>CM035094.1:56926790-57347710 GCA_020205505.1 Panax japonicus | reverse complement strand
GTCGCCATAACCGACTGTGTAATACACAGCTGTGTACATATATTTTTTCCACACACACACACACACACACACACACACACACACACATATATATATATATATAGTAAGAATCAAGTGCATACCCCTTATCTTACTCATCCGTGCTCACCCCCCTTTAGGCGACGGTTTCGGTCATACAACCGTCGTCTATACCTTTAGCGACGGACAACATATAGCGTCGTTAAAAGTATAGATGACGGTTGTATGACCGAAACCGTCGCCTAAAGGGGGTGAGCACGGGTGAGTAAGATAAGGGGTATGCACTTGATCCGGACCGTATATATATATATATATATATATATATATATAGAGTCTGGATCCAGTTCGGGATCCCGGGACTCTATAAAATACGGACCATTTTTTGGTACAGACATGTTTTGGTACAGACTGTACATACCTATTTTGTTATACGTATCCAAATCACATCCAAAATACTGTATTATATAAAAATTTCAGTTCCATAAAATATTAAACTTATTTTTTAGTTGTTTTAAAAAAAAAGCAAAAAAAAAGAGTCCCTCATTTTAAGAAAGTAAGGAATCCCTTACAGGATCCGGACTATATATATATATATATCATCAAACAACCAAAAAGCGTGTATGGTCTCAATTCCAACAACTCCTCTCACAACTATTATATATTGCATGCCCTTTTCTTGGCAAAATTAAAATCTATTGACCTCCTTCAACAACTTCATCTTCACATTTATTTCTCCATATCAACACAAGTTCAAGCAGGCCTCTATACTGCAGAATTATTTTTTCTGATCGGCGAAAAATCAGAATTTTATATCTGCAAAATAATACCGAATCCACAAGATCTTGATGATGATCATACAAAATATGTCGATGACACAATCAATTTTCTTTTCCAACTTTACTTGCCCGGATGTTAAATTTTCGCGAAGAGTTCAAACTGTTTTCGTCAATCCCATTTACCACTTGCCAATCCAAAAATATGGGGATGGATCTTTATTCCTCGGAGGCCAAAGCTTGCAGTATTTCAGCGCCAACAAAATAGCACAAAACAATAGCAAAACTAAGAGGTAGAATTTTTATTTTTGTAGCTAGAGATTGAATATTGCCATGATTTATTTTTGTTTCTTTTTAATTTGTTAGTAAAAATAAATAAAAATATTTTCTTGTAGGAATTTGGTTGTGTATTGCAATCTTCCAGCAGGAGCTCCACATCCTTTCGGAGCACTTCCAGATTCTTGGAAAGGTTGGCTGCTTGGAATGCTGTTTTCGGTGGCTATACCGTTGTTGACCAACAAATGGGGAACAATACTAAAATGGACTAGTAAGAATAAAGGTTCAAAATTTATCTATTTTTTAGCCATTTTTTTATGTTTTATCCTCTCTCTATTACAAAATTAGAGATACACGTCAAAAAAGGACTTTGTAGAAAAAAAACCCTACTTACTCTTTTATCCTTAATTAAGGCGATTGGTAATGTCAAAATAATTTTTATGTTGCCACAACTAATCATTTTTACATTTGTTTTAACGATACTTCAAATTTTAACTATACTTATTGCTTAGATAACATAATTATTATTATGGCATTATTAGTGAACTTAATTAAAGCGACTAATATTGAAAGAGTAAAAATGATATTGTTAGAGAGCGATAATAAGATTGTGTCACTTAATTGTCAATTATTGCTAGTCTAAATGTATATTTTGCTCTCATAGCAATATCAACAGCCTTAATTAAAAAGTACACCAGTTTAATTATTTTGAATGAAATTGTTAATTATAAATATAATGAGCTCTTAAACTCCTAAAATATAAATACGTCACTATTTGTGAAATGAATAAAAAGTTGTATCTTTAATTTTGAAACAAAGGCTATAAAACATGTAGACTATTAGCGACACTTTTTACTTTTTGTAGCTAATTTAGATTTATCCTTTTGCTGATTCTCCTACCTTGAAATTCATAGAAAAAATTGAATCAACCGTTCAAACCGTCGAAAATATCGTGGAAGCCGTAGAAGACGTGGCGGAAAAAGTGGAAAAGATATCGGAAGACATCCTTGACGACCTACCGGAAGGGAATCTGAAAAATGCAGTTTCTCGCATTGAAAATGCAGCTGAGAAAATTGCTAAAGATGCTCATCAAATTGACAATATGATTGATAAGGTTATTACCTAATCCTTTATTTTATTTAATATAAGCATGTGACTAATCAAACTTAGTTCGTTGTATATGCTTTTATAATGTCAATTTGACCGTGTCTTTTGCTTAAAAAAATACTCCACTTGACATTTGAAATTTCAAATTGTACTAGCTAGAAAATGCACCACTTGATTATGTGACTTCTATGAAACTGCACCATTTGAATTTTCAACTCTTTTCTGGCTTACTAGTCTTCCCGGCATAATTATCGGGTTAGGTAAAAAAGAACATTAAGAACTCCTTTAAACCGTCTTTTTAATTCTTAACCGAATTATGGAATATTAAGTAAATTATCTTTAATTTTTAGAAAGGAACTCTCATTTTTGAAACGAAAATGTAAAATCGGAGTCTCAAATTTGGACGCAAAAATGGGTCTCTCATTCTGAAATTACGTGGAATGTATATGTTGTATTGTTGTGTCAAAGTAGGATTCCAACATGCATGCACTAATTATTTCTCTCACATGAACATATAATGAGTTCCACCTTCATATGAAAAAGAATTATGTGAAAATTGTGCTCACTTTTAAGAAAGACATTAATTGTTAAGAGTTTGGTGTATATATTAGTATTAAATGAAATGTATTTTTTAAATTTTGTTCCCCTAGTTACCTATTTTAATAATTCAGTTACTGAAACTCCAGGTTCAAGAGGCGGAAGAAAAGTTTGAAGCTTGCATTGAAGAAGGCAAGGCTGCCAAAGAAGCAAAAGTGAAGAAGGAAATCTAATGTAGAAAGGGTGGGTCAATATATAATTTTCTTTGACCTGTAATTGTAAGACTCATTAGCATCCGTTTGTAAATTTATGTCTGTTACTAATTTTGCACGCATTTTTTTTCATTTAATTTAATTCAAAACTAGGCAGTGTATTGTTTTGTAAATGATATGGTAGTTTATGGTTGACTAGACGACTCGTGTTATGACAACAGTTTTTTAGGTTATAACTGTGACGCCCCCAAAACAGATATACATCACCCATCTTGAGTCGCCAGATATATGGTACAAAATTCAAATACATCTTAATTATACAACTGCCGTGTAAAGTACGACAAAATATAAGTTGGGAGTTTCAACACGAATATTGTCTTCTAGACAATATACAAACTCAAATTCAATATTATTACAATTATTATCACACTATTTCACAGAATAGTGAGAACTACTAATGCAACCATCTGGACCGTCAATCCATTCCCCGACTAGTCCCAGCTATATTCTCATTTCCTGAAGAGAACAGTGAAAGAAATGGTGAACTCAACTAGCCCAGTAAGAAATATTATGACTAAGATAATGTAAAATAAATTATCATTATCCTTTAACAATATTAAACTGATAGAATACAATAGACATCAAGTTTAACTGCAGCGGAATAAGCAATCTATTAGAAGAGTCAAGTAGAGCATAAAATCTACTATCTTCTATGTTTTAAAATATTTTCATCAATTTTTATCGCTGAGACTCAGCTTAATAAATAAACCACATCATCTAATTATCCCTGTACTACGGGTCAAGGATATTCATTAAATCATTAATGGTCATGACTATACCGAATAATCCCTGGTCATAATTATACCAACAATTGTCCATCAATGAACTACAGGCCAATGAGAACTTTTACCAAATCATTTGTTACATTACGGTCATGATTATACCGAATAATCCATGGTTATAATCATATCAAGTCCATCTATGCACGTAAGCCAAAGATGACATTCATCACAATATAAGCATGAGGATGATGACAATGACATAATACTTCAATAAAACAAGTTCAAGGATAAATTTTAAAGATTTATAATTTAATTTATACAGAAATCAATAACGTCCAAATTGTCAACATGATACTGCTTTGTAGAGTAAAATTCAAGAATAATATTCATGTACCAAAAATAATTTGAACAGAAAAGAAATATATTTTTTGGGTGAATAGTACCCCGTGAATAGTACTTCAGGAATAGTACTGTGACGCCCCCAAAATAGGTATACATCACCTATTCTGAGTCACCAAATACATGGTACAGAATACAAATACAATCTTTAATATACAACAAGAGAGTTGTGAGTTTTAATACAAATACTGTCTTCTAGACAATATCCACTCTCAAAATAAGTTCTCATTACATTTATTGCCACACTATTTAACAGAATAGTGAGGACTAGTAATACTATCATTTGGTCCATCACTCAATTCCCCAACTCGTCCCAGCTATATTCTCATTTTCTGAAGAGAACAGTGAAAGAAAGGGTGAGCTCAAGTAACCCAGTAAGAAATATTACGACTAAGATAATGCAGAATAAATTATCATTAGCCTTAAACAGTGTTAAACTGATACAATATAATAAATATCAAGTTTAACTGCAGCGGAACAAGCAATCCATTAAAAGAGTCAAGTAGAGAATAAAATCTACTATCTTCTATGATTTAAAAGGTTTTTCATGACTTTTATCGCTGAGACTCAGCTTAATAAATAATCTGCATCATCAAATCATCCCTGCACTACCGGCCAAGGATATTCTTTAGTATCACGACCACGAATTATCCATGCACTACGGGCTAAAGATAATCATGTTTTCATCAACGGTCCTGATCATGTCATAAAATAATTCATCTTTGCACCCTTAGCCGAAGAGAATCCATAGCCATAATCATACCAAAAACTGTCCATCAATGCACTACGGGCTAATGAGGACTTTTTTCACATCATTTGTAACATTACAGTCATGATTATACCGAATAATCCCTGGTCATAATCATACCAAGTCCATCTATGCACTACAGGCCACAGATGACTTTCAACATAATATAAACATGAGGAGGATGACAATGACATAATAATTCAATAAAATAAGTTCAAGAATTAATTTATCTAGGAACCAACAACGTCCAAATTGTCAACATTATATTGCTTTATAGAGTAAAATTCAAGAATGCTCAGAAGAATATTTCCATGAAAAGATACTGGATGAAGCACAAATATCAAGAATATTCCACTAATTTCATGGAGTATAGAAGTCAAAACTTTAACCAACTGAGTATAATAGAATATATGAAACTGCAAATGGATCTTCACCCGCCATGCGGTAATTCCACGTATACAGATTATTTCCATAATTTAATAAGAAATGAATACAAAGGATCATTCACTATGCATGTGGTAATCCACATAGACAGGTTATTCCAACAGAATAATAAAGAATGGAATAACAGAAGGATTCACCATGCGTGCGATAGACTGCACAGACAGGTTATTCCCAACAGAATAATAAACAATGGAAACCAGGTCCGACATAAACGCTTAGACAGGATATTCCGAGAACCAGGTCCGGTGTAAACGTACAGATAGGATATTCTAACATAATAATAAATAACGGAACCAGGTCCGGCGTAAACGCACAGACAGGATATTCTGACAGAATAATAAAGACGAAATAATAGAAGAATGTCACCAAGTATAGGGTAGCCCGCGTATGCAGGTTATTCCAACAGGATAATAAAGAATGGAATAACAGAAGTTCTCTTCATGAATACAAAAGAAATAATACTCCCTACGAGTACAACAAATAATATTCCATACCTTAAGAAGAAGAGTACTGGATATATAAGTAGTAAAGTAGCAGAATACTTTCTTCTTTCTCTCTATAGTTTATCTCTCTAGAGTTTCAGTGAATTCGTAAGAAAATAATGAAGGAATGAGCTTCTATTATTAAAAAAATGGACTGCATAGTAACTAACTCATGAACGGTCCAGATTGATTTACTTTAATCTGACGGTCCATATTTAAAGCAAAATCTTTTAAATAAAATATAATATATTGTATTTATAATCTAATAAAATGAATAACTTTATAAAAGATTTTACTATGCAAACACTATGCAAACACTAGGCAATACTATGCATAATAGAATATAATATATTCTATTTATAGAATAACTTTATAAAAGTATACTATTTTATTACATTAATAATACCAATAAAACAAAACTTAGTGACTTATCATGTAAACATCAATAATCAATACCGTGTGCTACTATCCAACCATGCGTATTACTGTACTTTTACTACCGAGTAGTTCAACAGTTTTAAAGGTAAAACTTCCGCTGTTATTCTCATAAAAATATTTTTGTCGTTTTCTCCATTTGACAATAATTCCGTTGCAGGGTCCACCAATGATTGTACCGTCATATAGATATTCCCCGAAAAATTGAATATTATACAACAACTTGCATACTTTTCAAAATTTATAAATACTACCCACAACTATAACATTATATCAAATCCACACCATAATATTCAAAAAAATTATTTCGAGAAAATTAAATATTTATTCATAAAATCTGGGGTCTCACAATCTCCTCTCCTTATGAAATTTCGCTCTCGAAATTTACGTACGTACCTGGTATGCCGAATAGGTGAGGATACCTTGACTTCACTTCAAATTCTAACTCTTGAGGTATAACCTTTGAGTGTTGAATACGGTCCTTCTTATCCAAGATTTTAAAACGTAGCTTCTCATACGTTAAATCTTCTGCTATCTCCTCTAGTTCTAATTTAATAATGTGATTCAGGTCGTCCACATATTTACGTAACATTGATACGTAAAAAAAAATGTTCTGAACACGCAACATACTTGGCGGTAAAACGAGTCTATAGGCCACAGTTCCTACTTGATCGAGGATTTTAAATGGGCCAATTAAATCGAGGGTTGAAATTTCCTCTATTCGTCGATTCTTGCTTCTAGAATAGCGCCCTGTTGAACCTTCTTCTTCACATTCATCAGCTCTGAGTATGTAGCTTGAGCGGCTTTAACTTTATCGATTAAAGTCTATTCTAATCATATATTCGATATCTTCACGTGGGTTTGTATATTCGAACTTGTAACCGCATAGAATCTTCTACTCACTGCGTCAGCTACCATGTTCGCACTTTCAAGATGATATTGCATGGTACGATCGTAATCTTCATCAGCTCAAGCCAACGTCTTTGGCGCATGTTACGTTCGCTTTAGTTGAATAAATGTTTAAGGGTTTTTAGAAATGGGTTTTGTACTGGGGTCAATACAAAATTTGATTTCACGCTCTAGGGGTAGACTAAGAAGTCTTCAAGGATACGTCAAGAAATTTATTAACAATAGAAATATCATTCAAAACTGTGACCCTCATTCAAGACTTGGATAGTACGTCACATTGATACCTATCAACTTTCCACCGTTATTTATAACGTCCCCTAAGGAAAGTTTGACTTCAGTGCATTCCACATAAGAAAGTCAATAGCGAAAGAACCGATGCTCTTTACTTATGGCTTGATATGACAATGATTGACTTTAGTGGTTTGGTTGCTTGAATTCGCATAACAGGTTGGTTAGGAGTATGAAAGCTAACAACCTTACAAAAAGCATGATGAATAGTTAACCAATCGATTCCTAAAATCACATCAAAGGCAAGTATTTTCAAAGAGATACGATCAACAGGTAACGTGAAAGTGTTGATTTGAACAAGATTTATAAATAGTGGAGGTAACGAAGGTTTCTCCCAATAGATATATCAAAGTCTAACTTCTCCGGAGTTAACTTCAAATATTGAACACAACTAGGTGAAATAAAAGGGTAAGTAGTGTTAGTTCCCAGTGGGCAATGTAGATCTAGAAGAGGGGGGTTGAATAGATCCTTTTTATTTCAAATTCTTTTCTGGTTTATGATGTATTGTTCATATTAGAGTATATGACAAATATAAGAATCTTTTCAAGCACAACGAAATAAGTAAAAGATTCCCCTTCATTGATATATTCATAATCATACGTACAATGTTCATTAGGTTAGTTTAGTTGTAAGTAGTTAAAACATACATAGCAGTTATAGCAGTTATAGACATAATGTAAATGACATAATGTAAAAGATACACGAGGTTTTAAGTGGTTCAGAGACTCAAGCTCCTAATCCACTCTTCTACTTTCAACTAGCAGGATTTCCACTAAGGAAGGGCAGCACCCTGAATCTCTACGATTCCTTCAAGGCCAACAACCTTGGGACTTTAGTTCACTAAGAACTCTTCAAGGCCAGCAGCCTTGAGACTCTACTAGTTCCCTAGAAACTCTTCAAGCCCAGCAGGCTTGGAACTTCATTTAGTCCCTCTGGACAAGAACCCTTTGGCCCTGCTTTGTTTAGTCCCTCCGGACAAGGACCCTTTGGCCCTGCTTCATTTAGTCCCTCTGGAAAAGGACCCCTCAGGCCCAGGCTTCGTTGAGTTGTTTGTTTGTTGTTGTTGGAGTCGGTGCTGAGCTGCTAAGATGTCTTCATGCTCTGAACATCTTCTATCCCTAGCAGCTTGGCTTGATCATCCTTGAAGAGCAGTTGAGTGTTGCATGATGCTCAGCTTCTTAGGTTGCTCAACTACTCCGGATGACCCCTTGATGAACTGCCTTGAAGATTATTCTCCTTGGTACTTGATGGCTGCACATGAGAGGCTTTTAAGATGACTGTAAGCTCTTTTACAAGGTACTTAAAAGCTTTCTCATGCTTGACACCAAGATGGCTTTTTTGATCTCCCTTATTGCTACTCGATGCCTTCCCATGATGGACTTTCTAAGTTGACCGTAAGCTCTTCTCTGTTGTACTTAGAGCCTTCCCATGAGGGACATCCAGATGGCATGATGCTCTTCTTTCTCTCGGCAGTTCAGAACACTCTTCATGTAGTAGAGCTCTCACTTCTACATAGTAGAACTCACACTTCTACTTCTTGCTTGATCTGACTTTTGAGTGTTCTTGGTGGATCGTAGAGTGAACCTCTGGACTCACTATCACTTGTTTCGATCAGTCCACCTTCTCTCCAAAACTCATAACTCCAGCAGCCTTTGATCTTTGAAACTCTTCTACATTTATACATCTTCCCAATTCTTCCATTGGAAAGTAGCCGTTGAAAGCTATTCAAATGTCTTCGCAGATCTCAAGTTGCTTGAGGTAGACTGCTTGATGTGACATGTCATACTTTTCTGACACTGTAGTCTACTGTTTCACCTGCCCTGTCAGATGTATCACTTTACTGTCTTGGGCAGGTTGAAGACTTTATCTCTTCTAATTTCTAGATCAGAGGTTGTCCTTTTGCATTGATCCTCTCAATAAGCACTTGTTCGAATATTACTCTTCAGATTGAACCATTGCCAATGTTTCAGTCTTCAGGTATTCTAACTCTACAATTCTGATGCATGTCTTCAAGGACCTGATCGTAGTGTCTTGTTGAGTGTTGCTCGTTGGTTGGTAGAGTTAACACTACGATTTGGAAGAGTGTTGATTGGATCTTCAATGTAGAACACCCCTTCCTTGTATTATGCAGTGCTTCAATACTTTTGTTTGCTTTGACAGTTCTCAGGTACTGATGGCCTGATTCCTTATCTTGGTCCCCTTCTGAATATTAAGACACTTCAGATTTGTGGTGTGTTTAGCTTACTTTCTCCTTGTGATCTCCTATTCACTTATCATCAATGATCTGACACGGCACTTAATCACTTTAGCCTTGCTTTTCAGAGGCTGACCAGTATCTCGGTTCATTTTCCATCAATCCCTTCTTTGTTTGGTAAATACTACGATCTTGGTTACTTCCAATGTCGTTGTCTTCTGTTCTCTTGTCAGCAACTGCATAAGCTGACTTTTTCTTAGTCAGCTGCTGAAGTCTTCTTTGAATCATCTTGTGGAAGACTTCATCACGAATGGCCTTTCAACTCAATCTTGATGCTGATTGGATTGTTTCTTAGTTCTCCTGCTAGCCTGCATGTCATTCGTTGAGTGCTCTCTGGTTCCCTTACTGTGGATTGCATCTTTGCAGTGCCAACCAGAGGCTTTGTACCTTTGGATATTCAGGGAGTGCTCATTCATTGAGAACCGTATCTGTTCTACGATCCTGACTTAGCATTGTGAGCACTTCTTTTGGAGTCGTAGTTCTGCATTCTCCGATTCAGTTTCGGCTGTGCAGACACTACAATCCCGAGATTAGATCTTGACACTCTACGATTTCTGCCTTGTGCTTGTTGTCTTCATCTGATCTTGCCCAACTACGATCTCTGCATTCATTCAGTGGACTCTACGATCTCAGAGTGTAGCCTATGATCCTTTTCTTGGCATTGGTATCGTTAGACTCTACGACTCTGAGTGTAGTCTACGTTTCATACTTGGCTTCAGCAAATGGTCGTTCGGCTTGTAGATAGGCTGTCTCTACGATTCTGAACATGACTTCCTCAGCACACTACGATCCCGAGGAAGCTCTTCTCGACACACTATGATCCTTCTTCATTTCCCTTGGAAGTCTATGAACTCCGAGATCTCACTATCTTGCATACTCCTATTCTGCCTCGATAGCTCCCGAGTTGACTCTGACTCTCCTGGCAGACTACGACTTTTGGTGCAGTGCTTAACGACCAAACAAGCCTATCTATTATAACATAAGATCAACCTAACATGCTTGATATTTCTATATTTATAGCCCTTGTACATCATTTCTTTTTAAGGACTTCACAAAGCTGTTTTGCTTATGTAGGATCAACCTAACATATTTGATCAATTCATTCTAAGTCCTTGTACATATATTTCTATTATCTACCAAAGGACTTTATAACTTTTCTTCATGCAAGCATACTTGCATATTCATTCATATATATATATATATATATATATATATATATATATATATATATATATCATAATCAAATCATATATTAAATAGGAATATCATTCACATGTTTATTCCTGACAATCTCCCCCTATTTGATTATGACAAAAATAATAAGTGCATATGCATGTTATGAATGAATCTTAGATACAATGAGTAGCTGTATTTCTATATAGTTAATCATGAATGTCATTTATATTAATATGGCAATTATATATTCAGACATTCTACATCCTGGATCCAGAACATACTAACAGACTAGAGATGTACCTCCTTGGCTCCTGTATGTTTCCAGGATGCTTGTTGATCAGTTACTCATCTAATTCTGCTTTATGTTCTTGTTCCCCCTCAGATGATGATCTTCTATCTTTGCCTGGCTCCCCTTCATCACCTTTCTGATCTGGTTTCCTTTCAGCTTCTATGATTTTGCTATCATCATCTTCAGGCTCCCCCTCAGATGATGATTCTTTATCTACTGCTGCTACCTTCTTCTTTGACTTCTTATCCCTTAACCCTATGCTCTTCTTCTTTCTTTGCCTCTTTTCTCCCCCTTTTTGTCATCAATCATTTGAGAGAGCTGCTCCATGTTGGACATAAGCTGCTCCATCAGGTAGGAGGAGTTTGCAACTTTAAACTTTAGCTCTTGATGTCCTAGTTTAAGTTGCACAGAGAAGGACTATTTCAGATCGTCAATCTTATCAGAGAGGGCTTCGATCTGCTTTGCATTGGCCTCCTGAACTTGTAGAGCTTCTGCCTTCTGATCTTGGATGGCCTTCTGATAGATGTTATCTCTCTCTTGGAGTTTGAGAGATACATCAGCCAAAATAGCTTGAAGCTTGTGCTGGAAAGAGTCATCTCCTGTTGCGGTCTGCTTCTGTGATTCTTCAGTGAGCATAGATATCTTCTTGCTTAAATCATCAGAGCTCTTCAGTAGTTCCTACTCCAAAGCAGTTTGATCCTCTTGATTGGTAGCTTCGGTATGGGCAATGGATTGGACTCTACGATTGTCATCTTTGGACAGATTTTCAAAGGTGTGGATAATCTGAATAATTGTGGAATACCAATTGCCTGTGGAGGATGATGGAGTGTCTGTTAGCAGTACGTGATCATAAGGAGACTTCTAAGATTGGATTTGAACATCATAAGTAGTACATTGATCAGAATCTACGATTAGCTTCTTGGACATGGTTCTTCGTCCTTCAGAGTCCACCCTATGATCGTAGGGGATGTAGAGATTTCCATCATGTCGATAGATCTTGAAGTCGGGCTAGTTTGTGATTAGCTTGGTGGCAAACTTCTTCACTCTTGGAAAGTTCTGAGCCACCAGTTCCATGCTTGGAAACTGCTTATAACACCAACTGAAGTAGCTTCCATCTTTTTGAGTAATGGCCTTTAGCCATGGCATCCACTGGAAGAACCATCTCATTAGCAGATCATCAGGGTTGTAGAGAATGGTTGTGCAGTCCATTTCCATGTTGTTCCAGTTCTTGACCAAGTCAAAGGAGGTCATTCTTACTATTCTGATCTGTTCGCCTTCATGGTTTATCCATCTGTCAGGAGGAGTCTCTGATGGTTCATTGGGAACTTCTACTACTATTCTCCTGATAAATCTTGTAGGTGAGAGAACAGGGTGGAATTCTGAGTTTTTTGATTCCTGATCTTCAGAGTTGGAATCATTTCCCACTTCTTCCTTCTTAGAACCAGAACCATTTAGATCAGCTTCAGCAGAGGGATCATCTTCATGTTGCATTTCATGTTCAAACTCTTCTTGCTCATCTCCAACAGAGAATCCTTCTTGTTGAATTTCATTATCTGAACTTTTTTCAGCAAGACTTTTCTTAGATACTTCTTCTTCACTGCTGGCTTCTTCTTCAGCATCTTCTCCTGGGGATACAGATTCATCATCACATAATTCAATGATGACATTTGATTGGCTACTGTTCCTTTTGGAGGCAAACTGGGCTTGCAGCCTGTAGCTCTTCCTTCTTCGTAGAGGTTCAACTATTGGAGAGGCAGACTCTACTTCTTTTTCAGTCTCTAACTCCATTTGCTCATCAGATAAACTTCTTTGAAGATCAGCACTGGTAGGGGCAGACTCATCTTTCTTGGCCTCATCACTTTCTGAACCAACATGAGAGCTTTCTTGGATTGAGGGGACATGTTCTTCTTCTTCTTCTAGAATAGTATTTTCTGACCCATTCTCTGGGCAGGTTGGGGCAGTTGCACTTTGATCATTCTGAATTCCTTTTTCTTCATCAGAGTTGCTTCTCTGAGAATTGGCCATATGGCTTGAACACTTTTCTTCCATCACATTAGCTTCACTTTCATTTCTGAATGCTGACTGTGGGGACTTATCTTTCTTGCTGTCTGGCCCTTGAAGCAACCCGCTGCTCCTTCTTTTTGTGGTCTCAGCAGTTTGGGCTTCTTCTTCCTTATCTTTGTTTAAGGAGGAGATTCTCCTTGGTGAGGCTTGGGCTTTCTTCACTTCACCAGCTCTTTTCACCACTTTTGATTTCTTCCTGACTGGTGTGATTTCAACTGCTTCAGAGTCACTGGACTCAGAGCTCTCTTCCTTTACTGTCTTCCTCTTCTTTGCAAAGGCTCTACTGCTGCTCCCAGCTGTCAGCCTTTTGTTCTCCTTGGGGTTCTTCTTCCAGTTTTCAAATAACTGTGGAGACATTACTTTGTGCACATTCAGGGCTTCTCCCTCATCATCCTTGATCTTTCCACCTAGCTTTTTCTTCAGTATGATACTCAGCAGCCTTCCATGAAACACTTTGGTCAGTGGTTTCTTCTCAGCCTTCTCTACCCACTTAGAGATATGATCAAACAAAATTGCTCCAAAGTCAATTTATTTCTTCAGCACTATAGCTGACATAATCTTCAGTTGTTGATCAATCACCGTATCACGTGCAGTGTTTTTGTATAGAATGCACTTTCCTACAATTTCAGCTAGGAACTCATACTCTTCAAGGAACTCTTTCTTCTTCATATCTTTGAAGCTAGGGTTTCTTTGATATCCCATCAACTCCTCCTTCGCTTGCTCAACGTTCATATCTTCAAGGTTCTTTAGCCCTTGGCTAGGGAACCCTAGGCATTGATTAAGTTCAGAGGATTTCAGCTTCAGAATCTGACCTTTAACCATGGTAGATAAAGTTCCAGAGTTTATGGAGATATTTGAGTAGAACTCCTTAACCAGGTCAATGTATACACGAGTACTCGCCTCGAGACATTCTAAAAACCCAGCTTCCTTTACGAGTCTAAGGATGTCCCTGAGCTTCTTCTCAGAATTTGCAAATGATTTGGTTCCAAGCTGAATGCCGGTGATAACTTGCCAGTTCTCCATTTGAATCTTTCGAAGACTATGGGTGTTTGATTTAGAGAGATTATGCGAGATGGCTGACTAAGATTTGGTTAGACTCTAGAAGGTTAACTGATTTTGCTCTTGAAAAGCTTTCTAGGGTTTTGAAAATGGGAGGGAGAAAGGTTCGATATCTTTTGGTAACTGTGTGCAGATTTGAACTTGTCTTTATGGCAGTTCCTTCTAACTCTGCATACTTAGTGATGTGTCAACTGTCCATTGGTTGCACGTTGCCCAGTAATGAGTTGTAACTCCCCGCAACTTTTCAGTTATTAGAGGAGTGGACATTTAATTGTCGTGGCTTTGACCGTTGACCTTTTGATTCGTAGAGTAACATGATGAGATAGCTATAGACTCTACGATTTCATTTGTTTACTCAACGATCAATTTTTGAGAGATGCTGCAGTGGATGGCTTCGTCTTTCCTCCTTACTTCGATGCAGCATAGCTCAATCACTGATGTATTCGAACTTATCTCCTCAACTTGAATGGCTTAACAGATGTCTCATTCTTCATGCTCCTTGAACTAGAATAATCTTTGGTAGGACTACGATCGTTGAGTTGTCTTCTTCTGTCGCTGAGGTTGCACTATGATCGTTTAGACAACATTACGATCATTGAGTTTATACTACAATCGTTTAGTCCTCTTCAAGTTTAACTCTACGATCATTGACTGACTTGGTTCTTTTGAGATGAACTAGATCAAGCATTCCTTCTGGGATAAGGTAGCTCAGGAAGGGCCAACCTCTTAGAGTTAGCTAAGGGTCAGGTTTGTCCCTGAGGCGCTTTCCAGATGAAATACTAAGACAGTGATTTTCAATGACATCTCATTAGACCTTTTCTGATGGGGAGGTCTTTCTACCAGCTCTGGATATCTGCATTGCTGAAATCGTGGTGTCCTTCTGCTCTTACACTACGATCATGTGTTTGATCGTAGGAACTTCACGATTATGGATTGGGTGGCTGAAGGGTTATCAGTAGTACGTTTTGAGACGTTCTTACTGACTATGGATCTTCATATGGTTCATCAGCCACAAAGTTTTGGGACTTTGTAGCTGGTACATCTCTTCCAGGTTTAATAGTGCTGTTATTCCTTAATAGATCACTGCTCCCCCATTGTTGATGCTGTCTTCTCAGATAAATATGATTCCTTCTTCATGTTTATTTGAAGGCTGCCCAACATTTCTCCTTCTGACTGGAATCATCATCGTTGCTTAGTTTTCCTTGTATCGTAGAGATGAGTATTTTCAGGATTGATCACTCTACGATCATTTGATAGCACTACGAATGTAGTCTTCTTTGTCAGTCCTTTTTTTTGAGAAGTTCTGCTTCATAAAGAACTCCTTTTGTCTTAAGCTCAATGATCTTCTGTTGTGAGCTTCCCCTGAGGATCATTTCCATAAAACATGTCTTTCTTGATATGGGCACATAGAATCCTCTTTATCTTCTGTTTCATGGCATGCTCTCATATACAGATGTACAGCCATGTGAGCTCCATTCCGGTTAGCTCAGAGGGTCTTCAAGGACATGCTTGAACATATAGGAACTTTATTAGACTCATTTCTGAATAGTCCTTAGCCTTTTACTGGTTATATCTTCTTGACTGAAGTCTTCTGCTTCATTATTCCTTAGTGTGGTCAAACTGTCCAAATATCTACAGGTTTAAATATATTTCTATTTTTGGTGCCCATAGTTAAATGGGTCCTGCTAGGTTAGTTTTCTAAACCCCTGTTCCTCTTATTTGGATAATCATCATATTTATCATCAATAGACATATCCATACATGCAACTATCTTATGATAATATATTTTGAGATGCATGATGGTGAGTGTGTGTGATTTGACATTTAATAACACACTCTCTATTTATGATTGTTTCATCATTCATTGGGTTATGTTCACAATGTTAAAGTGTTCACAGAGTGAGAATCAGCTCCACGATTTTAGGAGTATCCAGTTTATTCATTGAGGTGATCAGTTTCTACAAATCAGCAAGATCCTCTTGCAGAACTGATTATGCTCTGTGTGTTGTCAAACACTTAGAACATAAGCTTGTATATACATACTAACCCATCAGTAAAGATTACTTCACATAATGTTCATTAGGTCTGTGATGCTCTTATGACCCATTTCAGACTTCCTTCAAGATACCATCTTCAACCTAAAACTTGGATGGAGAGAAAATTTGTAGTCATTTGAGTTTCCATTCTCATATTACTTTCTCTCTTCACCTTTTAGGTAGATTATGACTCCTTGACAAAATACTGTTATAGTTCATAAGAAGATGCAATAATGATGTACATTTATAATAGTGAGGAACCGTACCTTTTTACTGTCAGTTACGAAACAGCCATTTATTGAAGATATATTGAGTTTGGGTATTGATGTGCATGGCTTTACTTTTGCTCCTGACAGCTTAATGCTCTTGTTGGCCTTTCATAAATCAGTCGTGGTCTTGAAGATGTAGATCAAGAGAACCGTAACATTAAGATCTTTGACATTATTTGAGTTTACAAAGATAGCACCCAGTTGTTGGTTGGTCACTCATAAGTTTGAGAAGATTTTCTTTCTCCCCTCGATCAGCATTTCTTAGTACGCGTGACCTCTTCATCTTTCAGGCTGATGAATGCTTTACTCTTTGTCATCGACGTCTCTTGCTCTCTTTCTCTCGTCTTGTCTTTAGATTACAAGATTGACTGCAGGCTAGGATTGGTCTTGTTGATATAACAATCGAGGATATGGACCAATCTGAGCAGCTTCAGGTGTATACACATTTTTACCTATACACAATATTTCCAACGTGTGAGCTCTTCTGCATATAACAAGTTACTTACTACTAAAGTAAGTTTAGAACAATGTTGGTGCCTTGGATCAGACTCAAAGCGATTAGCTTTTGAATATAGCATGAGAACCTGCTCTGATACCAATTGTTAGTTCCCAGAGGGCACAATAAATCTAGAAGGGGGGGGGGGGTTGAATAGATCCTTTTTATTTCAAATACTTTTCTGGTTTATGATGTATTGTTCATATTATAGTATATGATAAATGTTGATCGATTTCGCAATCAATGAATACGTGCAAGTATACACGGTCAACAAGTAATAAAGTGTAAGTAGAGTATCGTTCCCACGAGGAATTATTTAATAAAAATCACCAAGTACTAATTCTTAACCAAACTAATTTTATTTAAACAATCTCAAATCGTTATTTTTCTAATTAAGAAAACTAAATTAACTAATTAAAACTAAGATTTTAACGAATGAATTCAAATAAATAAAGATTAAGACTTCAATATCCCCAATTATGAATTATAAATCAATTATCCAATTATCCCAATTATTATGCCTACTGAATTGTTAACAGGAATTCTCAAATGCAAAAAGCCCTTTTCCAAGTGATCAATTGCCTTCTATTTAATCCAGATTAATCTTGCTATATTCCTATGCAAAACAAGTGAATTAAACTCTTTCCAATCCCAATTCCTTATGTGTTACATGCGGCGAACAGATATTTCCATTCAATTCACAAACCTAATTATTCACCATGCAAATAACTAAGTCACATGATATCATGCCCAGTTCTAACCCTAGAATTCCTCTTCCAATTCCTTCTAGAGTAACAAAGTAATTACTGATCAGATAATTAAGCAATATGCACAAGACAATATAAACAACTCACTTTAACATAAATAATTGAAATATAATGAATAACTAATTCATAGCCATAAAAAGTTCAATTGAAATCTTAATAGAAAAAAGTTAGTTCATAATTAATGAATGGAAACCAAGAATCCACAACTGAATAGACATTAAAAGATAAAAGTATGATAAGAGAAGAGAATAGAATCTGTTGTCAGCAAATCTGATGCTCCCCTCTTGCTCTTGCTCTTGATCTTCAATGGTCTCCAAGTTGCTTCAATCTCCAAAACTAATAAGAACTAGGGTTAATGTTCTAATCTAATAGAGTGTATATCTAATCTAAGCTATGAAATCCCCAAGCTAAGCTATGTAATCTCCAAGCTAAGCTATGTAATCTCCCCTTATTTTATGCCTTACATCATGTATTTATAGATTACAAGTCCAATTTTTAGTTTTGGAACAACCCCAATCCTATTTGGAGTCAAAAAGGTGTCAAAATTCGCCCAAAAACGCGTCCAGGCCCGCACCAGGCCCTTCCCCAGCGCCCCAGCGCTGGGCACGGCGCTGGGATTCTTCCCACTAGCCCCCCGGCGCTGGTATCAAGCCTAAAACGAGCGCCCCGGCGCTGCCACAAAGTCTAACATTTTCTGCTCCGACGTCCTTTGGTAAAACGGCCATAACTTCTTCTTCCGAACTCCGATTTAGATGATTCAAGATTTTCTAGAAAGAGGAAAAGTAGATCTACAACTTTCATTCTTGAAGTTTTGCGAAATAATGTACGGAGATATAGTCAAATTGGCTCTGAAGTGACTGCTGTGTAAATGGCAAGCCGAAAATGCGAATCTAGCCACCCCAAACGTCGATCCATGTAACTTTGGTCCCAATTCCTAAAAAACAATATAAAACATGCATGAATAGACACAAACACATAAAAACATCCTAAAAGACTTGAGAACAACAATAATTTAAGCCCGAATGTATCCAATTCATGTGTATATAACTCACTCATCAAATACCCCCAAACTTAAACCTTTGCTTATCCTCAAGCAAAAACACAAAAATGTTATGTAATGCAATGTAATGAAACTAATCTATATGCCTACGAATCCAACAGTAATGACAGAAAGAAGTCTATTCAATCGGCCTTAGAGAAATCAAGTAAACATGATAATACATCATATTAAAACAAATCAGTAATTTCCCAATCAATCATTAAATCTTAGACTGTTATCACTGATATAGTGCGTGTGTGCTCCACAACAATGTTAATTGATATAAAATCAAATTTAAGACATAATAGATATCTTCGAAGGCATCATACAGTGAAAACTCACAAAATTCACGAACAAGCTAGATCCAACTAAAGTCAAATATCCACCAAGTTCAAGAGTCCAATCTGGGATACTTATGCTTTACTTTTCATTACGGGGGCTTTTTGCTCTTTTCCCATTTTATTGTTTTTTTTAACCATGACTGTGCAATGTCTCATTCCATTAGGCTAACAGTGTCACCCCTTAGCGAGCTTTCGACCAACGACTCCCAGACCATATAAGACCTTAGGGCGCTAGGTTTTAAGATACCCCTTCGGGCGTACTTACTCAAGTAACAAAGGCCCCGAAACAAAACTAGCCACAGTAATTTTTTTTCTTTTTTTCTTTTTTTTTCTTTTTTTCTTTTTTTTTTGATAGATGGTTGGTGAGTGCGTTTTACGCTCCATCTCACGCTTGTGTTTATGGGGAGTGTTTCTCCTCAACCCACCACAAGACTCAACATGTTTTTTTTAAAGCTTATATACCCAAAAATTTCCCCCCAAACTTAAGTTTTTATCAAAATTTAGCCATCTCCGCCTATTCATGTCTTTCATTCCTTCACACTAGTATTATCCTTAAGAAATCCATTATGTATCAATTTAAACTTAATCGGTCAACATAGCTGTTATTAACATGATAACCTTAATTATACCAGTTTCAAACAGGAAAAGATTCAATTCATAACAAGAAATCACATCAAAGCCTGAATATTCAATACTATACTTATCTACTGAACTCCAGTCTCATCATTGGCCAAAATAGACTTTTACTATCTAACAGTTGGAATCAAGCAAATATAAACTAACTGCAACAAACATAGTAAACTAACTACTATTTTTGCGATTTTTAATTTTTTTTTAAACAAAAAAACTGAATGCAAAAACTAAATGTAAATAACCCGAAAACATAACGAACTACAATGTAAATAACTAACTATATGCAATATGTCACTAAAATGCCCCCAAACTTAAACTAGACATTGTCCTCAATGGCTAAAATAGAAAAAATTAAAGCAGATGACTTCCCTGAAAATATAGCAATCTTCCTCCTTGTCCGCTAAGTTTGGAGAATAGGCTAAGCACATGGAACAAATTGGGCACCACACTTGAATTTGACTTGAATAACCTGTAAAACCATGATAGAAGCAATTTTATTAAATCCTAAATAAATGCAAATTCAAAACTACTAATATAAAACTTAATAAAAACTAAAAATAAAAAATAAAAATTAAACTTGGGTTGCCTCCCAATAAGCGCTTGTTTTATAGTCTCAGCCTGACTTTGTCTGGTCAATGCTATCCAATTCCTCTTCGAAAGTTGAGGAACCCTCCATCCATCGGAAATAATATAGCTTTTGGTAGGTTCCCATTTACGATAGCCATTGTATTAAAGTCACCTAGCATGCTTTCTTTAGATAAGATCACATTCAAGAACGTCCAACATCTAGGTGGTTTCTCCATTGTGTATGCGAATATATTCTGGCAATGAGGCTTGTCAGACACAACAATTTCTTCTTCTATCTTCTCCATCTCATCGCACCATGGTTTCGAAGGTGTACTTGCTTTTACATCACAGAGAGTATTATCGACGACATGACTACCAATCGGACAAGATTTTGCAAATCTAACCGGACTCTTGAACTGTGGAGGAGAAGACACTTGAGGCATAAACAACATTGGCTCATCATCATTGGGTCTCACAATTAGTTCTTCACCGACCTTGTTGTCATTATCCCCACTTGTCTCCTCTTTTTCATCTCGTGGCTCATCCAGTTGTAGATTTGGCTCGGGCTCACCATCAGTCTCGGAATCTGTGTCATAGGGCCAGGTGTATTGAGGACGGTTGTTCAACAAATGTGCTATCTGTTCCATTTGATTTTCCAGATTCTTGATTAATGCCCCTTGGCTTTGCAAATTCAGCTCTACTTGATTAATTTTCTTATCTTGTTTCTCGTTCTTTTTGTCAGAAGCTCTAATGAATTTTTCTAAGGCTTCTTCCAAACTTGATATCCTCTCTGGTTGTTGAGTCGGATTTTGAAATCCGGAGGTGTGTTTTTGTCTAGGTGGTTGAGCTGCAGCTTGATTGTTACTCCATGAAAAATCTGGGTGATACCCCCAATCCTGATGATAGTTGTTGGGATAGACATAATTATTGAGGTAATCACCACTATACTGTACCGGCTCGAAACTGATTGTGCATTGATGACTCATATGATTTCCAGCACAATAATCACAAGTAACCGCCATACTTTGACGACGCTGAGCTTCAAAAGCTTCAAACATCCTCGAAAGTGTCTCAATCTGTGCAGACAATGCAGAAAGTTTCTCGAGTATTTCAATCTTCGCTCCCCTTGGTTGAGTCATGTTCGTGTATGGCCATTGATACACAAAGTCATCCATGGTACCTGAAAAGAGAGAATTATAGAAAGAGAATTAAAAATAAAAATAAAAATATTTAAATTAAGACTAATTTGATTAAAATTAATATTGGACAATAATTATTAAATTAATTCCCTGGCAACGGCGCCAAAAACTTGTTGATCGATTTCGCAATCAATAAATACGTGCAAGTATACACGGTCAACAAGTAATAAAGTGAAAGTAGAGTATCGTTCCCACGAGGAATTATTTAATAAAAATCACCAAGTACTAATTCTTAACCAAACTAATTTTATTTAAACAATCTCAAATCGTTATTTTTCTAATTAAGAAAACTAAATTAACTAATTAAAACTAAGATTTTAACGAATGAATTCAAATAAATAATGATTAAGGCTTCAATATCCCCAATTATAAATTATAAATTAATTATCCAATTATCCCAATTATTATGCCTACTGAATTGTTAACAGGAATTCTCACATGCAAAAAGCCATTTTCCAAGTGATCAATTGCCTTCTATTTAATCCAGATTAATCTTGCTATATTTCTATGCAAAACAAGTGAATTAAACTCTTTCCAATCCCAATTCCTTATGTGTTACATGCGGCGAACAGATATTTCCATTCAATTCACAAACCTAATTATTCACCATGCAAATAACTAAGTCACATGATATCATGCCCAGTTCTAACCCTAGAATTCCTCTTCCAATTCCTTCTAGAGTAACAAAGTAATTACTGATCAGATAATTAAGCAATATGCACAAGACAATATAAACAACTCACTTTAACATAAATAATTGAAATATAATGAATAACTAATTCATAGCCATAAAAAGTTCAATTGAAATTTTAATAAAAAAAAGTTAGTTCATAATTAATGAATGGAAACCAAGAATCCACAACTGAATAGACATTAAAAGATAAAAGTATGATAAGAGAAGAGAATAGAATCCGTTGTCAGCAAATCTGATGCTCCCCTCTTGCTCTTGCTCTTGATCTTCAATGGTCTCCAAGTTGCTTCAATCTCCAAAACTAATAAGAACTAGGGTTAATGTTCTAATCTAATAGAGTGTATATCTAATCTAAGCTATGTAATCCCCAAGCTAAGCTATGTAATCTCCAAGCTAAGCTATGTAATCTCCCCTTATTTTATGTCTTACATCATGTATTTATAGATTACAAGTCCAATTTTTAGTTTTGGAACAACCCCAATCCTATTTGGAGTCAAAAAGGTGTCAAAATTCGCCCAAAACGCGTCCAGGCCCGCACCAGGCCCTTCCCCAGCGCCCCAGCGCTGGGCACGGCGCTGGGATTCTGCCCCCCAGCGCCCCAGCGCTGCCACAAAGTCTAACATTTTCTGCTCCGACGTCCTTTGGGAAAACGGCCATAACTTCTTCGTCCGAGCTCCGATTTAGATGATTCAAGATGTTCTAGAAAGAGGAAAAGTAGATCCACAACTTTAATTATTGAAGTTTTGCGAAATAATGTACGGAGCTATAGTCAAATTGGCTCTAAAGTGACTACTGTGTAAATGGCAAGCTGAAAACGCGAATCTAGCCATCCCAAACGTCGATACATGTAACTTTTATCCCAATTCCTACAAAACAATATAAAACATGCATGAATAGACACAAACACATAAAAACATCCTAAAAGACTTGAGAACAACAATAATTTAAGCCCGAATGTATCTAATTCATGTGTATAAAACTCACTCATCAACAAACATAAGAATCTTTTCAAGCACATCGAAATAAGTAAAAGATTCCCCTTCATTGATATATTCATAATCATACGTACAATGTTCATTGGGTTAGTTTAGTTGTAAGCAGTTAAAACATACATAGCAGTTATAGACATAATGTAAATGACATAATGTAAAAGACACAAGAAGTTTTAAGTGGTTCAGAGACTCAAGCTCCTAATCCATTCTTCTGCTTTCAACTAGCAGGATTTCCACTAAGGAAGGCCAGCACCCTGAATCTCTACAATTCCTTCAAGGCCAGCAGTCTTGGGACTTCAGTTCACTAAGAAATCTTCAAGGCTAGCAGCCTTGGACCCCTTCTAGTTCCCTAGGAACTCTTCAAGCCCAGCAGACTTGGAACTTTATTTAGTCCTTCTGGACAAGGACCCTTTGGCCCTGCTTTGTTTAGTCCCTCCGAAAAAGGACCCTTTGGCCCTACTTCATTTAGTCCCTCTGGATAAGGACCCCTCATGCCCTGGCTTCGTTGAGTTGTTTGTTTGTTGTTGTTGGAGTCGGCGCTGAGCTGCTAAGATGTCTTCATGCTCTGAACATCTTCTATCCCTAGCTGCTTGGCTTGATCATCTTTGAAGAGCAGTTGAGTGTTGCATGATACTCAGCTTCTTAGGTTGCTCAACTACTCTGGATGACCTCTTGATGAACTGCCTTAAAGATCATTCTCCTTGGTACTTGATGGCTGCAAATGAGAGGCTTCTAAGATGACTGTAAGCCCTTCTGCAAGGTACTTAAAAGCTTTCTCATGCTTGACACCAAGATGGCTTTTGTGATCTCTCTTCTTGCTACTCGATGCCTTCCCATGATGGACTTGCTAAGTTAACCGTAAGTTCTTCTCTGTTGTACTTAGAGTCTTTCCATGATGGACATCCAGATGGCATGATGCTCTTCTTTCTCTCGGCAGTTCAGAACACTCTTCATGTAGTAGAGCTCTCACTTCTATATAGTAGAACTCACACTTCTACTTCTTGCTTGATCTGACTTTTGAGTGTTCTTGGTGGATCGTAGAGTGAGCCTTTGGACTCACTATCACTTAATTCGATCAGTCCACCTTCTCTCCAAAACTCACAACTCCATCAGCCTTTGATATTTGAAACTCTTCTACATTTATACATCTTCCCAATTCTTCCGTTGGAAAGTAGCCATTGAAAGCTATTCAAATGTCTTCGCAGATCTCGATTTGCTTGAGGTAGACTGCTTGATGTGACATGTCATACTTTTTTTGACACTACAGTCTACTGTTTCACCTGCCCTGTCAGATGTATCACTTTACTGTCTTGGGCAAGTTGAAGACTTTATCTCTTCTGATTTCTAGATCAGAGGTTGTCTTTTTGCATTGATGCTCTCAATAAGCACTTGTTCTAATATTACTCTTCAGATTAAACCGTTGCCAATGCTTTAGTTTTCAGGTATTCGAACTCTACGATTCTGATGCATGTCTTTAAGGACCTGATCGTAGTGTCTTGTTGAGTGTTGCTCGTTGGTTGGTAGAGTTAACAATATGATCTGGAAGAGTGTTGATTGGATCTTCAATGTAGAACACCCCTTCCGTGTATTATGCAGTGCTTCAATACTTCTGTTTTCTTTGACAGTTCTCAGATACTGATGTCTTGATTCCTTGTCCTGGTCCCCTTCTGAATATTAAGACACTTCAGATTTGTGGTGCGTCCAGCTTACTTTCTCCTTGTGATCTCCCGTTCACTTATCATCAATGATCTGACACGGCACTTAATCACTTTAGCCTTGCTTTTCAGAGGCTGACCAGTATCTCGGTTCACTTTCCATCAGTCCCTTCTTTGTTTGGCAAATACTACGATCTTGGTTACTTCCAAGGTCGTTGTCTTCTG
Organism: Panax japonicus; assembly: GCA_020205505.1. Lineage (NCBI taxonomy): Eukaryota > Viridiplantae > Streptophyta > Magnoliopsida > Apiales > Araliaceae > Panax > Panax japonicus. Next base: position 57,322,548 of record CM035094.1, on the reverse strand, counting down.
TTCTCTTGTTAGCAACTGCATTAGCTGACTTTTCCTTAGTCAGCTGCTGAAGGCTTCTTTGAATCATCTTATGGAAGAATTCATCACAAATGGTCTTTCAAATCAATCTTGATGTTGATTGGATTGTTGTTTAGTTCTCCTGCTAGTCTGCAAGTCATTCGTTGAGTGCTCTCTGGTTCCCTTACTATGGATTGCATCTTTGCAGTGCCAACCAGAGGCTTCGTACCTTTGGATATTCTGGGAGTGCTCATTCGTTGAGAACCGTATCTGCTCTACGATCCTGACTTAGCATTATGAGCACTTCTTTTGGAGTCATAGTTATGCACTCTACGATTCAGCTTCGGCTGTACAGACACTATGATCCCGAGATCAGATCTTGACACTCTACGATTTCTGCCTTGTGCTTGTTATCTTCATCTGATCTTGCCCGACTACGATCTCTGCATTCATTCAGTGAACTATACGATCTCAGAGTGTAGCATACGATCCTTGTCTTGGCTTTGGCATCGCTAGACTCTACGACTCTGAGTGTAGTCTACGTTTCATACTTGGCTTCGGCAGATGGTTGTTCGGATTGTAGACAGGCTATCTCTACAATTCTGAACATGACTTCCTCAGCACACTACGATCTCGAGGAAGCTCTTCTCGACACACTACGATCCTTCTTTGTTTCCCCTGGAAGTCTACGAACTCTGAGATCTCACTATCTTGCATACTCCTATTCTGCCTCGATAGCTCCCGAGTTGACTCTGACTCTCCTGGCAGACTACAACTTTTGGTACAGTGCTCAACGATCAGACAAGCCTATCTATTACAACATAAGATCAACCTAACATGCTTGATCTTTGTATATGTATAGTCCTTGTACATCATTTCTTTTTAAGGAATTCACAAAGCTGTTTTGCTTATGTAGGATCAACCTAACATAGTTGATCAATTCATTCTAAGTCCTTGTACATATATTTCTATTATCTATCAAAAGACTTTACAACTTTTATTTATGCAAGCATACTTGCATATTCATTCATATATATGTCATAATCAAATCATATATTAAATAGGAATATCATTCACATGTTTATTCCTGACAAGTAGAATCGGTATTTAACACGGTATAGACTTCGCAAGAGTTTATGACTAACATACCCATGATAATTTTATTCAGGTTCCTCGTCACGAAAAAAAAGCTCTCTCTTAAACTACCGGCTTTGGCTTGTCTGGGACATCCTTTGCCATCACTATCCCAGCTGGAATTGACTTCACCATATGACAAAATCGAGATAGGTAACCTTCTCTTCCGCAATTTAAACACGTTTTGGATTGCTGCATACAGTTTGGATGGATGTGTCCCTCATGTCCGGATTTGAAACATACGACCGGTGGTCGTTCTTCTTCCTTTGAAACGGGTGCTGGTGCCGACGTCTTTACGTCATTGTTGAACCTTCTCTTCTTGAAATGTCCATTCTTATTATTTTGGCCATGATTACCACTGAAGTGGTTACCATTTCTGGCATGTTGATTCCTTCCATGCTTATTGTCACTGCTTTGATGACTGTTATCACCGGTATTATCATTTTGCCGGCTGCTCTCTTTTGGTTTGGTTGACTCATTATCACGCTCTAATAACTGAGCCCTATTAACAACATCTAAATACAAACACAGTTTATGAGAGATAAGATATTGACGTATCTCAGGTTTCAAACCTCTTAAAAATATCCGTGTCATTCTCTCTTCATTATCAACCAAGTGGGACGGAAATCAAGATAACTCGGCAAACTTGGCTTCGTACTGCGACACGGTCATGTTGTTTTGCTCCAACTTGATAAATTTCACCTCCTTCATGTGACGAATGCTTTCGGGAAAGTACTTGTTATTGAACAGCTCTTGGAACTTCTCCCAAGACATCTTGAGTGCGTCAGGCTGGGTACGTTTTACAAATTTCCACCAGTGATCTGCCTCTTCACGCAATATAAAGGTGGCAAAGGTAACCTTTTGCTCCTCGGAGCATCCTTAGATATCAAATATCTTGGTGATCTGCTTTAACCACGTCTTCGCCTTAAGTGGTTCTGGCTTTCCCAAAAACTCCGGTGGTCCCAGCTCCGTGAATTGCTTAGCTGTGACAATCCGTGGATTGCCATTGTTTCCTCCTGTATTATGAACAGGAGCCGCCTTCGCCTGATGTTACATGAATTTTAAAAAGCTCCTAAACATACCGTCGTTCATCAATTGATCAGTGTTGTTGTTTAGAGGAGGATTATCACCATCCTGTTGTACATTGTCCTGATTATTGATTTGTGGAGAATCAACAGTCTCCTGTGCTCCATTGCTTATTTCAACATTTTTAGATGCCATTTTCAAATACTGCCACAAAACAAGGGTTAATTAACATAACACATATTATCTGTATATTCTGACCGACCAATTAAATATCAAATAAACTTAGGTAGGTCATACTAGCGAAGGAATTCCCCGGCTCTCCCCTCTTAGTTCTAGTCTCACATCTTAGCCAGGGATCATATCCCTAAGCCTTGATACCAACTGTGACGCCCCCAAAATAGGTATATGTAAGACCCCGACTTATTATAAATAAAATCAAATTTCCTCAAATTATATTTGTGAATAATAAGGTATTAATTTGTTATAATTCTCTGGTTATGGGTGAAATGTGCAAATTTTGCAAAATATGCAAGTGGTTATAAAATAATCATTGTTGTTGGGGAATATTCGTTTGGTCATGGAATATTCTTGTTGTCGGAGAATATTCATACGACGGCGCAATCATTTGTGGGTCCCATAATAGAATAACTATCGGATGGAGAAAACGACATGTTTGAGTTTTTATAAATAACGGCGTAGTTGTTACCGTTAACACTGTTGGAATACTCGGCGGTTAAAATACATTAATACGTGTGGATGCACAGTATTGATGAATTATTGATCCTTACGTAAGAAGGCACTACTCAATAATTGTTACAGTAGTTACTGTTCAATATTTTATTTTATTGATTCAATAATTGCTACGTTGATATTTTATATTATGTTGTTTCAATAATTGTCACTGCACATTATTTCCCATTATCAGATCAATAATTCATATTATTTGAATAATATTAATAGATAACATTATTGGCAATGTCTAGAAATTTCTGTCAAGGAGAGGTTTGGTCACCTAATTGTGCGCCAATAAGGAGAAATTCTTATTGGAAAGCCCCCTCTTTCCTCGGAACGGTCTGGTTGTCATAAATGTGATTCTGTAATATTATTTGTGAATAATTAATTATTGATTCATATGATAAGAAAATATTTATTTTATGTGGATATAAATGTTGGATATATTTATTGTGGTTAAAAATGAAGGAGTTAATGTTGAGGTGTTTTATCAGTATTTTTGTCGGAATGAAGGTATTAAAAATTAAACCAGTGTTTTTGAGATATATTGTGTGAGTTATAATTTTTAATCCGGCCGTTGGATCGTTGTAATTTTTGGATATGTTATACATATATAAGTTGAGTATATGTCCACAAATGTTGAACCGTTAAAAATGAACGTATGATTTGTTATGAATTTTAAGAAGTGACTGATTCAGAAATTAGGTTTATAAATGATTTTGGTGAAAAATTTTAGAATTGAGTGGGCCCCACTTGTGGTTGGTGAAGAAATGTGCTAAATTTATTTCAAATGTGGTGGGTGGGAATAGTAGCAGGTAAAGCCATCAGGTTATAGGTCAAGTCTGCTAACATTTTCCTATAAATAGAGGGCTAAGTTAGAATTGAAAATCACACCAGAAACAAGTTTTCTCTCTTTCTCTCTCTAGATTATTGAGTGTATTTTGTGAGTATTTAGATACTTTGTGAGTTTCTATTCATCAGTTCAAGTTTTCTTCAGCCTTATACCGATATTCCGATCAGAAGTACTGATATTTTGAGGTAAGGGATGTTATTTTCTTCATATATGATATTATTTATTCAATATCATTATGCCGAAGTATTGATCTGAATTTTTATCAAATTTGGAACTTTTTGTGTCGGGGTTACTATTCACGTATACGACACTATTCACGTATAAGACACTATTTACGAATACGACACTATTCACGAATACGGCACTTTTCACCGAAAAATAAAATTTTCTTCTTTTTGTCCAAGATGTCTATTATGGTTACTATTTTTGATTGTATCCATGTTTTGATCTTTATTTTTGAATTCTGCTTCAAAATTGATATTTATGAAGTATTATTGATCTTGGATAAACTGTTATACGAATCCCTACTATGTGTCATCCCGTTTCACTGGATTCATTTTCTTTAAAATATTTTTCATCATCCTCAGTCCTAAATGTTGATATTACTAAATATCTTCAGCCTGTAGTGCAAAGATAAATGATTAACTGATGAATATCTTTGGCTCGTAGTGCAAAGATAAACAGGTGTTGAGACGAACATGACCAACTGGTGATACAAATGAATATCTTTGGCCTGTAGTGCAAAGATGAATATTTGATTAAAGATGTGTATTGATTGTTGTTACAGAGATAAAATATTGATGATGGACTTTTAATTCTTAGAAGATAGTAGAACTCATTCTCTACTTGACTATTCTAATGGATTGATGTTTCCGCTGCAGTTGTTGATCTAAAACTTGTTGGCTATTATATTTTTTATCAGATTTTTCCCTGCTGAAGACTAACGATAATTTGTTGTATATTATCTTAGTCATAATATTCTTTACTGGGCTAGTTGAGCTCACCCTTTTCCTTTTTGTTCCATTTTTCTCAGGAGGTGAGAACATAGCAGGAACTAGTCGGGGTACGGAGTGATGGTTCTAGAAAGATGTTTTAGCAGTCCTCACTATTTCTGTAAAATAGTGTTTGAATAATTGTAACAAGGACTTATTTGAGTGTGGATATTGTCTAGAAGACAATATTTGTATTTAAACTCACAGTATGTGTTGTCGTATTTTGCACAACAATTATATTATTGAAGTTGTAGTTTGCTTTCTGTACCATGTATTTGGCAACTCAGAATGGGTGCTGTATACCTATTTTGGGGGCGTCACAGTTGGTATCAAAGCTTAGGGATATGGTCTCTGGCGGAGATCGGGGAATAGAACTAGGAGGGGAGAGATTAGTAAATTCTTCGCTAGTGTATCTTATCTAAGCTTATTTGTTGGTCAGTCATAATATAGGGATATTATGTGATATGTTAATTTGTTTAATTAACCCTTGTTTTATGGAAGTATTTAAGAATGGCCGCTGAGAACATTAACAATGGAGTGTATGAGACTGTGGAATAACCTTTAGTTACAAACCAGGAGAACGTGCAATAGGAAGGTAATATTCCTCATGTAAACAACACTACTGAGCAAACGATGAATGATGGAATGTTTAGGAGCTTTTTGCAGTTCATGCAAAACCAGACGAGGGAGACTCGTGCACAAAATACGGGTGGAAATGATAACAATGCACGGCTTGTCATAGCCAAGAAGTTCAAGGAGTTGGGACCACCAGAATTTAAGGGAAAGCCGGATCTGATCATGGAGGAAACGTGGGTCAAGCAAATTACCAAGATATTCGATGTCTTGGGATGCACGGAGCAACAGAAGGTTCCATTCGCCACCTTTATGTTCCGTGGTGAGGCAGACTACTGGTGGGAATCTGTGAAGCGTACCCAGCCAGCCGCACTCAGCATGTCTTGTGAAACGTTTCAGAAACTATTCAATGACAATTACTTTCCTGAAAGTATTCGTCATATGAAGGAGGTGGAGTTTATCAGACTGGAACAAAACAACATGACGGTGTCCCAGTACGAGGCAAAGTTTGTAGAGTTATCCAGGTTTGCACCTCATTTGGTCAAAAATGAGGAACGAATGACGAAGATGTTTTTGAGAGGTCTAAAGCCCGAGATTCTGCAATATCTTATATCTGATAAATTTTTTTTATATTCAGATGTTGTAAACAGGGCTCAATTATTAGAGCGAGATAATGAATATGTTCAATCGAGGGAACACAACAAGGGTCATACCGGTGACAGCAGTCATCAGAGCGATGATAACCAACGAGGAGGGAAAAATACGAACAAAGGCGGTAACCACTCGGGTGGTCATCGTGGCCATGATAATAGGAGAGGTGAGTCAAGTGGAAATTTCAGAAAGAGGAGATTCAACAATGATGGGAAGACATCAACAGCAACATCAACACCAACAACAAATTCTAGGGGAGGAGAACGACCGCCAGTTAGATGTTATAAATGCGGAAAAGAGGGACATATCAGCCCAAACTGTCCACAACAATCCAAAGTATGTTACAACTGTGGAAAGGAAGGCCACATATCTCGGGATTGTTCTGTAGTAAAACTAAGTTCAACGGGGATGGTGACTCCAAGGGCTGTCCCGGATAAGTCGAAATTAGCAGTTCCTAGAAGAGCGTTTGTCGTGACTGGCCAAAATACGAGGAACCCGAATGAGGTGATTACGAGTAAGCTAATCTTGAACTCTTGTGAAGTTTATACCTTACTAGATACCGGTTCTACCCATTCTTTTATCTCTCCTGCTTGTGCTCAATGTTGAAACTTGACTCCAGAGAAATTGGACTTTGACTTATCTGTTGAAATTTCGTTGGGTGAAACCTTCGTTACATCTATAGTTTATAAATCTTGCATAATCCAAGTTGGCACTATCACATTACCTGTTGATCTTATATCTTTAAAGATACTTGCTTTTCATGTGATTTTAGGAATTGATTGGTTAACCACTCATTATGCCAAAATTGATTATTTTCGTAAGGTTGTTAGTTTTCATATTCCTAACCAACCTGTCATACGAATTCAAACAACTAAACCACTAAAATCAGTCACTATCATATCAAGCCAAAAAGCTATTCGTTTATTGAAAAACGGATGTCAAGCTTTCTTAGCCCATGTTATGGATTTGAACAAAGACAAGTCAGATTTACATAATATTTCTGTTGTTAGAGAATTTTCTGATGTATTTCCTGAAGAACTTCCCGGTCTACCCCCAGAACGTGATGTTGAATTCTTTATTAACCTTGAGCCGGGTACAAAACCCATTTCTAAAACCCCATATCAAATGGCTCCTATTGAACTTCAGAGTTAAAAGTCCAACTACAGGAATTGTTAGACATAGGTTTCATTCGTCCTAGTACATCTCCTTGGGGTGCTCCTGTTTTATTCGTAAAGAAGAAAGACGGAAGTATGCGACTTTGTATTGACTATCGAGAATTAAAGCATGTCACCATCAAGAATAGGTATCTGCTACCTCGCATTGATGACCTGTTCCACCAGTTGCAAGGAGCACAATTCTTTTCAAACATCGATCTTCGTTCTGGATATCATCAGCTGAGGATTAAAACTGAGGATATTCCAAACACTGCCTTCAGAACTCGGTACGAGCATTATGATTCTTAGTCATGTCTTTCGGATTGACTAATGCTCCTGCTGCTTTCATGGATATGATGAACCGTGTATTCAAGGAATATTTGGATCAGTTTGTTGTTGTCTTTATTGATGACATCCTCATCTATTCCAAAAGCCGTGAAGATCATGAGCACCATTTGAAGTTGATACTTGAAAGTCTTCGTGAAAACAAACTTTATTCCAAGCTAAAGAAATGCGAGTTCTGGCTTGAGGAAGTAGCATTCCTTGGGCACGTGGTGTCAAAACATGGAGTATCTGTCGACCCGGCAAAAATTGAAGCAGTACAAAGTTGGGAGCAACCAAATTCGGTGACTGAAGTGCGTAGCTTTCTGGACTTAGCTGGTTATTATTGGAGATTCATGGAAGGATTTTCTCGAATCGCTACTCCGTTAACTCAGTTAACTCGAAAAGATACAAAATTTGTATGGAGCGAGAAATGAAAGAAGAGTTTCCAAGAGCTCAAGATGAGACTCATTTCAGCACCTGTTCTGGCAATACCATCTGGTACGGATGGATTTGTTATATACAACGATGCTTCAGGCAAAGGGTTAGGATGCATTCTTATGCAACATAGGAAAGTCATAGCCTATGCCTCACGACAACTCAAAGAATATGAGAGAAATTATCCTACTCATGATCTAGAGTTGGCAGCAGTCGTATTCGCGTTGAAAATTTTGAGACACTACTTGTATGGGGAGAAAGTGGAGATTTATACGGACCATAAAAGCCTCAAATATTTATTCACCCAAAAAGAACTCAACATGTGGCAACGACGTTGGCTTGAATTATTGAAAGATTACGATCACATTATTCAATATCATCCTGGAAAAGCAAACGTAATAGCTGACAAATTGAGTAGAAGATCATATGTGAGTACGAGTGCGATATTGTTAATGCAAAGGCCTATTCTGTATGACTTGCAAAGGATGGAGGTAGAATTAAAGACTCCAGGGACCCACATGATGATGGCGAATATACGAGTAGAACTGACTTTAATCTATAAAGTTAAAGCTGCTCAAGCTATGGACTTGGAGCTGATACGTATGAAGAAGAAAGTGCAAGAAAGAGCTATTCCAGAAGTGAGAATTGATGAAAAAGGAATACTTAGATTCAACTCCAGACTTTGTGTTCCTAACGATTCTGACTTGAAGCATAGAATCATGATGGAGGCACACAACACACCGTTTGCAATCCATCCTGGGAGTACCAAAATGTATCATGATATTCGACATACATTTTGGTGGAACAATATGAAGAGAGAGATCGCAGAGTTTATCTCGAGATATTTAACTTGTCAACGTGTAAAGGCGGAGCATCAAGTTCCAAAGGGTCCATTACAACCACCTGAGATTCCAAAATGGAAATGGGAACACATTACTATGGATTTCGTTACAGGTCTTCCCAAAGTTTCTCAAGGCATAGATGCGATTTGGGTTATTATTGATAGATTAACCAAGTCTGCCCATTTCTTACCGATACGTGAAACTTATTCCCTTGAATGTCTTGCACGCATATACGTGATTGAGATTGTGAGATTGCATGGCATGCCAGTATCCATAGTTTCGGATCGTGACCCAAGATTCACTTCACGATTTTGGTTTAGCTTACAGAAAGCTATGGGCACGGATTTACAATTCATTTCATCATACCATCCTCAAACGGACGGACAATCAGAGAGGACTATTCAAACCCTTGAAGATCTATTAAGACTTTGTGTCCTAGATTTTAAAGGAAGTTAGGATAAGTACTTACCACTGGTGGAATTCTCCTACAACAGCAGTTATCAAGCAAGTATAGGCGTGGCTCCATTTGAGGCGTTGTATGGACGAAAGTATCGTTCTCCAGTATGCTGGGACGAGGTGGGAGAAGCAATGTTGTTGGGACCAGAATTAGTACGCATGACTACAGAAAAGATCCAAATGATTCGACAACGTATACAAACGGCACAAGATCGACAAAAGAGTTATGCGGATCTTCATCGAAAAGACGTGGAATTTAATATTGGGGATCATGTATTGTTACGTGTTGCACCATGGAAGGGAGTTACAAGATTTGGGAAGAGAGGAAAGCTTAATCCACGATTTATTGGTCCATTTGAGATTCTTGACCGAATAAGAAATGTGGCCTATAGACTCGCATTACCTCCAAGTATTTCTTGTGTTCATAATTTTTTTTCACATATCCATGCTTCGTAAATATATGAAATACCTGAACCATATTATTGTGTTAGAACCAGACGAGATAGCCGAAGATTTAACGTACGAAGAAGTACCTGTTAAGATCTTAGATAGGAAAGAGCATGTCCGACGCACCAAGGTTATACCACAAGTTAAGGTTTTATGGAGAAACCATGCTATTGAAGAAATGACCTGGGAGTTGGAATCAGAAATGAAAGTGAGGTATCCTCGCCTTTTTGAAACACCAGGTACGTATGTCAATTTCGAGGATGAAATCTCATAAGGAGGGGAGGTTGTAAGACCCCAACTTATTATAAATAAAATCGAATTTCTTCTAATTATATTTGTGAATAATAAGGTATTAATTTGATATAATTCTCTGGTTATGGGTGAAATATGCAAATTTTACAAAATAAGCAAGTGGTTATAAAATAATAATTGTTGTTGGGGAATATTCGTTTGGTCATGGAATATTCTTATTTTCGGGGAATATTCGTACGACAGCTCAGTCATTTGTGGGCCTCATAACAGAATAACTGTCGGATGAAGAAAACGACAAGTTTGAGTTTTTATAAATAACGACGTAGTTGTTACCGTTAACACTGTTGGAATACCCGGTGGTTAAAATATAGTAATACGCGTGGATGCACAGTATTGATGAATAATTGATCCTTACGTAAAAAGGCACTACTCAATAATTGTTACAATAATTACTGTTCAATATTTTATTTTATTGATTCAATAATTGCTGCGTTGATATTTTATATTATTGTTGTTTCAATAATTGTCACTGCACGGTATTTCCCATTATCAGATCAATAATTCATATTATTTGAATAATATTATTAGATATCATTATTGTCAATGTCTAGAAAGTTCTGTCAAGGAGAGGTTTGGTTACCTAATTGCGCGCCAATAAGGATAAATTCTTATTGGAAAGCCCCCTCTTTCCTGGGAACGGCCTGGTTATCATAAATGTGATTCTGTAATATTATTTGTGAATAATTAATTATTGATTCATATGATAAGAAAATATTTATTTTATGTGGATATAAATGTTGGATATATTTATTGTGGTTAAAATGAAGGAGTTAATGTTGAGGTGTTTTATCAGTATTTTTGTCGGAATGAAGGTATTAAAAATTAAACCAGTGTTTTTGAGATATATTGTGTGAGTTATAATTTTTAATCCGACCGTTGGATCGTTGTAATTTTTGGATATGTTATACATATATAAGTTGAGTATATGTCCACAAATTTTGAACCGTTAAAAATGAACATATGATTTGTTATAAATTTTAAGAGGTGACTGATTCAGAAATTAGGTTTATAATTGATTTTGGTGGAAAATTCTAGAATTGAGTGGGCCCCACTTGTAGTTGGTGAAGAAATGTGCTGAATTTATTTCAAATATTGTGGGTGAGAATAATAGCAGGTAAAGTCATCAGGTTACAGGTCAAGTCTGCTAACATTTTCCTATAAATAGAGGGCTAAGTTAGAATTGAAAATCACACCAGAAACAAGTTTTCTCTCTTTTTCTCTCTAGATTATTGAGTGTATTTTATGAGTATTTAGATACTTTGTGAGTTTCTATTCATCAGTGCAAGTTTCCTTTAGCCTTATACCGATATTCCGATCAGAAGTACTGATATTTTGAGGTAAGGGATGTTATTTTCTTCATATATGATATTATTTCTTCAATATTATTATGCCGAAGTATTGATCTGAATTTTTATCAAATTTGGAACTTTTTGTGTTGGGATTACTATTCACGTATACGACACTATTCACGTATACGGTATTATTCACGAATACGGTACTATTCATCGAAAAATGAAATTTTCTTCTTTTTGTCCAAGATGTCTATTATGGTTACTATTTTTGATTGTATCCATGTTTTAATCTTTTTTTTTGAATTCTGCTTCAAAAATGGTATTTATGAAGTATTATTGATCTTGGATAAACTGTTATACGAATCCCTACTATTTGTCCTCCCGTTTCACTGGATTCGTTTTCTTTAAAATATTTTTCATCATCCTCAGTCCTAAATGTTGATATTACTAAATATCTTCAGCCTGTAGTGCAACGATAAATGATTAACTGATGAATATCTTTGGCCCGTAGTGCAAAGATGAACAGGTGTTGAGATGAACATGACCAACTGGTGATACAAATGAATATCTCTGGCCTGTACTGCAAAGATGAATATTTGATTAAAGATGTATATTGATTGTTGTTACAGAGATAAAATATTGATGATGGACTTTTAAATCTTAGAAGATAGTAGAACTCATTCTCTACTTGACTATTCTAATGGATTGTTGTTTCCGCTGTAGTTGTTAATCTAAAACTTGTTGGCTATTATATTTTTTATCAGATTTTTCCCCGTTGAAGACTAACGATAATTTGTTGTATATTATCTTAGTCATAATATTCTTTACTAGGCTAGTTTAGCTCACCCTTTTCCTTTTTGTTCCATTTTTCTCAGGAGGTGAGAACATAGCAGGAACTAGTCGGGGTACGAAGTGATGGTTCTAGAAAGATGTTTTAGCAGTCCTCACTATTTCTGTAAAATAGTGTTTGAATAATTGTAACGAGGACTTATTTGAGTGTGAATATTGTCTAGAAGATAATATTTGTATTTAAACTCACAGTATGTGTTGTCGTATTTTGCACAACAATTGTATTATTGAAGTTGTAGATTGCTTTCTGTACCATATATTTGGCGACTCAGAATGGGTGTTGTATACCTATTTTGGGAGCGTCACAGTATACATCACCTATTTCGAGTTGCCAAATACATGGTACAGAATAAAAATACAATCTTTAATATACAACAACAGAGTAGTGAGTTTTAATACAAATACTATCTTCTAGACAATATCCACTCTTAGGATAAGTCCTCATTACATTTATTGCCACACTATTTAACAGAATAGTGAGGACTACTAATTCTATCATCTGGTCCATCACTTCGTTCCCCGACTCGTCCCAGCTATATTCTCATTTCCTGAAGAGAACAGTGAAAGAAAGGGTGAGCTCAAGTAGCCCAGTAAGAAGTATTATGACTAAGATAATGCATAATAAATTATCATTAGCCTTAAACAGTGTTAAACTGATACAATATAACAAATATCAAGTTTAACTGCAGCGAAACAAGCAATCCATTAAAATAGTTAAGTAGAGAATAAAATCTACTATCTTCTATGATTTAAAAGGTTTTTCATGACTTTTATCGCTGAGACTCAGCTTAATAAATAATCCACATCATCAAATCATCCCTGCACTACAGGACAAGGATAATCTTTAGTATCACGACCACGAATTATCCATGCACTACGGGCAAAGATAATCATGTTTTCATCAACGGTCATGTTCATGTTATAAAATAATTCATCTTTGCACCCTTCGCCGATGAGAATCCATAGTCATAATCAAACCAAAAATTGTCCATCAATGCACTACGGGCCAATGAGGACATTTTCCACATCATTTGTAACATTACAGTCATGATTATACCGAATAATCCCTGGTCATAATCATACCAAGTCCATCTATGCACTACAGGCCACAGATGACGTTCAACATAATATAAACATGAGGATGATGACAATGACATAATAATTCAATAAAACAAGTTCAAGAATTAATTTATCCAGGAACCAACAACGTCCAAATTGTCAACATTATACTTCTTTGTAGAGTAAAATTCAAGAATGCTCAGGAGAATATTTCCATGAAAAGATACTGGATGAAACACAAATATCAAGGATATTCTACTAATTTCATGGAGTATAGAAGTCAAAACTTTAACCAACTAATATAATAGAATATATAAAACTGCAAATGGATCTCCACCCGCCATGCGGTAATTCCACGTATATAGATATCTCATTTCCATAATTTAATAAGGAATGAATACAAAGGATCATTCACCATGCATGTGGTAATCCACATAGACAGGTTATTCCAATAGAATAATAAAGAATGGAATAACAAAAGGATTTACCATGCGTGCGATAGACTGCACAGACAGGTTATTCCCAACAGAATAATAAATAATAGAACCAGGTCTGGCGAAACGCTCAGACAGGATATTCCGACAGAATAATAATTAATGGAACAAGGTCCGGCATAAACGTACAGACAAGATATTCCGACAGAATAATAAATAATGGAATCAGGTCCGGCCTAAACGCACAGACATGATATTCCAAAAAAATAATAAAGGCGGAATTATAGAATAATGTCACCAAGTATAGGGTAGCCCGCGTATATAGGTTATTCCAACAGAATAATAAAGAATGGAATAACAGAAGTTCTCTTCATGAATAGAAAAGAAATAATACTCCCTACGAGTACAACAAATAATATTCCATACCTTAAGAAGAAGAGTACTGGATATATAAGTAGTGAAGTAGCAGAATACTTTCTTCTTTCTCTCTATAGTTTATCTCTCTAGAGTTTCAGTGAATTCGTAAGAAAATAATGAAGGAATGAGCTTCTATTATTAAAAAAATGGACTGCATAGTAACTAACTCATGAACGGTCCAGATTGATTTACTTTAATCTGACGGTCCATATTTAAAGCAAAATCTTTTAAATAAAATATAATATATTCTATTTATAATCTAATAAAACGAATAACTTTATAAAAGATTTTACTATACAAATAATATTCAGACACTATGCAATACTATGCATAATAGAATATAATATATTCTATTTATAGAATAACTTTATAAAAGTATTCTGTTTTATTACATTAATAATACCAATAAAACAAAATTGAGTGACTTATCACATAAACATCAATAATCAATACCGTGTGCTACTATCCAACCACGCGTATTACTGTACTTTTACTACCGAGTAGTTCAACAGTTTTAACGGTAAAACTTCCGCCGTTATTCTCATAAAAATATTTTTGTCGTTTTCTCCATCCGATAATAATTCCGTTGCGGGGTCCACCAATGATTGTACCGTCGTACGGATATTCCCCGACATAAAGAATATTCTCCGACCAATTGAATATTATACAACAACTTGCATACTTTTCAAAATATATAAATACTAACCACAACTATAACATTATATCAAATCCACACCATAATATTCAAAAAAATTATTTCGAGAAAATTAAATATTTATTCATAAAATCTGGGGTCTCACAAGTACCCCCTGAATAGTACCCCGACACGAAAAGTGTCCCGAATACCTGGGTGAATGATACTAGAGTGAATAGTAATCGAGTGAATAGTAATTTGTGAATAGTAACTCGTAAATAAAATACCAAATAAAATGATATTTCATGACGAGTACAAAAGAAATGATATCTTATACAAGTATAATAGAATATATGAAACTGCAAATGGATTTTCACCCGCCATGCGGTAATTCACGTAGACAGATCATTTTCATAATTTAATACAGAATGAATACGAATGATCATTCACCATGCATGCGGTAATCCACACAGACAGGTTATTTCAACAGAAGAATAAAGAATGAAATAATAAAAGAATTCACCATGCATGCGATAGACCGCACACATTGGTTATTTCAATAGAATAATAAAGAACGGAGCCAGGTCATGCGTAATACGCACAGACAGGATATTCCAACATAATAATAAATAATGGAACCAGGTCACGTGTAATGCGCACAAACAGGATATTCCAACAGAATAATAAAGAATAGAATAACAGAAGAATTTCACCATATATGCGGTACTTCACATAGACAGGTTATTCCAACATAATAATAAAGAATAGAATAACATATGAATTTCACCATGTATGCGGTACTTCGCATAGACAGGTTATTCCAACATAATAATAAAGACTAGAATAACAGAAGCTCTCTTCATGAATACGAAAGAAATAATACCCCTTACCTTAGAAGAAACTGGATATTGGAATAGTGAGGTAGCAGACTTCTCTTCTTCTTTCTCTCTATAATTTCTCTCTATAATAAATGCTCTATAGCTTTAGTGAATTGGTGAGAAATGAAGGAAGAATGAGATTTTATTTATAGGAAAATAT
This sequence comes from Panax japonicus, assembly GCA_020205505.1. Classification (NCBI taxonomy): domain Eukaryota; kingdom Viridiplantae; phylum Streptophyta; class Magnoliopsida; order Apiales; family Araliaceae; genus Panax; species Panax japonicus. Next base: position 57,306,897 of record CM035094.1, on the reverse strand, counting down.
AGTTTTGATAATTGCACGTTTTGGGGCTCGACAATACCTCTAAATTTTCTTTCCTTTTTAATTTAGTCCTGCAAGTATTATCAAACTTTCACTACCTCCCCTAATAGTAAATAATGTGAATCAATAGTTCAATCATGTGAATCAATAGTTATAATCATATGAAAATACGTATTACAGTATAGTACCTCCATCTATACCTCCATTTTAACTTAGTCATGCAAGTATTATCAATCTTGCACCAACTCTCCTAATAGTACAAGAATGTGATTCAATAGTACACACTTGTGAACAAATAGTTATATAAGCATGTGAATTAATAGCAATTAATTGCTCATTTATCCGGTTAATTACCCGATTGGTCAATATAACCTCCAGACATCAATTATTATCGAAATAAATGTCAATTTTCACTAACACTAATAATTCCAACACAATGGAACTATCAATTTCATCTTTAATCAACACAAACTTATTCATCATTAATATTATAATTCATAATATTTAACAATCAGGTCGTTCCCAGGAAAGAGGGGGCTTTTCGATATGGATTGCTCCTTATTGGCGCGCAATTAGATTATCTAACCTCTCTTTGACAGAACTTCTAGACATTGTCAATATTGCAAATAATAATATGAATAACTTTGTCGTCTCAATTATTGATTTAATAATATAACATATTATGCAGATGATACCGTGACAATAATTGAATCAATAATATGAGAGATATGATACCGCAATTACTGTAACAATAATTGAGTATAACTAAGTGACTTCTTACGTAAGCATCAATAATCAATATCGTGTGCTACTATGCATCCACGCGTATTACTGTACTTTTACTACTAGGTAGTTCAACAGTTTTAACGGTAACTCTTTCGCCGTTATTTTTATAAAAAGATAATACTGTCGTTTTCTAAGTACGACAATACTTCCGTTGTGGGGTTCACCAATGATTGTGTCGTCGTACGAATATTCCCTGTTAAAACGAATATTCTCCGATCAATCGAATATTCCCCGACACAACAAATATTTTATATCAACTTGCTTACTTTGCAAAATTTTCAAATATCATCCTTAACTTTAAAATTTTATCAATTTAACTATTTACCAAAATAGAAATATTGAATAATTTTATTTCATAAAATTCGGGGTCTCACAATAACCATCGTCATAGATCAGAATATTTATGACGACGGTTGAACCGTCGTCGTAGTCCAAAAAATCGTCGTCATAAACGACTGTGTACTATACATGTATATATATATATATATATATATACGGTCTGGATCTTAAGCTTACCCCTTATCTAATATACGTTACTCACCCCCTTTAGCGATGGACCGGACGACGATTCGGTCCGTCGTTATATATAGAATTGTCGTCTTAGCATATAGCGACGGACCGAACATATAGCGATGGACCGAATCGTCGCCCAGTCTGTCGCAAAAGGGGGTGAGCAAGGTATATATATATATATATATATATATATATATATATATATACAGTCCGCTTATCCAGTGAACTAGAAAAAGCGGACAAGAAACGAACCTGCTATAGCATAGAAAATTGTAACTATAACCAGCAATATCTAAGGCGACGATTCAAACCGTCGTTATAGCCCGATTTGTCTTTGGTTCTTTTTTTTTGTTCGTTAGAGAAAATTTTCACATATATATATATATATATATATATATATATATATATATATATTGGGGCTGATTCATATCTAACGTTCTAAAAAATTGTCTATCCTCACAACAAATTCTGATCGTCCATCCGGATATCTAATGACATATATTGCTCCCGTTCGAATTTTAATTTTTAATATTTCACAGTTTAATACTATGGACGGGACAGATGACCAAAATACCCCTCTTTGAAAAATTCTCTTGTCCGCAGTATTAAACTGCGAACTTTAACTCCTTTTGAAAATTAAACTACCGTCCGCAATATTAAACTACGAATTCTAGGACCCCCAAAACGACACCCAGTTTAACCAAACTATGCCATGAAACTCATAAGTCTCGTTCGCAGTATAATATTGCGGACGCTAGGTCAGTATAAGTATGGACAAATTTTTTTATTGTTTAAACATGAATTAGTATAAGTATTGTTTAGATCTAGGGTTTTCTTATCTTATTTGGACATTTTTTTTTAATGAGAATTAGAAGAGTTTGAATTAAGGCTCAAGAATTTTCTATCTCTTCTTGCGTAGTTTTTTTGTTTGAACATGAATCATGTTATCTGTACTAAAGAAGCAAATGGATGGCTAACAAATGGAAGGATATATATATATATATATATATATATATATATATATATATATATATATATATATATATATAGAGAGAGAGAGAGAGAGAGAGAGAGAGAGAGAGAGAGAGAGAGAGAGAGGCCGGATCCTGTCCAGACTCCCGAACAGGTTTAAAATCCGGACCTTTTTTTTTTGCTTGTTTTAAAACAACTAAAAAAAATAAATAAAAAATTATGAAATTGAATTTTTTTTATAATACAGTGTTTTGGGCGTGATTTGGGTACGTATAACAAAACATTTCTGTACAGTCTGGGCAGACTATACATACATTGGTTGGTATAGGTATTAAAAACACACCCAAAACACTGTATTATGGAAAAATTTTAGTTCCATAATTATTTTATTAGTAGTTATACAAAAAAAATAAAAAATTTGGGGGTCCGTTTTTGATCAGGGCCGGGAGTCCGGACCTGATCCGGTGTTTTGTTGTTTGAACATGAATCATGTTATCTGTACTAATGAAGCAAATGGATGGCTAACAAATGGAAGGATATATATATATATATATATATATATATATATATATATATATATATATATATATATATTGAAAACACTTCACCCCATTAGTGTATATATCCATTTTTCCATTTGTTTAGCCATTTATGTATTTCATCATCCCAGATTATATTAATATGTAAACTAACAAGAATATACATGAGAAATAGATGATTTTTAGATTTAATAAGTTATATATATTTTTAGATCTCATCTTATTTTTACTGTAACGATCTGAGACGAAGATAGATTGATTTAGTGCTATTAAGTTTTTCATTTGTTCACGGGTATTATTTTCATCATCGCAAGATAAGATGATGAATATGCAACAATAAACCTAGGAAAATGAAAAACTAATAGCATTAAATTAAACTGTTCTCGTCTAAAGTACATGTCCGTAATTTAATACTGCGGACGATGGTTTATCATTAAAATGCTACTGAACGTCCGCAGAACTAAACAGCGGATTCTGAGTAATAAAAACCTAATTGAAAATGACTTTTGCTCTTCTTTTTTATCGATAAACGATTCACTACAAAAAAAATGGGCCTTTAGCAACAATTTTTCGGGCAACGACTTTATAAGTCGTTGCAAATTTTTGTTGCTAATTCATTGGCGGACAAAAATTTTGTTAGAAATTCGTTGCAAAATTTTCGGCCACTTGATTTCCTGTCATCGTGGGTAACAAAAGTTTTTTTATTGCTAAAAATGAGACTTTAGCAACGATTTTTCAAGCAACGACTTTATAAGTCGTTGCTAAAAGTGTATGTTTAGCAACGAAACTTGTCATTCGTTGCAGATTGTGTCAGGCTTTCACTTTTTGCAATGAAATTGATAAGTAGTTGCAAAATTTGAAAACAAAATTCGTTGCAAAATTTTTAACCACTTGATTTCTTCTCATCGTGGGCAACGAAAGTTTTTTTGTTGCTATATCTCGTTGCCTAATATGGACCACATTCATTGGCAACAATTTTTATTTTCGTTGTATATTTTATACAACTTTTTGCAACGACTATTAAAATGTTGTCTTCAATTAAGATGATGATCATGATAATAATAATAATAATAATAATAATAATAATAATAATAATAATAATAATAATAATCATAATAATAATAATAATAATAATAATAATAATAATAATAATAATAATAATCATAATAATCATAATAATAATAATAATAATAATAATAATAATAATAATAAATCTGATGTGATGAAGATAAACACCTTTTATTACTATTATTATTATTACTATTACTATTATAGTAATAATAATTATAATAAGAATAATAATAATTTTTATTATTATTATTATTGAACTATTATTATTATTATTATTATTATTATTATAATTATTAATACTCATTTTGAAATTGGGTTACTGCAAAATAATTAAATCAAAATCTAGAAGTCCAAAAAAAAAGGAGATCAGAGTTTGGTTTTAAGGGTTATCGGTCACAAATCAAAAACACTGACCAAGTTAATTACTCATCATATCTAGACCTGACAAACAGGCAGGTTGGGCCAACGGCGGCCCGGGTCAAAATGGCCTGGGTTTTGGTGGGCTGGAAATGTGAGGCCCGTGGCCCGGGTTAGGCCGGCCCGGCCCGGCCCGCGGGCTTCTCCATTTAATTTTTCTTTGTAAGCTCTTTGCTACACTAAAAATAGTAATAATAATAAATATTAAAAATAATAAAACGAACGACAAAAAATAAAGCACAATGATTTTATTAAATCCATTAGAAAGCTAAAACATGTGAAAAATAATTGATTTGAATTGTAACTGCATTTGCATTAGGCTGCTAGGCTGCTTTATGGACACGTGTAAAGGTTCCAGTTTACCTCTTTAAGTAGATCTAGGAGAGAGAGAGAGAGAGAGAGAGAGAGAGAGAGACTTTCACTATTACTTTTAGGTTTATTACTTGTTGTTATATATACTATATACTATATAGTAGGATAATAAATTTAGGAACTTAATATAAATGACAATTTTACATAGAAGAAAATAAATAAAGAAATTAGTAATGCTACACTTTTGATCCAAGCACGGAATTATTACCGATTTACCGTTAGATCTGATGATCATGACTATATTAAGGCACCAATCATGCTTACCGTTGTAATAATAAAACGAACAACAAAGAATAAAACTACAAACACGATTAATTAATTGCCTACATCAACTACATATCTCAATCAATTAAAATTTTATTAGTATTATAAATTAGTATTATTAATTAATTACCTACATTAACTACATATCTTAATTATAGTTTTCAATTATAGTTAAAATATATTGAAGATTCCATTAGAAACAAATAGTTGGTGTAGCTCAGTTGGTTTGAACTCTTATTTATTTACTTACCAGTCTTGTGTTCAAGCCTCACAACCCACAAGTAACAGCATTTTAATTTTTTTTTAAAAAGGTTGCGGGCCACGGGCCAGGCCGAGCCACCCGCGGACCGGGCCAAAAAGGCCCGCACTTTTATAGGCTAAACAACTGAAGCCCGACTGCCAAACCCACAAGTAACAACATTTTAATTTTTTTTTAAAAAGGTTGCGGGCCACGGGCCAGTTTGAGCCACCCGCGGACCGGGCCAAAAAGGCCAGCACTTTTATAGGCTAAACAACTGAAGCCCGACGCCCGACTCGTGGCAGGTGGGCCGGCTCGGCCCGCGGGTCTGGGCCTCTTTTGCCAGGTTCTCCGGATGGCGGCGTTGGTGTTTGACAACCGCGATGCCGAGGATGGCGGTGGGAGAAGGGGGGAGGAATCGGAGATGACGGTATCGACAACCGCAGCTCAACGAGACTACAAAGCTAGGGTTTGTAGTTCGCAAAGATGACTACAATGTTGCCAACTTTCGAGGAAGATCCCGCTCTCTCCGTCGTTTGTTTTACCGCCAAGATTTTCTAAGCCGATGCTGGTCCCGAGGTTCGAATCAGTTTGAGCCTCTTATTCCTTCTCTGCATCAATCACTTGTATATAATCCTTGGGATTGAATATAGTTTTGATATTTATATTTTGTTCTTTCTATTAGATTTGTCTCTGTGAAGTTCAGGATAATGCAATTGCGAATTCACCCCAATACTTTTAGTTTGTGGATTATAATGGATTTTTCACAATTAATATTCTTTGCAAATTAGAGATGTATCTGTTCATTGTGATGAAAATTTAGAATTGATTGCCAGGTAGCTGAGGCTCAAGTAAGTAGGTTGAGCTTGGAGGCCCAAGAATGCATGATAACTGGCATATGGTTGGATTATGCAGCCCTAATGCTTACTTCTGCTGATTTAATATTTTCTAAAGCCTCTGAAAAAGGTTAACTTTACACTACTTAATCATAAATGTATCACATTATTAATCATTTTGGAATATGTTCTTTGTTTTTGTGTACAATTACTTTTATGTTAATCATGCCATAGCCTATAAGACTCAGCAGTTCCTAAAGCCTAATATGTTGTTCTTTACAGGTTGTTGCTTTCTCCAATACCTTTTTAAAAATTAGAGATACGAGCTAAGCTGTTTGTTGATTTTTATCCAGATCTTGAATGTGTCTTCACTATCATTTGCAATCTTGTTAAGAAGTCTGACAGTCTGGATGAAGCACTAGAGATGGCTAAGCTAATATCCACTAAAATCACCAAGCAGCCACATACAGCCGTTTCTTTGTTTATATGAAGGCCCTTGATTTGGCAGTCCATGGAAACGTCATCGAACTTATTATTCCCTCTATCAAGAAACTGGATGATTTCTTGAAGGAATGGAATCTTGGAGTTCAGGATCAGAAACAACTCTTTCTCTTTGCCTCTAATATTTTGAAGGAATGTAAAAGGTATAACTGAAAAGGACACCTTTGTTAAAATATGTATTTACTAATCAGTATCTATGTTTGAATTATTGCCATTTTATATTCCTTGATTCATGTAGTAATTCTATGTGTTTCCTTGCCCCCCTCCCCCCCCAAAAAAAATCCATTTTTAATGGGAATCCAGCTCTGGTAAGGACTCTTTCAAATTTCTTACCAAGTATCTAGCAACCTTTTCTGGTGAGGATGCGCATTTAATGGGTGAAACTGAGGAAGCAGCTGTATGATCTATAATTGAATTTGTGAAGACACCAGACATGTTTCAGGTATCATCATTTTTGTTGCATTGAAAGATCAGTCTTAAAGGGTGACTGTTTGGATGGAGCAATCTTTTATGAAATAGGAATCCATTAATGAGGATTCGAGATTTATTGGTTATTTGCAAGTAACAGTAATAAATAAAAAAGGTAAATTGAGCATTTTATTATCAAGGTGATTGTGACAACCTAAATTTCTTAAGATTTACAAACATTCAGTACAACCCATGCCTATAGCCTATAGTAGTGTTTCTTTGAGGTTAACCCTGTGAGAAACGTGCAGTAGTTGGTATATGAACTTTTTGCTTATTTTTGGAAGTTACCTATCCTAGAACCCCTCACCAAAGCTCTGTCTAACTTTTCTCTGAAATGGGGGAGGCACACAATTTACTTTTATATAAGAAATCCATTATATATTAAAAAATTGAGATCTTTATTGAAAGAATAATGCCTTTGAATAGGAATGATATTAGCATTGTCCATATGTACGATAAAGAGTAAATGTTGAAATGGAGAGGGTAAATCCCCAATCCAGGTCACAAACATATTTTACGGGGAGAAAGGTTGTATGGCAAAAGCTATAATGCAACTTGGAGAGAACTAAGTCTTTCCAACCTAGAGTAGGGATTGAAATCTTAGAAATGGGGAATGCACACACATTATGTTTATATAAAAATACATCAAATAAATATCTTTATCGAAAGAATAATACAAAAGCTGAGGAAGGACATATAACATTGTCCATATGTATATAAGGAGTAAATATTGATGATTCTTTAATTTTTATATTTATGCTGATTCAGTCCATAAAAAATCTTGTAAAATTTAAAACATAGTATGAAATGGCAGTTCCATGTGGTTCTCTGACTTCAGAGTTTAGTTCTGTTGATATGTATCAATGCACGATAGCTTTGTTTCTGATTTCTTTGAGCTCTTCCACTGGAAGTGGATGGCTGCATCACTCGACAACTTTTATTGGCTAAATATGGTGGGATTCTAGGCATTATATATATTTTTTGTTTCTTCCACGTCACTATGTGCATGGCTATTGATTAGTGAGCCACGATTCTAGAATTGTCAATAGCAGCTTTTTTTTGTTCTGTTAGTGTGGTCTTGCTGTTTCTTGAACGCCCTCTAAGCCTAAATTATATTCTATTTATTGATGTTTAGTTTAATAATCTTTCGTGTATACTCACTAGACAGTGTGATTTACTTAATATATCTGCTGTGGCACAATTGGAGAAGGTTGCAAAATATGAGTTGGCATATCAGCTTTTGAAGATCTTTCTGACTCAGAAGCTGGATGCTTACTTGGAATTTCATTCAGCAAATTCTTCTTCGTTGAAGAGCTATGGTAACTATTCGTTATTGTGCTAATAAATTTTTTTTAGGTTATTTAATTCTGCAAGTTCTCATTTCATTATTATTTATTTGATTTGTTGCTTAATTGCCTTCAATATGCTTCTGAAATGGTGCAGGTCTTGTTCATGAAGAATGTATAGCAAAGATGAGGTTGATGTCATTGGTTGATCCTGGTGCTAATGAATCTGGCCACATTCCCTACGACCTAATCATGGACACTCTTCAGGTAATTTGCTTTCTCTTCTTATTGCTCTTATGGGCAACTTTTGGCTTCTCTTGTAAATCATTGTCATCGTATTCTTTACAGATCAGTGAAGACGAGGTAGAATTATGGGTTGTTAAGGCAGTTACGACAAAGCCAATAGACTGTAAGCTTGATCAGATGAATCAAATCATCATTATGAGGTGCGTATCACTCTCTCTCCTATCTTCCCCTCCCCTCTATAGTGGAAACCAAGATGTGCTTTCGTTTTGCTTGATTCCATTATTGACCATTGTTATTATACTATTTGTAGTCACTGCACTGGCCACGTGTTTGGGCCGCATCAATGGCAGTTCTCTGGACGAAGCTAGCAACATATATCGTAAATAATATATGTTCCACTACATCAGTTTCATATGCTTTTGCCTCATTTTCCTGTTATTATATGTGCGCAATCTGGGCATAGTTACCAACAAAACAGAGTAATAATATTAAAATTTCTTGATTAAATCATATTAGAGTTAAACTTACTCAATTTGTTGGTCTATTATGCGGTCAATTTGATTGCTCAATTCTTATGGTAAAACATCCACTACATTGACACTTGGTAAAATGGGATAAAATACTTTAAAATTCAAGTTTAAAACTAATAAAATGAGAAAACTTAATCAGAAAATAAAAATTTATGCATAACTAAAAGTCACCCTAAAATTTTTAGAACATGCATATAGTGTAAGTTGAGTTCATAGTTTTATTTTAGTTATTTATTTTCTCCTTCCCTTTTACTTTTACTCTCATATATGTGATTTATTTCCGGCCTACCCCCAACTATAGTTCAGGATAAAGGCATTGTTGAGTTGGGGTTGAGCATATAGCGTGAGTTGCATACGACGGGTTTATAATCTTTCAAAGTTAGAAGTCTTTAAAAAGAAAAGTAAAAAAGAATGGAAACTATTCAAACTAGAAATAATCCTCTGAATCCACGTGCAAATACTCATGCTTTGTAAGACCCCAACTTATTATAAATAAATTTGAATTTTCTCTATTTATTATCTTGAAATAATATGGAGTTAATTTGATATAATACTTTGGTTATGGGTGAAATGTGTAAATTTTACAAAATAAGCAAGTGATTATAAAATATTCATTGTTGTCGGAGAATATTCGTTTGGTCGTAGAATATTTTTGTTGTCGGGGAATATTCGTACGACGGCGCAACCATTTGTAGGTCCCATAACAGAATAACTGTCGGATGAAGAAAATGACAACTTTGAGTTTTTACAAATAACAGCATAGTTGTTACCGTTAACACTGTTGGAATATCCGGTGGTTAAAATATAGTAATACGCTTGGTTGCACAGTAGTACAAGGTATTGCACAATATTTTTGAATTATTGATTCTTACGTAAGAAGACATTACTCAATAATTGTTACAGTAATTACTGTTCAATATTTTATTTTATTGATTCAATAATTGCTGCGTTGATATTTTATATTATTGTTGTTTCAATAATTGTCACTGCACAGTATTTCTCATTATCAGATCAATAATTCATATTATTTGAATAATATTATTAGATAGCATTATTGGCAATGTCTAGAAAATTCTGTCAAGGAGAGGTTTGATCACCTAATTACGCGCCAGTAAAGAGATTTTTATCGGAAAACCCCATCTTTCCTGGGAACTGTCTGGTTGTCATTATTGTGATTCTAAAATATTATTTGTGAATAATTAATTATTGATTTATATGATAAGAAAATATTTATTTGATGCAGATATAAATGATGGATTTATTTATGTGGTTATAAATGCAGTAATTAATTTTGAGGTATTTTATCAATATTTTGCCGGATTGGAGGTATTAAATGATCAAATCGGTGTTCTTAAAACTCTACTGCGTGAGTTATAATTTTAATCCGACTGTTGAATCATTGTGATTTTTGGATATGTTATACATATATAAGTTAAGTATATATCCACAAATTTTGAACCGTTAAAAATTAACGAATGATTTGTTATGGATTTTTAGAGGTGTTAAAAATTATCTGTTTGTGGATTTCGTATATTTTTTGTTTGAAATTTGGAAAAATTTTCTTATATAAAGTTGTAGAGAATTCGATTTCGTGTGGAATAGACATAAAATTCGTATTTTTTTGATAAATGAGTTATTTTATATGAATTACTGAAGTTTCAAAAAATAAAATAATTTTTGTTAAATTATGGGTGGGACCCATTTTTGGTTGGTGTTGAATACACGTGGGCTGCTGGGATTTTTCAGAAATGGCATGCTAGTCTTGGTCTTTAGGCATGCGTAGAAATTGGTTTTGAAATAATAATATTTTTTTTATTTTAGTCTCCTATGGCGTTCTAGCATTTTTCTATAAATAGACGCTTAGGTTAGAATTGAAAATCACATCAGAAACAAGTTTTCTTTCTCTCTAGATTATTGAGTGTATTTTTGTGAGTATTTTGATACTTTGAGAGTTGCTATTTAGTCCAAATTTTTGTCAGTACTATATCCGATATTTCGAACAGAAGTACCATTTTTTTGAGGTAAGAGATATTATTTTCTTCGTAAATGATATTATTTCTTTCAATATCATTATACCGAAATATTGGTCTGAACTTTTTATCAAATTTGAAACTTTTTGTGTCGAGATTACTATTCACGTATACGACACTATTCACGTATACAGCACTATTCACGAATACGACACTATTCACCGAAAAATGAAAATTTTTCTTTTTATCCAAGATGTCTATTACGGTTATTATATTGGATTGTATCCATGTTTTGATCTTTATTTTTTAATTCTACTCCACAATTGGTTATTATGGAGTTTACTGAATTTGGATAAACCGAAATACGAATCCCTAATATTTGTCCTTCTGTCTCACTGGATTCGTTCTCTAAAATATTTTTCATCATTCTCAGTCCTTAATAGGTGATACTGGATGAATATCTTTGGCCTGTAGTGCAAAGATGAATTATTATCTGATGAATATCTTTGGCCTGTAGTGCAAAGATGAATAGGTGTTGAGATGAACATGATCGACTTGTGATACAAATGAATATATTTGGCTTGTAGTGCAAAGATACATATTTGATTAAATATGTATATTGATTGATGTTACAGAGATAAAATATTGATGATGGACTTTTAAATCTTAGAAGATAGTAGAATGCATTCTCTACGTGACTCTTCTAATGGATTGCTGTTTTCGTTGCAATTGATCTAAAACTTGTTGTCTATTATATTTTATCAGATTTTTTCCTGTTGAAGACTAATGATAATTTATTGTATATTATCTTAGTCATAATATTCTTTACTGGGCTAGTTGAGCTCACCCTTTTTTTTTGTTCTATTTTTCTTCTCAGGAGGTGATAACATAGCAGAATCTAGTCGGGGTATGGAGTGATGGTTCTAGAAAGATATTTTAGCAGTCGTCACTATTTCTGTAAAATAGTGCATGAATAATTGTAATGAGGACTTATTTGAGTGTGAATATTGTCTAGAAAACAATATTTGTATTTAAACTCACATGTGTTGTCGTATTTTGCACGTCAATTGTATTATTGAAATTGTAGTTTACTTTCTGTATCATGTATTTCGCGATTCAGAATGGATGTTGTATACCTATTTTGGGGGCGTCACAGTTGGTATCAAAGCTTAGGGATATGGTCTCTGACGGAGATCGGGGAATAGAACTAGGAGGGGAGAGATGAGTAAATCTTTCGCTAGTATGTCCTACCTAAGCTTATTTGTTGGTCGGTCATAATATAGGAATATTATGTGATATGTGAATTTGTTTAATTTACCCTTGTTTTATAGCAATATTTAAGAATGGCTGCTGAGAATGTTAATTATGGAGTGTATGAGACTGTGGAACAACTTTTAGTCACAAACCAGGAGAACGTATAACAGGAAGGCAATATTCCTCTTGTAAACAACACTACCGAGAGAAAACGATGAATGATGGAATGTTTAGGAGCTTTTTTACAGTTCATGCAAAATCAGACGAGGGAGACTCGTATACAAAATACGGGTGGAAGTGATAGCAACGTGCGGTCTGTCACAGCCAAGCAGTTCAAGGAGTTGGGACCACCAAAATTTATTGGAAAGCCGGATCCGATCAAGGCGGAAATGTGGGTTAAACAAATTACCAAGATATTCGATGTCTTGGGATGCACAGAGGAACAGAAGGTTCCATTCGCCACCTTTATGTTCCGGGGTGAGGCAGACTACTGGTGGGAGTCTGTGAAGTGTACCCAGCCTGCCGCACTCAGCATGTCTTGGGAAACATTTCAAAAATAATTTAATGACAAGTACTTTCCTAAAAGTATTCGCCATATGAAGGAGGTGAAGTTTATTAGACTGGAACAAAACAACATGACGGTGTCCCAGTACGAGGTAAAGTTTACAGAGTTATCCAGGTTTACACCTCATTTGGTACAGAATGAGGAACGAATGAAAAGGATGTTTCTAAGAGGTCTAAAACCCGAGATTCGATAATATCTTATCTTTCATAATTTTTTTTATATTCAAATGTTGTAAACATGGCTCAATAATTAGAGCGAGATAATGAGTATGTTCAACCAAGGGTACACAACCAGCGTCATACCGGTGGCAGCGGTCATCGAACCAATGAAAACCATAAGGGAGGAAAATATTCGGACAAAAGCGGTAACCACTCTGGTGGTAATCGTGGGCGTGATAATAGAAGGAGCGAGTCGGGAGGAGATTTCAAAAAGAGAAGGTACAATAATGATAATGTGAAGACATCAGCACAAACATCAACTGTTTATAGGGGAGGAGAATGAGCACCGGTCGTTTATTACAAATGCGGGAAAGAGGGACACATTAGCCCAAACTGCCCACAACAATCCAAGGTGTGTTACAACTTTGGAAAGGAATGTCATATAGCTAGAGATTGTCTAGTTGTGAAACCAAATTCAACGGGGATGATGACTTCAAAGGCTGTTCCGGATAAGTCAAAATCAGCGGTTCTTGGAAGAGCGTTTATCGCGATTGGCCAAAACGCAAGGAACCCGAATGAGATGATCACGAGTAAGCTTTATCATAAACTCTTGTGAAGTTTATACCTTACTAGATACCGGTTCTACACATTCTTTTATCTCCCCTGCTTGTGCTCAACGTTTAAACTTGACTCCGGAGAAATTAGACTTTGATTTATCCGTGGAGACTCTGTTAGAAGAAACTTTCGTTACGTCCACTGTTTATAAATCTTGGTTAATCTAAGTTGGCACCATCACATTACCTGTGGATCTTATCTCTTTAAAGATACTTGCTTTTGATGTGATTTTAGGGATTGATTGGTTAACCACTCATCATGCCAAAATTGATTGTTTTCGTAAGGTTGTTAGTTTTCATATTCTTAACCAACCTGTTATGCGAATTCAAGCAACTAAACCACTAAAATCAGTCACTGTCATATCAAGCCATAAAGCTATTCATTTATTGAAAAATGGATGTCAAGCTTTCTTAGCCCATGTTATGGATTTAGACAAAGACAAGTCAGATTTAAATAATTTTTCTGTTGTTAGTAAATTTCCTGACGTATTTCCTAAAGAACTTCCTGGTCTATCCCCAGAACGTGAAGTTGAATTCTTTATTGATCTTGAACTGGGTACAAAACCCATTTCTAAAACCCCATATCGAATGACTCCTATTAAACTTTAAGAGTTAAAAGTCCAACTACAGGAATTGTTAGATATCGGTTTCATTCGTCTTAGTATATCTCCTTGGGGTGCTCCTATTTTATTCTTAAAGAAGAAAGACGGGAGTATGCGACTTTGTATTGACTACCGAGAATTGAACCATGTCACCATCAAGAATAGGTATCCGCTACGTCACATTAATGACCTGTTTGACCAGTTGCAAGGAGCATAATTCTTTTCAAAGATCGACCTTCGTTCTGGATATCATTAGCTGAAGATTAAAACTGAGGATATTCCAAAGACTGGCTTCAGAACTCGGTACGGGCATTATGAATTCTTTGTCATGTCTTTTGGATTGACTAATGCTCCTGCTACTTTCATGGATATGATGAACCATGTATTCAAGGAATATTTGGAATATTTCGTTGTTGTGTTTATTGATGACATCCTCATCTATTCCAAAAGTCGTTAAGATCATGAGCACTATTTGAAGCTGATACTTAAAAGGCTTCATGAAAACAAGCTATATGCCAAGCTGAAGAAATGCGAGTTCTGGCTTGAGGAAGTAGCATTCCTTGGGCACGTGGTGTCAAAACATGTAGTATCTGTTGACCTGTTGAAGATTGAAGCAATACAAAGTTGGGAGCAACCGAAGTCGGTGAGCGAAGTGCGTAGCTTTCTGGGCTTAGCTGGTTATTATCGGAGATTCGTGGAAGGATTTTCTCGAATCGCTAATCCGTTATCTCAGTTGACTCGGAAGGATACAAAATTTGTATGGAGCGAGGAATGCGAGAAGAGTTTCCAAGAGCTCAAGAGGAGACTCATTTCGGCACCTGTTCTGGCAATACCATCTGGTTCGGATGGATTTGTTATATACATCGATGCTTCAGGCAAAGGGTTCGGATGTGTTCTCATGCAACATGAGAAAGTTATAGCCTATGCCTCACGACAACTCAAAGAATATGAGAATAATTATCCTACTTATGATCTAGAGTTGGCAGCAGTCATTTTCGCGTTGAAAATTTGGAGACACTACCTGTATGGGGAGAAAGTGGAGATCTATACGGATCATAAAAGCCTTAAATACTTCTTCACCCAAAAGGAACTCAATATGTGGTAACGATGTTGGCTCGAGCTGTTGAAAGATTACGATTATACCATTCAATACCATCCTGGAAAAGCAAACGTAGTAGCTGATACATTGAGTAGAATTTCGTATGTGGGTATGAGTGCGATGTTGTTAACACAAAGACCCATTTTGTACAATTTACAAAGGATAAAGATTGAGTTAAAGACTCCAGGGACCCACGTGATGATGCCGAATATACGAGTAGAACCGACTTTAATAGATAAAGTTAAAGCTGCTCAAGTTACAGACCTAGGGCTGATGCGTATGAAGAAGAAAATGCAAGAAGGTGCTATTTCAGAAGCAAGAATCGATGAAGAAAGAATACTTCGAGTCAACTCTAGACTTTGCGTTCCTAATAATTCTAACTTGAAGCATAGAATCATGATGGAGGCACACAACACCCTGTTTGCAATCCATCATGGGAGTACCAAAATGTATCATGATCTTCGACATACATTTTGGTGGAACAATATGAAGAGAGAGATCACGGAGTTTATCTCGAGGTGTTTAACCTGTCAACGTGTAAAGGTGGAGCATCAAGTGCCAAAGGGTCCATTGCAACCACTTGAGATTCTGAAATAGAAGTGGGAACACATTACCATGGATTTCGTTACAGGTCTTCCCAAAGTTTCTCAAGGCATAGATACGATTTGGGTTATTGTTGATAGATTAACCAAGTCTGCTCATTTCTTGCCGATACGTGAGACTTATTCCCTTAAAAGTCTTTCTCGTATGTATGTGAATGAGATTATGAGATTGCATGGCATGCTAGTATCCATAGTTTCGGATCGTGACCCAAGATTCACTTCAAGATTTTGGGTTAGCTTGCAGAAAGCTATGGGCACTGATTTACAATTCAGTTCAGCATACCATCCTCAAACGGACGAACAATCGGAAAGGACTATTCAAACCCTTGAAGATCTATTAAGACTCTGTGTCCTAGATTTCAAAGGATGTTGGGATAAGTACTTGCCACTGGTGGAATTCTCCTACAACAACAGTTATCAATTAAGTATAGGCATGGCTCCATTTGAGGCGTTATATGGACGAAAGTGTCGTTCTCCAGTATGCTGGGATGAGGTGGGAGGAGCAACGTTTTTGGGACCAGAATTAGTATGCATGACTACAGAAAAGATCCAGATAATTCGACAACGTATTCAAACCTCACAAGATCGGCAAAAGAGTTATGCTGATCTTCATCGAAAGAACGTGAAATTTAATATTGGGGATCCTGTACTGTTACGTATTGCTCCATGGAAGGGAGTTACAAGATTTGGGAAGAGAGAAAAGCTCAATCCATGATTTGTTGGTCCATTTGAAATTCTTGACCGAATAGGAAATGTGGCCTATAGACTCGCGTTACCTCCAAGTATGTCTCGTGTTCATAATGTTTTTAACATATCTATTGTGACACCCCCAAATTCGGTACTTCCATTTCCACAGGATTTGGTGTTCACTGTTCAAGCATCATCCATCTATCTACCCATAAATAAATGCAAACCATGCAATAGATAGAAATAATAATAATAAATCTCCCCTTATGGGGTTACATCAACTACATAATAAATAAATTCCAAGTTACTCTAACCTTAAATTGTCTGTACGGAAACATAAACAAATAAGTCTTACGTAACATCAATCCTAATTATCATTACATAACCACATAAATAATCAATCTTCATTACTTGCTAAGCTTGCCCTTGCCTTTACTAGTGGAAGGTTCGTCTGCTCTTTCGTTCTTAACTGCAATGTTATTATTACGCAAGAGTGAACATGATTGCCCACAAGTATAACAATATAATAATGAAATAATAACATGCGAATAAATCAAAGACTTCTGAAATAAAAGTTCAACTTTTGAATCAAGAATGAATAACAAGAATCAAAAGATTTCTGAGGGTCATAAGTCCTTGAACTATGTCCTAGGTTATCAAGGGTTATACTTGAAACCTTTAACAGTCATAAGACTATGGACTCTTCTTCTCGAACTTATGGGGATCACCCTTAGTACCATATTGTGCACAATATCTTAACGCTAATGCATAAGTAATCCCTTATATAGGGTTGTTCATCTCAGTTTGACATTCGAGTCCGCACCAAAGGAAGTTTGGTTTGGATAATTCATCAAGGGTTCTGAATTTTAGAACGCTCATCAATTATGGACTAGTCGAATCATAAAGCGTTCACTAGTCTAACAAGGTTTAATAATAATTGATAACTTAACTTGAATAGAATCTCAAAAGGTATACAATAGAATAAGTATTGTATAACATCATCATGCTTGAAAGATTAATAACTTTAATATACAATACAGACTTGTCAATAACAATGAGAACTTGCTCAATGTAGAAAGGTGAATTAATCAACTTATATAATGATAACAAGTAGGGTTAGGAAACTTGCCTCGTGCGTAGATTACACTTTAACTAAACTCATTCTTTGATTTAAATCCTACATATCAATTACGTTCACAATACCAGTCATTTGCAACGTACTAAACATCATAAGTTTACTCTTTGTTTAACTCGAATTCATGACTATACTTAGTCAAATTACCATACTTGTTTTCATATAATATTATACTACACGAACAACAAGTTAATTACATAATCAACGATTCAATCAACATGTAATTGTCTTCTTGACTTGGTTAGAACTCATTTTAATATCTCATTATATGTCTAACAAGTTTTTATGTTCATTAAACTAGATTACTAACACATTTCTATACTTGAATTTTGGAAAAATGCATTTTCTGGACATTTTGCTAAGTGGCGTTGCGGCGCCACTTTTGTACTGGGTCTTGGCGCTGCGGCGCCGTGGCTCTGCAACCTTGTACATGGCGCAACGGTGCCGTGCCGCTGCGGCCTGGTACATGGCGCTGCGGCGCGGTGGTGCTGCGGCGCGAGAAATGAACTAGGAGTTGGCGTCGCGTCGCGACACTCCAGACTTTGAATTCCCAGTTCGCGAAGAACACAGAATTCAGTGAAATAAACACTACATAATCATTAATTCTCCAAATTAAACATACCCACATGTTAGAATTCATATATAATCAGTACCCAACATTTATAGAGTGATTTTAACCCATTAAAACACATAATCACAAAATTAGATTATGCAAATTGTACTGTTCTTGATGTTCTTGAAGTGTTGAACATAAATTCATAAAATTCAACGCCACAGATTCGTTATAAGGTCAAATCCAACCATTCAAGTTTCAATTTGTTCGTTTTAGCATGCATAATCATATACAAGTGGAAATTTTACAAAAAAAATTTATGTTTAACATATTAAAGTTACGTATAAGGGCCATATGGCCAAAACCCAAACTCTATAATTTTGAAGCAATCATATACGATGTAATATAATGTTAAACTGATGATAGAGAACCATCTAATACATAGAGAAACACATTAAAATAACATCTTAACACATATATGTACATAATTCATACTCCTTCCAATTTACAAAGGCTTTACAGTAAACTTGAAAGCCATTTTTTATAAAACTTTAAAAGACGTAAAATAGGAATTGGGTTGAAGAGGTTACCCAAGCGTAGATTAGAAGGATTGATATTTTTCTCAATTTCTTCTTAACTCTCACAAATCTCTTAACACTCTTTGAACTTTCAAACTCTCTCCCTGTCTTTCTCCTCTCTGTTTTTGCCAGACTTAGAAAAATGAAGAAGAAAAGAATACGTAATATAATATAAAAAAAGAAACTGATGCGCATAATGGTCAGTTAACCCAATCATGGGTAACTACTGATAACTTCCACTAAGGCCATGTTTGGCTAGTTTTAAAAACTTAATCCCATTTAATTTAATAACTATTTTATCATATAGTTGAAATAATGTCACACCCTTTATAAAATAACTCAATTAATTAATTTAATTTAACTTAAATAAAATATAATAATTTATCATAAATTCATATAATCATATAATTAAATTTCTCTTTTAATAAAACTGTCAAATTATTAAATCTCTAATTAATAATTAAATTAATTAAAATACCAATAGGCTTATTAAATATTTCTTTTAATACAATAAGCTCACATAATCACATACTTCGATAATAAAAATTCTCCACATTAATTTAATAAATATAACACATAATTAAATTAATCCACCACAATATCATAAATTAATTATTTAATCTAATAATTAATACGTCGAAAAATATTTATTCAATCTAATAAATATTAAAATTAAATACAAAATCTCGGTTGTCACATTTTTTCCTCTTAAAAGGATTCTGTCCCCAGAATCAGAACTCCAACAATTCGTGTGACGCCCCCAAATTCGGGTCCCTTTGGACCACGGATCCGGTCCGTCACGATACTACTATCGTTAACTATTATATCTTTTATTCATAACTTAATGAATATAACTTTGCTTATTATAATTTAGAATATAAATTCTTTCCAATTCCAGGATCTATGTAATGATCATAAACTTTTATAAGTTTCACAACTTGGTCATTTACTATTCCTGTTTTACATTACATTTGATATTATATAAATATGCGGAATAATTTAAACTTTTTCAATCTCCTTTGAAAATAAATCTTCTATTGATATCTTAACTTGAATCGATTACATATCCTTAAATCAAATTATGTTATGATTCATTCTATTCGAATTACTGTATTAGATTTTACATCTTGATTCGATATCCTATGTATTAACTAATACATCCTTACAATACAACACATATTAAACATCGTAAGTATATATTAAGTACACTCCTAGAACCTAAACATGGTTCAAGTAATAATCTAAATAGTATCATTCGTTGCGAAAATATCTACTTTGTCAACCAAGTAGCACGAAATCTTTACCATGAGTTCTTAACCTGCAAAAGTGGTTATTTGCAAGGGTGAGCTCGAAAGCCCATCAATTCTAACAATTTTCATGCAACATATAGCATATAATAGCATATTCAGTTCATGCATTCATAATCAATTAATATTTACTACACATGTTACTTCTCACATAACAAGCATAGAGGTTTATTTCACAAGCATATCATCAAAGATCAACTTTCACATTTCATACATATCTCATATGCATTTCATATATATACATCAACATTTGCATCGCATAATATAGCTCAACTAACAGTTATCAAATTCGTATAACGAATAGGAACTGAAAGACTTGCCTGATTCGTAGTTTATGAACTGCGACTTACTGCTTAACGCTTAACTGCACTTTGTTTATTCCTACACAGTTATATAATCATGGATTCATATACATCAGTAACATATTTCATGCATTCTCAATGTAATAACAATGTTAGATTATTTTCTAACTAGGTTCGTAAAACCTTCATTTCACTTTCTCATCGTACTTTTAGAATTTCTATATATGTATAGGTATTCCTTAACCATCCGTACTTGACATCAACTTCATATACATTTATCCCTAACTTGACTCGCTATGTGTTTGACACATATTTAAATTTTATAGATTCGTGATCTATGTCGTTCATATTCAAACTACTTAGTTTCATAATGATTTATTTCAATCAATAAAGCTTAACAACTTTCTTTAACAAGATTCAATGATATAAGATTTTAAACCATATATTGGTACTAATAAGTCTCTAATAGCATGCTGCACATGTACATAACATAGTTTATTTGAAAACGTATTTTAAACCACACTTGAAACGTCCAATTCATGCTTAGCTAAAAGATGAACATATTCGTCATGTCTAGAGGCATAAGGCATTCAAGTTAACTTTTAAAAGTTATTCTAGGCCAAGGTCAAGCAACTAGGTGAATCTTTTAATCTCATTTCATAGCTAACTAATCCATGAATATATGTTATCATGTTTAGAACTTTAAGTACTCAAATTACTTTAAGTTCGTTTTTAAAGTTTCAAGTTTTCTTTAGAAATCATTTTCAACTAAGCTATTGTAAGTTGATAATAATTAAAGTAACTTTGAATCACTTCTCATTCTTAAGTATACTCATAACTCAACAAGATGTATGTGTTAAAATATCATAACTTCAAAGACTCAAGGTTCGTCAATATTCGTTTTTCAAAACTCTAAGTTTCTTTTCAAAACACATACTAAGCCATGCTAAAGCATTCTATAATGAGTAAAGTAATCTTATATGTCATGTTTATTATCATTCATTTTCATGTTACATCACTTAGAATAACATATTTCATCGTTGGGAGCACTATACTTGTGCATGTGCTCGCTCGACGCCCTCCGATGGCCTTTGATTACGTAATTGTCCGTAGAATGACTATTTTGACCCTTCATAATGACCTCAAATTGAAAAACTTAAAGCATAAATGTTTTAGGTCTATTCGTTCTCTTTTCGGATCATCTTGAATTTTCTCAATCGGAGTTCGTATGAAAACGTTATGGCCATTTTAGCAAAACATGTTCTGTTAGATTTTTTCAGCAGTTGCAAGTCAGACCAACCCCACCGGGGCGGGGGTCTTGCCCTATAAATAGCCCGTGGGGGTGGGCATAGCTACTGTTAACTCACGGATTCATTCTCTACTACAAAATAACAAGCCAAAAATCCTTTCTACCTTCATAATTTGAGTTATACATGTTCAAATTAGTCCGTTTTCGATTCTATGGATTCGTAATTCATAGAACTACAACATATCATAATACCCATAAACTAACATAAACATTAACTAACCCAAAAATGAATCTATAACTCATGTTCATGTAAATGTTCATATTTTGGACAATTTAGTGATATCATTCACTACGAATTCGTTTCTCAACAAAATTGGTTCGTTTAACTTTTGTTGATTTCGTATTCAACCATATTAACGATGTCTAGCATTAATTCATAGATTATAACAATCCTTACCCATCAATTTTATGACTCAAAAGCTACTTTTTCTAAGAACTTTGGAAAACTTGAACTTAAGAACATAGTTTAAGAATTATACCTCTTGAAGCTAAGTTGACAACCTTGAATCTTAACTTCTGACTTCTCCCAACTTCTCAACCACTCACTCACTAGAATTCTCAGAATTTCAAATGGGTAGAATGAAGAAGAGGGTCTCTATTTATAGAAGAACCATGGACCAAGTTTGGGTTTTGCTCCATGAATGAAACCAAAGGAAGAAGGAAGAAGATGTTGGACATGAAGGATTTGGTGGAAAATCAAATCAACCCACTCCCCTCTTCATCATTTGGAAGCTATGGATTTTGGTGAAGAAGAAGCAAGCTAGCTAGCTTGGCTTTTTGCATTTCACGTGAATGGAGAAATGACACACAAATTGGGACACCATCCTTAAAACTCAGCATTCCATAGTATTAATAGTCTATTTAGGTTTATTTGATATTTTCCCCCAAATGTGCATACGTATACACCCACTCACATAGAATTATATAATCCATGTACATTGATTTATTCCAATTAATATTTTAATTGGGCTAATTATAAAATAGTTGGATACTCTTAATCCATCATTTTCCATAAAAGTTATCATCTCAAATATACTCAATTATTATAATGATAATTAATATCAATTATTTATTAACTCCCCGTTTATTTTCCCATTAATTCCCCTTTGATTTAACTTCCCTAATTATGCCACACAAGACATAATTATATGAACTTAGTAATTAATAGTCCACAAGCTTATAATAATATAATCTCACAAAATAATATTATTCTCAATATTACATCTTATAACATGGTCACGGAAGTGATCTATTGCACCATGTTACATTTTATTATCTCACTTGTACATAATGCTAACATACAAGCCTTTATACATATATATATATATATATTCAAATACTACCTATGTTATATAGTTACCATTGAAGTGTCACACTTCAATTCATATCATATAGATGTAGCTACTATATAATATAAAATCATTGCATATACAAATTCATTCCTTCAATTATTCATTCATTAAATTATTTAATGAATGCTTATTCCATCACTTCGCCAAACTAAGCATATCACACAAGCTTACATTAAGCTTATTACTTATTCTCATTACTTATTCATTTCTCACCACATTACTATAATCAAAATTATGTACTTCTCCATAACATACGATATTTTTATCATGTTTTCTCTAAATATAAAAACTAATCATAATAACACGATTTACTCATTTACGCAAGATATTATTCTTAATATAATATCTTTGTATTATTAAAATATTTAAATGCACGACACGTACACACTATATATAGAAAATAAGTTTATTTCCTATTATGATAAATTGTTTCCATCAACTTATATAGCAAATATGTTTTAATATATTTACCACATTACTTACTCACACACATTTCCTCGTACAAAGCTATATAAGGTAATATTAAAATAATATTCCCCCTTTTATTAAAATAATCAAATGCTAGAATTTATTTTAATATCCTTTAGTAGAAATATACTATAATTATTTCTCTTCCATCAAATCACATAATTCAAGGTATATATATAACGCATATACATTTCTTTAATCTTCCCTTCTGGCCGTGTATCAAATTACTCAATAATTCTCTAACCACTTTAATGGTATATCGATTTTCTTCTCTCGTCAAGAACGTACATATATACAATTCTAAACCTAGCACTCATCGAGTCTTTAATAGTATTCAATATAGTACACTGAGTGGTTTCCCACAAACAACCAATACATTTTTTTCGTCTCGTCTACACTGTTTTCACAGTTAGTTTGATCGGTTACTAATTCGTATATACCTCTGCTCTCTGAAGGAATCTTTTAGCCCAGCTCCTATACATCCACCATTAAAGAGTAAGGTTGCACTGCCTTAGACTTGATACTTACTCGAACAAATACTCAAGAAATTGGTGATTATCACAGATATTTAATGTCACCAACTTACTATTATAAAATAATCTAACATATATTATTTAATATCAATAGATAATTTTATCCATCTTCATACTAATTTATCTTTATAATTCATAATAAATATATAATAATGATATATTTATTAAACACATAAATCACTTATTGCATAGTTTATATTATCCCATGCAACACCATTCCACATACCTCACAACACATATATATTCTTATTCGAACCCTTCTCATGCCTTAAGAATTTTATTTACTAAATTCTTATTTTAATAATTTCTAAAAATTCGGGTTCTTACAATTCGTCCTGTTACATTCTCCTCCCCTTACAAAGATTCTGTCCCCAGGATCGCTTATAACAATCTAAGTATATAAATGAGGATAATTCTTCATCATATTCTCTTTGAGTTCCCACATAGCTTCTTCAGCGTTGTGGTTCCTCCAAATTACCTTAACAGAAGATATTACTTTATTTCTCAGAACTTGTTCTTTTCGGTCGATAATTTGAACATGAATTTTTTCGTAAGATAAGTCTTTGTTGAAATGTAGGGGTTCATATTCAATCACGTGCTTGTAATCGGGTTTGTAGGGTCGTAGGACTGAGACATGGAAAAAGTTGTGGACATTCTCTTGAGCTGGAGGTAAGGCTACCTCATAAGCAACTTCTTAGACCCTTCTCAGAACTTCAAAGGATCCAATGAATCTTGGGCTTAATTTTCCTTTCTTTCCGAACCTGATCTTTCCCTTCCAAGGAGAGACCTTTAAAAACACATAACTACCTGACTCGAACTCAACATTTTTACGGTGTGGATCTGCGTACTTCTTCTGTCTATCTTGAGCTGCTTTCAATCTTGTTCAGATCACTATGACTATTTCTGTTGTTTGTTGTACCAATTCCAGGTCTAGTAATTGCCTTTCGCCAACTTCATCCCAATATAGCGGAGTTTTGCACTTTTTGCCGTATAACGCTTCATAAGGTGGCATTCCAATACTAGCGTGGTAACTGTTGTTGTAACCGAACTCTACGAGCGGTAGATGATCATCCCAATTTCCTTTAAAGTCCATTATACAAGCTCTTAACATATCTTTCAATGTTTGAATCGTTCTTTCGCTCTGTCCGTCTGTTTGAGGGTGGTATGTTGTACTCATTCGCAATTGCGTACCCATGCATTCATGAAGACATTTCCATAAATTCGATGTGAAGCCTGGATCCCTATCGGAAACAATTGACACCGGCACTCCGTGCCTCGAAACAATCTCTTTTACATATAACCTTGCCAACTGATCTAAGTTGAATCTTATTTTGATCGGAAGGAAATGTGCGGATTTCGTCAGTCGGTCGATGATAACCCATACTACGTCGTAGCCTTTCTGAGTCGTCGGAAGGCCAACCACGAAGTCCATTGTAATATGTTCCCATTTCCATTCTGGGATCTTTAATGGTTGTAGCAATCCATTCGGTCTCTGATGTTTTGCTTTCACTTTCTGACAGGTCAGACACTTGGCAACACATTCTGCAACATCACGTTTCAAATTCGGCCACCAGAAATGTTGTCGAAGATCTTGGTACATCTTGGTACTACCAGGGTGAATCGAATATCTTGAACCATGAGCTTCACTCAAAATGTCTTCCTTAATCTCTTGTACTAGCGGTACCCAAATTCTGCTCTCAAATCTCAGTATTCCTTCCTTATCCATCTTAAATCTTTGTTCGGTTCCTTCAGATATCTTCCTTATCACCTTTTTGCATTCCTCGTCCCGAAGTTGAGCCTCCTTAACTTTTTCCAGTAGGGTTGTACCGGATTGCATCTGAAATAGCTTCTCATCAATCTCCACAGGATATTTCACTTCCAATTCCAGTTTCTCCATTTCTGCAATTAGCTCCTCCTAAGCAGTCAACATCATCAACTTCTCCCGACCCTTTCTACTTAAGGCATCGACAATGACATTCGCCTTACCCGGATGGTATAAAATTTCACAGTTTTAGTCCTTAATTAACTCCAACCACCTTCTTTGACGCATATTCAAGTCCTTCTGCGTGAAAATATATTTCAGACTTTTGTGGTCCGTATATATTTCACACTTCTCCCCGTAGAGATAGTGCCTCCAAATTTTCAAAGCAAAAACAACTGCAGCTAACTCCAAGTCATGGGTTGGATACCCCTTCTCATAATCCTTCAGTTGTCGTGATGCATACACAATGACTTTGCCGTTTTGCATCAGCACACAGCCAAGTCCTTTATGCGACGCATCATTATAAACAACAAAATTTCCTGTGTCATCTGGAAGAGATAACACCGGTGCTGAACTTAACCTCTTCTTTAATTCTTGAAAGCTTTCCTCACACTTCTCCGTCCAAACAAATTTCACCAATTTCCTAGTCCAATTCGTCAACGGAGTTGCGATCTTGGAAAAATCCTGAATAAATCTTCTGTAATAACCCTCTAATCCAAGAAAACTTCTTACTTCCAACGGTGTCTTCGGCTGATCCCAATTAATTACAGCTTTGACTTTAGAGGGATCCACCGAAATTTCGTTTCTATCAATCACATGTCCAAGAAATTGTACCCATTCGATCCAGAATTCATATTTTGAAAACTTAGCATACAACTTCTCCCTTCTCAATATTTCCAATGTTAATCTCAAATGTTCTTCATGTTCTTCCTTGGTTTTCGAATAAACCAAAATGTCATCTATAAATACCACTACGAACTTGTACAAAAACGGCTTGAACACACCATTCATTAGTCCCATAAATACTGCAGGAGCATTCGTAAGACCTAACGACATTACCAAAAATTCATAGTGACCATATCGTGTTCTAAACGCTGTCTTCGGTACATCCTCTGGTCTCACCTTCAGTTGATGATAACCTCTTCTCAAGTCTATCTTGGAAAAGTATCTCGCTCCCTTCAATTGATCAAACAGGTCGTCGATCCTCGGTAATGGATATCTATTCTTGATCGTGACCTTATTCAGTTCTCTATAGTCTATGTAGAGCCGCATTGTCCCATCCTTCTTCTTTACAAATAAAACTAGCGCTCCCCACGGCGATACACTTGGTTGAATATACTTCTTTTCCAATAATTCTTGTAGTTGGACCATCAGTTCTTTCATCTCTATCGGTGCCATTCGGTATGGTGCCTTCGATATTGGAACAGTTCTTGGAGCCAAATCAATCACGAATTCAACTGCTCTATCTGGAGGAAGTCTCAGCAAATCATCAGAAAATACGTCTGCGAAATCTCTCACTACTGGTATCTCATCTATTTTCAGATTCTCTTTACGACTATCGACTATGTAAGCTAGATATCCTACACAGCCTTGCCTTAACAACCTCCTGGCCTGCATCATCGTCAGATAACTCGCTTGTCTAGGCGACTTGCTACCATAAAACACAACCTTTGACGGAGTCATAAGGTTAATACGCTTCTTCTGGCAGTCAATTACCACCCCATAATTGGATAACCAATCCATACCCAAAATAACGTAAAATTCCCCAAATCGAATAGGGATAAGATCTACGTTCATGATATTACCCTTAATATCCACTCTACAGTTCTTATGCATGTACTTAACAGGGATTATTTCACTATTCGCAATTTCTATGTTCATAGGATAGTCCAATTCATCCTTAGACAAAACTAAATTCTTGGCAAAGTCACCAGATATAAAGGAACAAGTAGTACCCAAATCAAATAAAACATAAGGATTAATTTTATTGATCGGAATGATACCTGACACCACATCACGAGATTGAACTACATCCTGCACCGTCATATTGAAAGTCCTGGCGGTCGGTCAATTTGTAGCGGTTGGTCCGGTGATAGTTAAGGTATTTCCACTGTTGTTTCCCCGGTTTCCTCCTGATCCTGACCCTCCTGATCCCTTCTTAGGACAGTCTCTTGCCAAATGGTCCTTTGAACCACAAATGAAACAAGCACCCTTCTTTGGGCTTGGACAGTTTGGTGCTATGTGGCCTTCCTGACAACAATTATAGCACACTTTCATCCCTTTCATGCAAACTCCGAAATGAGTTTTTCCGCAGCTTGAGCACGCTTCGATCTTCTTCTTCTGTCCTCCTTGTTGACTTCCAGCTGACGAGTTATCCGTCCACTTCCTCTTCTGATTATGACTACCCCCAGTGCTACTCCCACCAGTCTTGTTATTACCTTTATTCTCACTCTTCTTCTTCTTCTTCTTCTTCTTCTTCTTCTTCTTCTTCTTCTTCTTCTTCTTCTTCTTCTTCTTCTTCTTCTGCTCCTGATTATACTTGGTCACCGCATCACTTCCACCTTCAGCGAGGATGGCCTTTTCTAGTACTCCAGCAAAAGTGTTTATCTGAAACATTGATACCTTACTATATACCCAAGGCTTTAGTCCTTGTTCGAATCTTCTTGCTTTTCTCTCGTCCGTGTGTACTTGATACGGGGCGAACCTTTCCAACTCGTTTAATCTAGCCGCATAATTAGGTACGCTCATATTTCCCTGCTTCAATTCCAGAAATTGAACCTCCATCTGGTTCTACGAGCTTGTTGGGAAATACATCTCAAAGAACATCTCTTTAAATCTCTCGCAAGTAATTACACCTTCACCTCCTCACACTTTGTTTGCTTACCACCAATAGCTAGCTTCAGACTTTTGCATAAACATTGCAAAGGCGGTCTTCTGGTCTTCTCTAACCCTATCGACGTCGAAAACCTTCTCCATTTCCATAACCCATGTTTGAGCCTCGATCGGGTTCATGGAACCTTTAAATTCTGGTGGTCCCACTGCCTTGAAATCCTTAAATATAGTATTTGGTGGAGCTTGAGGTTGATTATTCATTGCTCCAGCTAGCAAGTTAACCAATTGCTGAATAGGATTAGCATTGGCGTTATTGTTGTTATTCGTAGACTCTTCCTTAGCTGGTTGACGTTGTTGTCTTCTTCTTGGTGGCATAATTCTGTTAAAATATATGCTTATTAGATCTTTGTTTATTTCTCTAAATAGTTAAGACTTAACTCAACAATTTAATATAATCATTTAACACATTATCTCAAACAACTTGATACATATTCATTCAAACTAAAAGTTTTAACCTCAAACGATAGCATCACTGCTATTTACATCATCTATCCTGAGATAAAGAATCTACAGGATTTAAATATTAACATATTCCTTCGTTCATAAACACATCGGAATTTACATATAAAAACTAGTTAAGTCTTTCACATAATTAAACAAATTCTATCACTGTCTGTCAAGGCGCTGAATAGCCTTGCTACGCTCCTCTTCCATGATATAAGACATCGTCCTGCGATCCAACATGTATGATGGAAGTCCTTCGAACTAGATGGGGTACCTCAAAACTCGATCCTGGGCCTCATCCATTGCATGATTAAGTGTAGAGTATGTCTCTTCAAGCTTTGCCTTCTTTGCACGACCATCTTCTTCCGCAAGATCAGCACGACGTGACTCTCTCACCCAGCCTTCCTCTGCTATGATCAGCCTTTCTAAGCTTTCCTTAAGTTCCTTCTTCAACTTTTCTATCTCTGCGGTCTTATCTTCGTTTTGACCCTTCTCGTGGACCAAATCCCATTCTACATTTCCCAATCGTGAGTGAAGAGTCGAAATCTCCCTCTCCTTTTCCTCGAGAGTAATCTGATGAATAATAGCTCGCTCAGTCAGATCCTGCACCTCATCTCATAACTCCATGTTACGGTCGTATAATGTGTCATACATCTCAGCATCGATGGAGTGCTGTGAAACTCCTCTTCTTCCTCTTCCTCTTCAAATTCCTCTTCAAGATCCTCATCAGGATCAGTCTCAGGTTCATGCTCCTGACCAACAGCGGTGATCAATGGAGATGACTCCCTCTGTACCAACTATTCCCTAACGACATGAATATCTCGGGGTTCCTCCTCTGTAGGTACTGTTGTAGCGATCGAGAAACTCGGATCTTATTATAAAATGATTTTAATAAAATAAATAAATAATGATTTTCTCGGTATTTGCTCGGGATATAATTTTGAGTTTCCGAGAAATACGCAATGATGAAATAACAAGGTAAGATGGATTATGTAATAAAAATATAGTTATGGAAAAAGTAATAAATCACTTGTGGACTTAATTTATAAACGTTAAGTAAAGCGAAGTGTTAAAGAATAATAAATAATTGTATGATACTTGGTATTGTACAAAGTAATGAAAACAAGTATAATACAAAGTATTATACGAGTTTGTATGAAGGATGAAATACCGTATATAAATTCTATATGAATTAGAATACAAGAATAATGCATCAACTATATGTGTATGTATTATGAAATATAAATGGACTTGTAAAGATTGGCTAGCATTTGTGTACAAAGCCGAAGTCAATTGAGGTTAAGGCCCAACTATTGAATTAATAAGCAAGCTAGTGTTTGTTAATATAAAGCTCAAGGATTTATTTAATCCAATCCCAAACTAAAGTCCAATAAATTGGTTGACCCATGGGGCAAACCATATTAATATGGTTGAATGTGGTGACCAAGTAATGTAATGACCAAGATAAGTGGTGAGCAAGTTAATGTAATGACCAATACTTTGAAGTAATGACCAAGTGTAGGATAAGTTTTGTGCCTTGCAAGTAATGAATAGTAAGGAGGTGGCTTAAGGAGGTGGGATGTTTTAAAGACCAAACTACCCTAACCTTGGAATGTCTATAAATAGAAGAGCTTTGCTAGCCATTTGTTGGTTGATCAATTAATCCAACACATCTAAAGTGCTTAAGTGTTAGAGAGAATAAGCTACATATAAGTCATTCCATAAGTAAGAAGAAGAAGCAAGCTACTTACCAAGACAACAAAAGAGTAAGACTTCTTCTCAATTATCTTCTATCTCTACCATGATAGGATGATAAGAAAAGTTGGATTAAGAAACATGAATGAGTAAGTAATGAACTTAAGCCAATTAAGTTGGTAATAAGTCATTTAAGCTAGCATAAGATATAAACTTATATGAAAATAATATGAACTTGTAAGAAGTTTATTAAGAGAAATGATATGAATGTAAAAGAATCTATATGATCATATGTATCATGTATACCTAAGTAAAGTTATATGTGAAGAGCATGTAAAGTATGATGATTAAGAAACTTTAATTGTCATAAGTCATTAACAATGAAATCTTAAGTAGTTTATAATTTGACAAGTTATAAACTTATGAAGGACAAGTCAAAATCCAACAATGAATCTTTGTTGTTGTATTAAGTATGTTAAGATGTTCAGATTATGAATGAAGTTCATTTGTAATGTTGAACAAATCATAAGAATGAAGAATTGCCGGAATTTACACGATTGGACGATAAATGTCGAATACATAAAATTCTCGGAATGGAAGTCAAATTTTGTGTTTGATCACGAAACCATGGTTTTCCAATAAGGACAAGTCATAATTGGCATTTAAGAGTTGCAGACTCAAAAATGACCCGATTCCGACTTAGAACGAAGAAATGAGCGTTGAACGTTCACGATCGTTTATTGTTTATGTTAAAAATGAACCAATAGGTGATTTTTTAGCAAACAAAGTCAAATAGATAAAATTCTTGAATGGTCATGTAGAGTACGCAATTTGTAAATCGTAGGCTTTTGAATGAGGCAATTCGGACTTATAACGAAGAAGTTATGCGTCTGGGAAGTTCACAAAATTTCAAAACGGAAATTGATATCTGGTGCATAGAGTTGGCGCCGCGGCGCCAACCCTAGGCAAAAGAACCGCGCCGTAGCGCGGAACAGTAACCGAGCATACTGCAAGAGTTCGCCGCAGAGAGAACCTTAGTTCAATAAGTGGCGCCGCAACGCCATGAACAGTATCAAAATCCTCTGAAGTGTGGCGCCGCAGCGCGACCCATTAAGTAAGGACTCGCGCTGTAGCGCCAAGTCCGGGACAGTCATACATTAAGCTCGCGCCGCAGCACGAGATGTAGGTATGAAACTGGCGCCACAACGTCAGTCTCAGAACCAAGATAGTAATGATAGTTTCTAAGTACAAAGAAAAGAAATGGGAGTAAACATAACTTAAGGAAGGTAATATAACATTGTTTAAACTTTGTTAAACCTTAAGGATATTGTATAAAGGTTGAGATAACCTAGTCAAATATAATGCAAGCATAATGACAAACTGGAATGAATAGTAACTGAATCTAATACACAATTAGATTGAAATGAAGGGTATGATATAGTCATATACATACTTGATTATATGTGACCTAATGTAAGGCATTATGTGATCATGTATTGTAGAGACTTAAACGACTTGAACATAAAGTTAAAATACTGTAGCAGACGCTAAAGGCAAGTATTCTAACTCTTGTCTCAGTTCAATCTGAACAAGTTTTTGAGTTTCATGTATTCTTTCGCATGAAATGAAGTATGTTGAAGTTGAAGCCAATTCCTAAGGTTAGACTTGATGTATTGATAATCTATTCATATATTATCAAATGTTGCTATCTTTTGTCAACTACTTGATATGGTTTTCAAAAGATGACTGAAATGTTAAATAAATGTTTTGTCGGTAAGACGACAGGCACGTGAGGTTGCTAAATGCTTAAACGTACATACGTTTAATGGATGTAGTATTGATCAACATAGTGTACAATAGGCTGATCACCTAGAAGTGCTCGTAAGTGATATCGGGCTTATGGAATTACTTCCGGGTTGTCCTTTTCCAATAAAGAATGAATACTCGAGGTCTCTGACCGGAGTGAATGTTTTACTAAATATTATTGTTATTGTAAAACATTTTGAAAGAAAAGATGAAGTGCTATTTTGAATTATCAATAGTACTTCATAACTATTGTTCAGTTATCGAAGATATATGATTTGTATGTGTCAAGCATGTTGTTATTAAATTGTTATACTTGCTGAGCTAGTTATGCTCACTCTTGCTTGAACCATATGAATGCAGCTAAGACTGAACATCCTGAAGGATCGAAAAAGGATAAAGGAAAAGCTAAGGATGATTATTAAGTTGTATTGTAATAGTATAGGTCTATTGTTGTAATTTAACTGATAATATGACAAAGAACCTTTTGTTACGAGTTTAGAACTTGGAAAATATAAATATTACTTTAAATATATAGAAGTTATGTTTGTTATTTGAGACTTTTCAATTAAATGAATGTATGAATGTTGTACTATATAGCACCATCTGTCGGGTTGGAAGATACCCGGATTTGGGGGCGCTACAAGTTGGTATCAAAGCTTAGGTTATAAAACTTAAGGGGGAAAGTAGAACCTTAAGTCATAACCTTATGAAAGAATAAAGAAGTAAAAGATGGAAAGTAACCTTATAAAAATGCATTATATTATGTTATGTATTTTTATTATTTTACTGACGTGTACTAATCAAACTATATTGTTTTATTGTAGATGTCAGGAGAAAATGATATGTATAGAGATATACATGTAGTAAGCGAGGATTCAGTTAATCGGGTAGAGATACTACCAAATCCCGTAGCCATAGAACCAGAGTTGGTGACCATCGAGTTGGAAGACTCAGACGACTTAGACTACATGTCCATATTTGATGGCATGTTGGAGGAGGAGGTGGACGTGATGTCCTTTGACCAGGTTCTACCTACAGAGGACCAGGTTCCACCTATAGAGGAAATGTCTACGGGGGAATCAATGAAAGCACTATTTATGTAACACCCCCTTCCCGAAAAGGAAAGGGCGGTCACGTGCAAAGCACAACAAACCTCAACATTATTAAACAGAGCACTAAAGACTTCAAATATGTAATAATGATAACCATCAATAAGGCATTAAATGCAATTCTCAACATAGAGTCAAAATAATCAAAACCTAAAATTCGAATCCACCTAGATGGTCAAAGGAAACACTCTCATCACACTAGCCCTGAATCACCCCTGCAAACCTACCGGAAGAAAAACACAGCATGAGCCAATTGCCCAGTACGGATACAGATATACAAAAGATAAACAACTGATATACGAAAACAACTGAGACAAAATACTGAACAAAGCCTCAAGTGTAAATACGGACGAAAATATAATCTCCAAAGATCTGAATGAAATATATCCAAATCAACAGAATTGACGAAACCAATAGACGAATAAAGAAATAACGAACTGAAGTAACTAACTCAATGAATTGAACTGAACAAAAACAAACAAAACTAATACAATAAAATAATAGGCTGAAACAAATGGCTGGGGTTATTTCATACCAAGTGAGCTCAAAAATATACCTTGCCACACAGACAAGTCAAAATAATGCCACACAGGCAAGTCAAACTAATGCCACACAGGCACATCGAAACAATGCCACACAGGCAATCACACATTGGACCGCGAATCCAAATGTATGCAAATCGGATAGGTGTGTTTGGCACAACATCACCAATCCGCAGAACAGAAAACTAGGGTTAACCCATACGCCTCCCACAACAAAACACCAAATGGCCCATTTACTCCGGAGCCCAAAATGGAGACGCCGTGGACTAATCACACCGCCACGGAAAGTGTCATGTCTCTCGTGCCAAGACGACATGCCTGTGGTACCCCCACAGGTGGTTATAGCTCAGGTATACGCTATGGTATATTCTAACAAAAATATCATGTCACAACACATGCGACAAAATATTAACAAAAGGGTTCTATATGTTCATGTTGAACCAAATCAAATTATAGTCACAAAGTCTCAAAAAGAAGGTAGCAACATGTACCGCTCTACAATTATAAAAAATAAATACTAAACATGATAACCTAATTCAAAGAGTACAAATACGAGTCCAATGTGTCAACTCCAAAATGAAACAAATATATGAATTTCACAAGAAACAATTATGTGAAATAATAACAGAATTTGAAACGAGGAACAAAACGAATAAATCAAATTTAACAAAAGTATCGCTGAAAGAGTACGAAATCCGTACCTGATACTTCCAAACCATTTATAGCACACTCCACAAAATCTTACCCTCAAATGTCAACGATATCAAATACGAAACATTATTCATCACCTAAACATATTCACCTCAAATTAAAAATAATCCAAACTAATAATTCTAAAATAATTCACAATCTATTTAATATGCCTTTAATCATCGCTTTATATCAATTATTAATACTCCAAAATTTATATTCCAAATATAACTCGTTAAATTCCTTTCGTCCGAACTAATTACACAAATTAATAGAAATAAATTAATAATTCCTACGAAAAATTACTAATTAATAATCCTTTTCCCAAGATTTTTGTTGTTGTTATTATTATTATTATTGAAATAGCACATGAATATCTTACAAGCTTCAATACTATTAATTATATAAAAAAATTTACCCATCCGTTCCAAATACAATATATAAACTAAAAAAATAACAATTTACTTATATTGTAGTATACTGTATTGATGTAATTTTACTTTATCATTTAGAGCATGTCAAAACCCATGCAATACACCTATACCTTTACATGCCATGCAAAAATTCATATGATCTTATCCATTATTGCTAGAATACTAAGAAATCATTATACCAACATAAGCTTAGTCTACTATACTGAATTGAATTGACCAAGCTATGCTAATAATCATATACATATAACACCACGCCAAGTCTCATATGCGCGAAAAAAATACCCACTTGACCGAAGCAATACTAGTCATAATCAGAAAATATATACTTGAAAATACCTTATAAATGACCTCCTATTTTTCTCACGAACAACCTTCTGGTTATTCCTACTGTTCTCAGCCGCCGCAAACTTCTTCTATTTTCATCTCTTTTCCTTAATTTTATAATGAAATAAGATTAGGTCTAATTATGTGTTTATTTATTAACAAACTTTATTAATTCTCCAAATTTTAATAGGATTTTAAAATTACCCACACATAAATTAAACCAAATTAGTTTTAAGGCCCAATTTTATCAACTTAATTTGTATCATTTAATAATACTCATTAGCCCACATAAATTGAATATGATTTGACCCAAATAAAAACAAAGTCCAATTATTATGTTTTTAAAAAATTTAAATCTTTTTTTTTCCGGGTATTATAATTTATGTCGGTATTGGATAGGAATGTCCATTACTGCCAAGAAGTTAAGGAGTTGAAAGAGGAACTCCAAGCTATCTGTGAGGACAAGGCCAGTATGGAAGGAATGTGGGAAGAGGAGCACGATGATAGAGTCCTAGCTATGGACAAAGTCCAAGATTTGAGAGGTGAAGTCTTTGAGCTCAAGCAGGAGCTAAAGACTAAGAAGCGGAAGTTGGAGAGGATGTCCTATATTCATAGGAGTTCTCATGTAGATTTCCAGCAACAGGTAGCTGGATATCAGGTAGAAGTAGGACAGACCCGTCATACCATCAGTAGAGATGTTATTGTCGGTTTGGCCAGAGCAAATTTTGAGAATGCCTTACGGCAGATGTAATCTAGTAATAGCTAGAGTTGAATAAATATGTAAATATTATGCATCTAGTAGTGACGTAAAACCCTCTTTTGTATAACAAAGGGTTGTCTTTTGTAAATTCCAATTTTTGTAAAGTAATTGCGTGATTGAAATGTAATCAGCTAAGGCCGAGTAATGTAAACAATGTAGTGTTATACTATAAGTTATGAATCAATATAAATCTTTTTATGGAATATGTTGAGTAAAGAGTATGAGTTGTGGTTTTATTGCAAATAATAACAAACCAACAAGAATAAAGTAATAATGATGTGTTATTTTCTTAACAGCAAAATGCCGCCAAGAAGGAGACAACGAAATCAGGGCACTAATGTTAACCAACCGGACGGTGGTCTGGTTAATCCAAAGCAGGAGTTTGTTAATCTGTTAACGGCTGCATTTAATAGAACGGGGGCTAATGTGCCCGTAATTCCTGGAGTAGTACGAGCTACTACTTTTAAGGATTTAAAAGTGTAGGTCAGCCGGAGTTCAAGGGAACTACGGACCCTATAGAATCCCAAGCATGGGTAAAAGAAATCGAGACAGCATTTGTAATAGCAAATATTGAGGAGGGTCAAAAGGTTGCCTTTGCAACCTATTTGATGAAAGGAGAGGCCAACTTCTGGTGGGAGGAAAACCAGGCTAGGGCCGATATAGGAAACCTAACGTGGGAGAGGTTCAAGGAGATTTTCTTCGAGAACTATTTTCCCACGAGTATGCAAGGGAGGATGGAGATGAGGTTTCTGGAATTGAGACAAGGGGATATGACAGTTCCCCAGTATGCTGCCAAGTTTAATGAACTGGCACGATTTGCTCCACATCAAGTGGACACTGAAGTGAGAAAGGCTAGAAGATTCGAACATGGCTTGAAACCCTGGCTCTATAGCCGAATCTCTGTGTTCCAAAGTACTTCCTTTGGAACCATACTAGAAAAGGCAATAATTGCCGAAGGTGGGAATGGGGCTCTTAGCCAGTACCACAAAGATAAGAAGACCAAAGGCAGGGTTGATGGAGGAACCAAGACCGAGGGAGCCAGTGGAAGTGGTGACGGTCAGAAGAGGAAGGGCTTTAACTCTGGGAATACCAGAACGAAACAAGGGGACTCTAAGAGGAGGATGGAGGCCTGTAAAACCTGTGGGAAGACTCACTTAGGAGTCTATCTCAAAGGAAAGGCGGTATGTTATAATTATGGATAGGAAGGGCACATTTTGCCTAACTGTCCCAATCCAAAGAAGAATCACAGATGCTTTGTATGTGGATCAACTGACCATATAGAAAAGAACTGCCCGAAGAAGGGGATAGAAGGAAATAAGGGACCTAATAGTGCGAAGTTAGCTATTAGTTGTCCAGCTCAGTCGGGGAAATCAATGGCCCGCACTTTTAATATGACGGTCCAAGATGCGGTGGCATCAGGGGATGTAGTTGTAGGTATTATTCCAATCAACAGTATAAATGCATACGTACTATTTGATTCGGGTGTTACTTGTTCGTTTATAGCATGTGATTTTGCTAGACGACTAGAATTATTTCCCAAAAAATTGCCTATACCTTTGAACATTAAGGTCGCAAATGAAGATATAATTCCTGTTGAAGATATTCATAGGAGTTGTTGCGTAGATGTACGAGGTTGTAAGTTATCGGTAGATTTAATAATGATAAAGTTAGGAGAATTCGACGTAATTCTCGGGATGGATTGGTTAATTAACCATGGAGCAATTATAGATTGCCAAAGGAAAAGTGTGAGCATCAGGACGTTGAAATAACCTCCTGTAGTATTTTACGATAGTAAATTACCGGGACGTCCGTGTTGCCTTACGATGACACAAACTAGAAAACTTTTAAGGAAGGGTTGTGTAGGTTACCTATGCCATGTTTTTGATACCTAGAGAGTGGGAGCAACCATGGAATAAATACCTATAGTAAACGAATTCATGGATGTATTTCCAAGTGAATTACCGGGTTTACGGTCGGATAGGGAGATCGAATTTGTGATAAACACTATGCCAGGAACGACATCGGTCTCAAGGGCACCGTACCGTATGGCGCTTGTGGAAATGAAAGAACTAATGGTTCAGCTACAGGAACTATTGAACAAGAAGTACATTCAACCAAGTGTTTCGGCGTGGGGAGCACCGGTGTTGTTTGTCAAGAAGAAAGACGGATCGTTAAGGCTTTGTATCGATTATCAGCAGTTGAACAAGTTAACGATAAAGAATAAATACCCATTACCCAGGATCGATGATCTCTTTGATCAATTGAAAAGGGCAAAGTATTTTTCTAAAATAGATTTGCGGACGGGGTATCATAAGTTGAAGGTTAGGAAGGAAGATGTACCAAAGACTGCATTCAGGACTCGTTATGGTCATTATGAGTTTCTGGTGATGTCATTTGGGTTGACAAATGCACCTGCTGCATGTATGGATATGATGAACAGAGTGTTCACATTATATTTGGACAAGTTCGTTGTGGTGTTTATCGATAATATTCTAGTCTATTCTAAGACGCTAGAAGATCATGTCGAACACTTAAGATTAGTGTTGGAGACACTAAGAAAGGAGAAGTTATATGCAAAATTCACAAAATGTGAATTTTGTTTGGAAAAGGTGCAGTTTTAGGTCATGTCATTGACCAAGAGGGGATTTCAGTGGATCCAGCGAAGGTGGAAGCAGTAATGAATTGGGAACAACCGAAAACGCCGAGTGAGGTGCGGAGTTTCCTAGGGTTAGCAGAGTACTATCAAAGATTTTTCCAAGATTTTTCGAAGATATCTACCTCATTGACTAACTTAAGAAGGAAGACGGTGAAATACGTATGGACGGATAAATGTGAAGACAGTTTTCAAGAACTGAAGAAGAGATTAAGTGAAGTTCCTGTTTTGTCATTGCCAGATGACACGGGAAATTTTGTAATGTATAGTGATGCTTCTCATAGAGGACTTGGTTGTGTGCTTATGCAGCATGACAAAGTCATTGCGTATGCATCTCGGCAGTTGAAGGATTATGAGAAAGTTTACCCTACTCATGATCTGGAACTGGCCGCGATAGTGTTTGCTCTAAAGATATGGAGACATTATCTTTATGGGAAAAAATGTGAGATATATACGGACCATAAAAGTCTAAAGTATATCTTCACTCAGAAGGAGTTGAATATGAGACAGAGAAGATGGCTGGAGTTGATAAAGGATTATGATTGTGAAATCCTGTATCACCCTGGAAAGGCCAATGTAGTTGTCGATGCCTTTAGTAGGAAGGGTCGGGAAAAGTTGTCTATGTTAACGGCTAAAAAAGAGTTAATAACAGAGATGGCTAGGATGGAAAAGTTCGTCTGCTCTTTCGTTCTTAACTGCAATGTTATTATTACACAAGAGTGAGCGTGATTTCCCACAAGTATAACAATATAATAATGAAATAATAACATGCGAATAAATCAAAGACTTCTGAAATAAAAGCTCAACTTTTGTATCAAGAATGAATAACAAGAATCAAAAGATTTATGAGGGTCATAAGACCTTGAACTATGTCCTATGTTATCAAGGGTTATACTTGAAACCTTTAACAGTCATAAGACTATGGACTCTTCTTCTCGTACTTAGGGGGATCAGCCCTTAGTACCATACTGTGCATAATATCTTAACGCTAACACATAATTAATCCCCTATACAGGGTTGTTCATCTTATTTTGACATTCGAGTCTGCACCAAAAGAAGTTTGGTTTGGATAATTCCTAAAGGGTTCTGAATTTTAGAACGCTCATCAACTATGGACTAGTCGAATCATAAAGGGTTCGCTAGTCTAACAAGGTTTAACAATAATTGATAACTTAACTTGAATAGAATATCAAAAGGTATATAATGGAATAAGTATTGTATAATAGCATCATGCTTGAAAGATTAATAACTTTAATATACAAGACAAACTTGTCAATAATAATGAGAACTTGCTCAATGTAGAAAAGTGAATTAATCAACTTATATAACGATAACAAGTAGGGTTAGAAAACTTGCCTCGTGCGTAGATTACACTTTAACTAAACTGGTTCTTTGATTTAAATCCTACATATCAATTACGTTCACAATACCAGTCAATTATAACGTACTTAAAATCATAAGTTTACTCTTTGTCTAACTCGAATTCATGACTATACTTAGTCAAATTACCATACTTGTTTTCATATAATATTATACTACACGAACATCAAGTTAATTACATAATCAACGATTCAATCAACATGTAATTATCTTCTTGACTTGGTAAAAATTCATTTTAATATCTCGTTATATGTTTAACAAGTTTTTATGTTCATTAGACTAGATTACTAACACATTTCTATACTTGAATTTTGGAAAAATCCATTTTCTGGACAATCTGCTAAGTGGCGCTGCGGCGCCACTTTTGTACTGGGTCTTGGCGCTGCGGCGCCGTGGCTCTGCAACCTGGTACATGGCGCTGCTGCACCAAGGCGCTGCGGCACCATGGCGCTGCGGCACGGGAAATGAACTAGGAGTTGGCGCCGCGGCGCGACACTCCAGACTTTGAATTCCCATTTCGCGAAGAACACAGAATTCAGCGAAATAAACACTACATAATCATTAATTCTGCAAATTAAACGTACCTACATGTTAGAATTCATATATAATCAATACCCAACATTTATAGAGTTTTTTTAACCCATTAAAACACATAATCACAGAATTAGATTATGCAAATTGTACTATTCTTGATGTTCTTGAAGTGTTGAACATAAATTCCTAAATTTCAACGCCACGGATTCGTTATAAGGCCAAATCCAACCATTCAAGTTTCAATTTGTTCGTTTTAGCATGCATAATCATATACAAGTGGAAATTTTACAGAAAAATTTATGTTTGACATATTAAAGTTATATATAAGGTTCGTCTGCTCTTTCGTTCTTAACTGCAATGTTATTATTATGCAAGAGTGAGCATGATTGCCCACAAGTATAACAATATAATAATGAAGTAATAACATGTGAATAAATCAAAGACTTCTGAAATAAATGCTCAACTTTTGAATCAAAAATGAATAACAAGAATCAAATGATTTCTGAGGGTCATAAGACCTTGAACTATGTCCTAGGTTATCATGGGTTATACATGAAACCGTTAACAGTCATAAGACTATAGACTCTTCTTCTCGTACTTAGGGGGATCAACCCTTAGTACCATACTGTGCACAATATCTTAACGCTAACGCATAAGTAATCCCCTATACAGGGTTCATCTCAGTTTGACATTCGAGTCCGCACCAAAGGAAGTTTGGTTTGGGTAATTCATAAAGGGTTCTGAATTTTAGAACGCTCATTAACTATGGACTAGTCGAATCATAAAGGGTTCGCTAGTTTAACAAGGTTTAACAATAATTGATAACTTAACTTGAATAGAATCTCAAAAGGTATACAATAGAATAAGTATTGTATAACAGCATCATGCTTGAAAGATTAATAATTTTAATATACAAGACAGACTTTTCAATAATAATGAAAACTTGCTCAATGTAGAAAGGTGAATTAATCAACTTATATAACGATAACAAGTAGGGTTAGGAAACTTGCCTCGTGCAGAGATTACACTTTAACTAAACTCGTTCTTTGATTTAAATCGTACATATCAATTACGTTCACAATACCAGTCAATTACAACGTACTAAACATCATAAGTTTACTCTTTGTCTAACTCAAATTCATGACTATACTTAGTCAAATTACCATACTTGTTTTCATATAATATTATACTACACAAACAACAAGTTAATTACATAATCAACGATTCAATCAACATGTAATTGTCTTCTTAACTTGGTAAAAACTCATTTTAATATCTCATTATATGTCTAACAAGTTTTTATGTTCATTAGATTAGATTACTAACACATTTCTATACTTGAATTTTGGAAAAATGCATTTTCTGGACATTCTGCTAAGTGGAGCTGCGACGCCACTTTTGTACTGGGTCTTGGCGCTGCGGCGCTGCGGCGCCGTGGCGCTTCGGCCTGGTACATGGTGATGCGGCACGGTGGCGCTGCGACGTGGGTAATGTACTAGGAGTTGGCGCCGCGGCGCAACACTCCAGACTTTGAATTCCCAGTTCGCGAAGAACACAAAATTCAGCGAAATAAACACTACATAATCATTAATTCTCCAAATTAAACATACCCACATGTTAGAATTCATATATAATCAATACCCAACATTTATAGAGTGATTTTAACCCATTAAAACACATAATCACAGAATTAGATTATGCAAATTGTACTGTTCTTGATGTTCTTGAAGTGTTGAACATAAATTCCTAAAATTCAATGCTACAGATTCGTTATAAGGCCAAATCCAACCATTCAAGTTTCAATTTGTTCGTTTTAGCATGCATAATCATATACAAGTGAAAATTTTACAGAAAAATTTATGTTTGACATATTAAAGTTACGTATAAGGGCCATATGGCCAAAACCCAAACTCTGTAATTTTGAAGCAATCATATACGATGTAATATAATGTCAAACTGATGATAGAGAACCATCTAATACATAGAGAAACACATTAAAACATCTTAACACATATATGTACATAATCCATACTCCTTCCAATTAACAGAGGCTTTACAGTAAACTTGAAAGCCATTTTTATAAAACTTTAAAAGACGTAAAATAGGAATTGGGTTGAAGAGGTTACCCAAGCGTAGATTAGAAGGATTGAAACTTTTCCCAATTTCTTCTTAACTCTCACAAATCTCTTAACACTCTAAACTTTCAAACTCTCTCCCTCTCTTTCTCCTCTTTGTTTTTGCCAGACTTAAAAGAATGAAGAAGAAAATAATACGTAATATAATAAAGGAAAAAGAAACTGATGCGCATAATGGTCGGTTAATCCAGTCATGGGTAACTACTGATAACTCCCACTAAGGCCATGTTTGGCTAGTTTTAAAAACTTAATCCCATTTAATTTAATAACTATTTTATCATATAGTTTAAATAATGTCACACCCTTTATAAAATAACTCAATTAATTTATTTAATTTAACTTAAATAAAATATAATAATTTATCATAAATTCACATAATCATATAATTAAATTTCTTAAATTTCTCTTTTAATAAAACTGTCAAATTATTAAATCTCTAATTAATAATTAAATTAATTAAAATACTAATAGGCTTATTAAATATTTCCTTTAATACAATAAGCTCACATAATCACATACTTTGATAATAAAAATTCTCTACATTAATTTAATAAATATAACACATATAATTAAATTAATCCACCACAATTTCATAAATTAATTATTTAATCTAATAATTAATATGTCGAAAAATATTTATTCAATCAAATAAATATTAAAATTAAATATAAAATCTCGGTTGTCACATCTATACTTCGTAAATATGTGAAAGACTCGAACCATATTATTATGTTAGAACTAGACGAGATAGCCAAATATTTAACGTATAAAGAGGTACCTGTTAAGATCTTGGATAGGAAAGAGCATGTCTTACGCACCAAGGTTATACCACAAGTTAAGGTTTTGTGGAGGAACCATGCTATTGAGAAAATGACTTGGGAGTTGGAATCAAAAATGAAAGCGAGGTACCCTCACCTTTTTGAAACACCAGGTACGCACGTCAATTTCGAGGAAGAAATTTCATAAGGAGGGGAGGTTGTAAGAC
The DNA here is from genome assembly GCA_020205505.1 of Panax japonicus. Classification (NCBI taxonomy): domain Eukaryota; kingdom Viridiplantae; phylum Streptophyta; class Magnoliopsida; order Apiales; family Araliaceae; genus Panax; species Panax japonicus. Next base: position 57,262,628 of record CM035094.1, on the reverse strand, counting down.
CCCAACTTATTATAAATAAAATTAAATTTTCTCTATTTATTATCTTGAAATAATATGGAGTTAATTTGATATAATACTTTGGTTATGGGTGAAATGTGCAAATTTTGCAAAATAAGCAAGTGGTTATAAAATATTCATTGTTGTCGGGGAATATTCATTTGGTCATGGAATATTCTTGTTGTCGGGGAATATTCGTACGACGGCACAACCATTTATGGACCCCATAACAAAATAACTGTCGGATGAAGAACACGACAAGTTTGAGTTTTTTTAAATAACGACGTAGTTTACTACATGAAAAAGACCTATCTGCGACCAATAATATCAGCGACCGCCTTATTCGGTCGCGGATAATAGTACTAGCAACCGCTATCTGCGATCTCTATGGATTCTAGTCGCTAGGTAATTTCAGCGACCGCATGTGGTCGCTGATCGATCGTTGATATGATTTTCCCCCCTAAAATTTTGGTGCGAAACCCTGGCGTGGTTTCTTTTGCGACTACTCTCTATCAGCGACCGCCTGGCAGTCGCTGACACGTCCACGTCATTAAAAATTAGCGACCGCATGTGGTCGCTAATGATCTTAAACATATTCAGACTCAGGCGTTAAGTTCGCTCGATTCAGCGGAAGGAAAACAAAGAGGGCGACAGAGAAGAGGGAGAAGAGGGAGAAGAGAAGAGGGAGGCCGGTTGGTTCATTATCTTCTCCAAATCAGGGACTAATTTTAGAGGTAAGAGCTACTTTTTAAGTTCTTCTTCTTCTTTTTTTCATTATTTTTTATGTTTATTCGTTCTTCTCCAAATCAGTATGTTTGCTACGAATTTGTGTTTTAAGAGTTAATTTATTGCAAAGAGTTGAATGAATGAATATCTTTTTGGGATTACTGAATTTGGGATTACTAAAGTTGGGATTATTGAAATTTATAGCTTCTTATTGAAATTGGGAAAATACTGAAATTGTTGCAATGAGTTTTATGAGATTACTGAAATTTTTAGGTTAAATTATTTTTAGGGTTAATATGTTTTTTAATATGAGATTATGTGAAGTTGGATAATTTATGCATCCCAAATATTATATTAAATTGAATATATTAATATGTAATATTATAAAAAGAATTTGTGGAAATAATAACAATAGTACAAAAATGGCACAAATCCTATACAACTAGCTTCTTCACTCTAGCTGGCATCCGTCACTGGGCAATCCCCACGTTTGAACCTGAGTGGAAATAATCACAGAATACTACAAATTCCAAAAAAAACTTTAAAGCAGCAATCTCCATTCGTCTATAAAATGTGCAAGATTTGACAAAGAGGTGAAAGAATTTCTAGCAATAGCGAAATGGCTGCAAAATAATTTCTAGAAAAATCAACAGCGGTTCACAACGACAAACAACAACTATGTATTGCAATAAACTTGTACTCATCTACATAACTACTCAAAGTCGACATAAACATTCGACTCGTGTTCCATCTTCATACGATAGATCACGGGACAGGTCTAAGATATGGTTTACCAAAATTTTAACTTAAAGCCATCAATAATGTGAAAAGATACCATGAATGACCCATATAGACAAATTTAGGCTATCATATATAATCGGGAGTCACTTAATATGCTAAACTATGGAACTGCATAACTATAAATGTCATCGACTCAATAATCACTTACAAATTACTAGGAAGCACAAAAATTGGGTTTATTGTTTTCTATTAAAGGAAAAAACTATAGAGTACTACCAAAAAGATTTCTAATGAAATCACAATTCTAAATAATTATGATCGGTCCAGCTAGTCATAGGTTCAACATTCAAGTATCAAAAAACTACTAAGGACATGTGTACCTTCAAGAAACAAAAAGAATGTTTAATATAAAAAATGAAAATTTGACGTTGCGTATCAATCGTTGCTAAAATTTGAATTTTTTACTGCTTTAATTTGCATTCAATCGTTATTGTTTTGGTCTTATTGTATTGGAAATTTGTATATTTCTCTTGGTTTGTGTCTTGGGTGCCTAGAAATATCCATATATGCATGCCGTCATGTATGTGGCTAGTCTATATTGTAGGGGAGACTCTGGCGAATTTTTTTAAGTATTATAAGTATAAGTTTGAAAAATGTTCATAATAAGTATAAGTTTGTAGTTGAAATTTTTTTACCTCTTTTATTGTGAACAGTTTTAGGTTTAAAATATATAATAGCTTTTGGTAATAAGAAAGCTATGCCCGTTATTGAAATAAAATGAGAAATTGAATTGTTTGAATATGCGAGTAGCTTAATTTTAGTAGTTCTCAATAAATTGGGTTCTATTTATATAGAGAGCCTGGGTGCTGCTTATCAATTGGATATAAATATATTGGTGATCCACTAGAGCCTATTAAGGGACTGTTGGAGCTGATGAGCTGGGCTTGGGGCTGCGAGGCCACACCAAGCTTAGCCAAGCCTCATGGGGCCAAGCCAAGTTTGGTTGTCAGCATGGTAAGTTATTGGGGGGCTGTTAAGCCAAAATAGGCAGTGCTAGGGAACTGTTAGTGCAACAGAGAAGGTAACTAGACACACTTGGTCAATAAAGAGACTGTTTTAGCTATAACAAAAAAACAAGGGTATTTAACACTTATGTATACAAGAATAAAGCTACAAAATGTTATAGAAGCTATAAATTTTGCCGGTAAATTGTGACTATCCCAAAACATAAAAGATTATAGAAAGGGACCGTGAGGGGTATAATCTTAAAACATGTTAGACGAGGCCTTAGATGGACTCTTCAATTCTTGGTGTGAAGCCTTAGATTGTGGTAGTTTTCTTAAGAAGAAACATTTCAATGCATCTGAATACCAACCAAATATGTATTACTGGTATAAAGCTAGCATGAATGAATTACCTTACGTATTCATTTACAATTAACAATAAAAACAAATTAAAATAAAATAACATGATATAATATAACTATTAAACTAAGTAGTATTTACATAGTTTCTCACACTAAGTAAAGTTTCACATTTAAAGTTTCATTTAAAGTTTCTTATACCTTACGTATTCATATGGTTACAAGTATGCTCAAGTTATATGCTTACAAGTATGCTGAAATGTTAATCATATGATTACACGTATGCTCAAGTCATATGGTTACAAGTATGCTCAAGTTATATGGTTAATAAGCTCATGTTGTCTGTAGTAGGTACCGTGGAATCATGGACCTTTATTCAGACTGTAGTTGGATGGCACGACGAAAGTCAAGTTCCCAGATAGGTGCTACAGCTGAATTTAGAGCTGGTTGCCAAGTGTTTTTGGAGTATGCGTAGTGCCTTTTATGGAGAGTTGGAGGAAATCGTAGTGTTGTCGTAAACCAATACAATTATGGGAATTTGTAGGAAATCGTGATCTAAGTTCAGCCACTACGATTGGAGGAAATCGTAGAGTTGTCGTACAAGGGCACATATGAGGGTCATATTAACTTGTTCAAGTGTCGTTGGTTTGATTCAAAAAAAGGGATACATGTTGACAGACATGGAATCATCGATATTGACCTCCATAGGTCGGCTTACTCCAACGAACCATTTGTTTTACCAACTCAAATAGTACAAGTATAATACACTCCTAGTCCTGCTAGGAAAAGGGATAGACCGCCTACAAATTGGCAAGTTGTAATTCATACACCTGTGCGCAGTCGTGTCCAAGTAATAGACGGGGATTTCTACCAAGAGGAGATGCTTCATAGACCTCCTATAATAAATATAGAGGATAACAATGATGTAATCTAGTTAGAGGGTGGAGATGAACCTGATGAATTAGATCCCGAGACAGTTATTGTGCCAGATGATAATGATACTGAGGAAGAGTTATTGACTGACACCGACACAGAATCTGAAGAAGAAGATGGTTATGAATCTCCGACACTTGTACAAAATGATTCTGACTCAGACAACGATTTTCATTAAAATGTATATTTAGTTTTAATTGTATTACAATGAATTATATATAGGAATGTACTTTATATCCTTAACATGTTTATGTACCTTTCATTTATAGTTATCGTAGTTAACTATTTCATACAATTAATTGTCATTATTCTCCTTTTATATAAAATGTATGTTTAGTTTTAATTGTATTACATACAATTACATATGTACATGTTCTCTATATCCTTGACGCGTTTATGTATCTTTCATTTATAATTCATACTAACATCCTAAATATTTTATTTATAGATGTCTTCTGAACCTGCAGCACAAAATAGCGGGTTGGGTCGGGGCCCTAATCATATGCCGAAGGCCCCGGCTAATTCGGATAATCGCATTGTTATACAGATCCGTCCTCCTCCAGAAATCACGTAGGTTAAACATCGTGTATATATAAGGGTTTAATATTTCCATTGTTATAAATATATATGACTGTAAATTATTGTATATTGTAGTGATTTTCAAGATAGTAAAATTATGAAGTGAATTTCACAATTATGCTTACAGAACTGGCCTACGCCAGTGATTACATAGGCAAGCTCACCTCTCGCCCATAAGGATGCAGTTTGGGCTGAATTTCAGGTATATTTTTTTTATCACTCTAATAGATAATACATAGTTAATCAAATAATATTGTTTAGTAATGTTAGATTATGGTAATATAATATAATAGTTTTAATATTATTATTGTTATTTTATTTGCAGAAGCGGTATAGATGGGACGACGCACATTCATCATTTATTCAGACAGTGTTCTGGCAGAAGTGCGCCGTCCAAACTAAAGATAATCTGAACAAGGAACGACAAAAAGCCCTGCACAATGCTGAGATTGACCATCCAGGACAGGGTGAGCAGTATATGCATGAGCATAGTCCCCGATGGTACGCACATCCCATATGGGTGCAGATGTGTGACCAGTGGAGAACAGAGAGTTGGGTCAAGAGACGCAAGACTGCCGCATCGAACAGATCCTCAGGTGTATCTGAAGGCGTAAAGGCAAAAGGCACGTACAAGGGCGGAAATATATCACAGCTGCAACATATTGCTGCTAGGGTACGTATGTATAGCAAGCTTATTGGCTTAGTTATTTATTTTTATGTTTAGAGTCATGTTTTGTAGCTAAAATATCATATGTTTACATATTAATATGAGAACGTGAACTGTAGGAGTCTGAGTCTCAAGGTCAACCTATCAATTGGTTGGATGTGAATGTGGCCACCCGTGATGGTCTGCCTGATGCTGTTCAAATAGCGGTAATAAGTTAACTTTATATTAATATGTTGTTTATAAATTGTGTCGACCTTTTTAGCATTTTTTATTTATTTTTAACTATTTAATTGTTGACCTTTTGACAGGACACTTATAAGGGCTTAATGAACGAGTGCTATCCTGAAGGCACCCCGCGTCCGTCGATTGATCAAGAATTGTGGGAGAAGGCATCTGTCATGAAGAAAAACTATGTTAAAGGCCAAGGACAAAAACGACGCCCGACCATCAGTAGCACAGGCAGCTCTGCTACCCAATCTACATAGTTATCAGGTCATCCAGCCTATCATACTCCTGCTAACTGTGTGAGAGCGATCTGCTAGAATCGCGATCTTCTTCGTATACTGGGTGGGCATCTGCATTCTCTTAGTCCTGATGAGTTTGAGGAGGCAGTGGCGGCAGCAACAGCATCACATCATCAGGGTGGCGACCAAGTATTTATATCTATATTATTTAGCTTTTAATTCCCAAGTCAGTACCAACACATGTAACATATATATTTTATTCTTTTGTTAATTACATGGTACTAATTTGGATGATCCATGAAGACCTAGACCAGTCATATATGTTAGATTTTTAAAGCTTTGCTAGATTTGTTTTTTAGATTTTTAAAGCCTTGTACTCTTTTAGATTGATTCTTTGGACAATTGTATTGGTTTACGATTATATTATATGGATGTTTATGATTGTATTGTGTTGGTTTACGATGGATGTTTATCATATAGTAGTTATCATGAATGAATGTTTATCATATGGTAGTTATCATGGAGGGATGCTTATATATACTTCTTTGTGCTGGGATAGAAAGCAGGTACAAAGTAGGTTATTTTTGGGAAATCAATAAAACAGGAAAAATATTTAAAAAAAAGGATCAGCAACCGCATGCGGTTGCTAAAATTGAAACGTGGTCGCTGATAGCTATGTTAAAACTAGCGACCGAATTGATCGCTATTGCCGGTCGCTGACACGTGTTCCACGTCACAACTAACAAATGACTCAACATGAGTCATAATAGCGATGGATTCGGTCGCTAACAGCAGTCGTTGAGAAGTCGGTCACTATTATTGGTCGTTAATGTCCATCCAACGACCAGTTAATCTGCGACTACTATCAGCGACCACATTCGGTCGCGGATACTCATCTGCAACCATATGCGATCGCTGATATGCGGTCACTGATAAGTCTTTTTGTTGTAGTGGTTGTTACCGTTAACACTGTTGGAATACTGGGTGGTTAAAATACAGTAATACGCGTGGTTGCATAGTAGTACACGGTATTGCACAGTATTTTTGAATTATTGATTCTTACGTAAGAAGGTACTACTCAATAATTGTTACAGTAATTACTGTTCAATATTTTATTTTATTAATTCAATAATTGTTGCGTTGATATTTTATATTATTGTTGTTTCAATAATTGTCATTGCATAATATTTCCCATTATCAGATCAATAATTCATATTATTTGAATAATAATTTTAGATAACATTATTGGCAAGGTCTAGAAAGTTCTGTCAAGGAGAGGTTTGGTCACCTAATTGCGCGCTAGTAAGGAGAAATCCTTATCGAAAAGCCCCCTCTTTCATTGGAACTGCCTGGTTGTCATTATTGTGATTCTGTAATATTATTTGTAAATAATTAATTATTTTTTTATATGATAAGAAAATATTTATTTGATACGGATATAAATGATGGATTTATTTATGTGGTTATAAATGAAGGAATTAATGTTGAGGTATTTTATCAATATTTTGTCGGATTAGAGGTATTATAAGATCAAATCAGTGTTCTTAAAGCTCTACTGTGTGAGTTATAATTTTAATTCGACCGTTGGATCGTTGTGATTTTTGGATATGTTATACATATATAAGTTAAGTATATATCTACAAATTTTGAATTGTTAAAAATAAATGAATGATTTGTTATAGATTTTTAGAGGTGTTGAAAATCATCCGTTTGTGGATTTCAGATATTTTATGTTTGGAATTTAAAAAAACTTTCTTCTGCGAAGTTGTAGAGAATTCGATTTCGTGTGGAATAGACATAAAATTCATATTTTTTTTGATAAACGGGCTATTTTCTATGAATTACTGAAGTTTTGAAAAATAAAATAATTTTTATTAAATTATGGGTGGGACCCACTTTTGGTTGGTGTTGAATACATGTGGGTTGCTGGGATTTTTCAGAAATGACATGTTAGTCTTGGTCTTTAGGCATGCGTAGAAATTTGTTTTGAAATAATAATATTTTATTATTTTAGTCTCCTATGACATTCTAGCAATTTCCTATAAATAGACGCTTAGGTTAGAATTGAAAATCACACAAGAAACAAGTTTTCTTTATCTCTAGATTATCGAGCATATTTTTGTGAGTATTTTAATACTTTAAGAGTTGCTATTTAGTGCAAGTTTCTATCAGCATTATATCCGATATTCCGAACAGTAGTACCATTAGTTTGAGGTAAGGGATGTTATTTTCTTCGTAAATAATATTATTTCTTTAAATATCATTATGCCGAAATATTGGTCTGAACTTTTTATCAAATTTGGAACTTTTTGTGTTGGGGTTACTATTCACGTATACGGCAATATTCACGTATACGACACTATTCACGAATACGACACTATTCACCAAAAAATGAAATTTTTTCTTTTTGTCAAAGATGTCTATTATGGTTACTATCTTTGATTGTATCCATGTTTTGATCTTTATTTTTGAATTCAACTTCACAATTGGTTATTATGGAGTATTATTGAATTTGGATAAACCAAAATACGAATCCCTAATATTTGTCCTTCTGTCTCACTGGATTCATTCTCTAAAATGTTTTTCATCATCCTCAGTCCTTAATAGGTGACACTGGATGAATATCTTTGGCATGTAGTGCAAAGATGAATTATTATCTGATGAATATCTTTGGCCTGTAGTGCAAAGATGAACAGGTGTTGAGATAAACATGACTGACTGGTGATACAAATGAATATCTTTGGCCTGTAGTGCAAAGATGAATATTTGATTAAAGATGTATATTGATTGATGTTACAGGGATAAAATATTGATGATGGACTTTTAAATCTTAGAAGATAGTAGAATTCATTCTCTACGTGACTCTTCTAATGGATTGTTGTTTCCGCTGCAGTTGTTGATCTAAAACTTGTTGTCTATTATATTTTATCAGATTTTTTCCTGTTGAAGACTAATGATAATTTGTTGTATATTATCTTAGTCATAATATTCTTTACTGGGCTAGTTGAGCTCACCCTTTTCCTTTTTGTTCCATTTTTCTTCTCAAGAGGTGAGAACATAGCAGGATCTAGTCGGGGTATGGAGTGATGATTCTAGAAAGATGTTTTAGCAATCCTTACTATTTCTGTAAAATAGTGCATGAATAATTGTAATGATGACTTATTTGAGTGTGGATATTGTCTAGAAGACAATATTTGTATTTAAACTCACAATATGTGTTATCGTATTTTGCACGACAATTGTATTATTGAAGTTGTAGTTTTCTTTCTGTACCATGTATTTGGCGACTCAGAATGTGTGTTGTATACCTATTTTGGGGGCGTCACATACTTGTTGTAAAAGTAGTGGGAATAGCTTTAGTAAATAGCAGTGTGGTACCACCAATACCAATTAATGCTTGTAATCTCTGTTGTGTTGTAGTTGCAAGTTTTTTTCTGAAATGTTGTTTTTAACTGCTATAGTTGTTATACTTGTGGTATATTTTTTTGACTTGGACAGGGATTGTAGATCACTAACAAAGCAAACACTACATTAACATTCAAAAATGAGGTAAGAAAAAGACCAGCTCCCCTTCCATGTATGAAGCTAATAGCTTCATCTTCTTCATTGTATGCTAGAAACATTAATTTGAGATGCTTGAGTTTTAGGCCAGTATTCTCAATAGGCATACAAAACTGTGTGCCAAATGTAATAGAAGATTTAGTTTTTTTTCACATAACAGTTACTTCAAAGTTGGACACATAGAGCAGGTGTATCTTTGTCATAGTTGTTGTAATCTTATACATGCACATTGCACATGGTACCATCTTGTGTATGTTTGTCAAACTAGTATGTACTTCATGTTATCTTATTTAAGGCATTTTATTTAGTCAGTTGAAGGACTCTGGAATTTTTCTATATGCTCAACCATTTAATAAATATTGTGGGTAGTTTGTTGGTTTAATAATATTAGTGCCACGTAGCAACTCTATTGTTTTTGTGTATTGATTTTGGCATTAAGTGCCTCTGGTGACCTATTTTCTTCATTTTCCTGACTTGTTATTATTTTTAAATATGTGCAGGAAGATTGCTTCTACGACCTGCCTTACAATACTTGGTATCAAATTTTCGTGATATGTTTATGGAAGACAATGGATGAAATTATGAAGTGTACTCTCTCTCTATATATGTAGATATATACTTTGATTGAAGAACTATGGTAGCTTTAGATAGTTAATCGTAAAGATAATGAATGATTATATAGTGGATGATTTTATTAAGTTAATAAAATTTTAGTTTTTTATATTTTTGTCAGTATTTGCTATGGGGACATTGAGCCAGCAAGGTACACAAAAAGAATGTCAAATTTTGATTTGGCAATAATATAATTCGTTACCAAAGCATTGAACAAGTTTTAATATAGCAACAATTTTTTATACATTTAGCAATAAATTTTCGTTACTAATGACATTGAAAATATAATATTTGGCAACAAAAAATTAACCTGATAACAATGAAGATGATATTGTTGCTAATACTAACATAAAAGGCAACATTTTTTATCGTTGCAAATTATATCAACTTTTGTTGCACATATAAAGAAACGGTAACATATAATGTCATTGCTAATCGACGACTTTCATTGCTAATAAAAAATAACTAGTAACAAACATTATGTTGCTGATTCAGTATAATGTTGTTGCCAAATAATATAATCAGCATCGAAAATCATTGCTAAAAAGTTTACATTCAGCAACGAAATAAAGCTTAGGCATCAATTTTCATAATTTACTGCAACGAAAAACGTTGTTGTAAAATGGTGTCAATTGCAACGAAAATGCATGGTCGTTGCAAAAAAAAAAAGGGTTCATTTCATTGCCAATTAGCAGGCTTTTGCAACGAAATGGGGTTTTTAGCAACGAAATTTTAATTATTCTGTAACAATACATTTTGTTGCTAAAGGATCGATGTTTCTGTACGAAAGCCAAATTTCGTTGTAAAATGTATTATTTTTGGCAACGAAAATAAACGTTCGTTACGGAACAATTAACAACACTTATTGCGCAACGAAAGATGCAACGACATTAAAGTCGTTGCCAAAACTCTTTTGAACGAAATTTGGCACCTTTAGCAACGAAAATTGGTTGTTGCTGAAGCCCCATTTTTTTGTAGTGATTCAATTAACTTGAGAGCACATAGCTGTAACATTCCAGATTTTTAAGTGCAAGTTATAAATATTTATTGATTTATATGAATATTTATTGGATGTGTTTATTATTGAATAAATAATTGTTCAATTTGATTGAGTTGATTTAGTTAATTATTTATTTGTTAAATAATTAATGTGTTATGTGGATTGACTTATGTGATTAAGTGAATTATTTAATAAATTATTATTAAATAAAGTATGACAAATAAATATGTTATAAAAAGTTATTAAAATAAATTAAAGTCATTTTAATTTAGTTTTGCCAAACAAGGTGTAAGTATATTAATCTTTATTTTATAAATGGTTTGCCAAACAAAGCCCTATGGCTTTTGGATTTTTGAAATTTAAATTGTTTATAAGATAAACTAAATAAATAATATATATATATATATATATATATATATAAATATTTATAAGTGGTACGTTATATATTTTATAACCGATGTTAGTATTGATTAGGCTTATTATGGCCATGTCAGTTTTATGTTACACGTATTGGTTATCAGTTGAGTTACGTTGTTAGTAGTCTAAATTATTACTGAGAAAAGAAAGAAAGGCTAGAGAGAGTTTTGAGAAAAAGAAAGAAGTTTAGAGTCTTGAGAGAGTTTGAGAGAAAAATCTGATTTTCAAAGCAAGTCTGTTAACAAAGATTCGTAAGCAAACAAAAAGGTGGGTTTTTCTAACCTTAATATATGTACATATATATATTTATGGTTTATAATGCCTAATGTCTCTGTGTTCTTCAACTTTACTATGCAAAAGATTTTTTTTACAAAACTCTCTGTAAAACTATGTTTGTATAAATTGGTTAGAGAAGCATGTGTACGTATTGTTGTAATTGTTATCACTTGCATGTCTATCTATCTACATATATATATGACTGTATGTTAATTACAGGCTAAAGGAAGAAATTGGTTTTATAGTGGGTATATATGCACTTATATAATTTGTAGAGATATCAAAAATAGTATATATTAATTATGAAAATTGTGAAATTGAACTATACATGTTAATTGATGTATATGTTGGTATGATTGTATTTCAAAAGAATCAAATTTGGTTGATAATAGTAGAATTTTCGTTCACTGTAATTTAATATATCAACAATGGAGTTTTGATCTAATAACAGTGTTTCAAAGAATTAGTCTATGATATTGTTAATTAGTGGTTGGTAATTGGTATATGGATGATTGTTAGCAATTATGTGTAATTTATATTAGTTATACATGTTGTTTGGGGCGAATTGTTGTTACAATTTTAAGACAGCAGCTTTGGCTCTGTTCTTCATTTTGGTTCTGTGAGTTTCGGCGCTCCAGTGTCAAAATTCACTCTCCAGCGTCAAGTTTCGCGCCTTAGCGCCAAAATTCGCGCCCCATCCAGACTTCGTGGCGCAGCGCCGAAGCGGCGGACCTCGCGCCGCAGTGCCGAGTCCCTATATAAGTTTCGAGTCGAAGGCCACCTCAGCGCCATAGCGCGGCCCACAGTTCAAACTGTGGCGTCGCGGCGCCATTTAGCAGAAAGTTCAGAAACGACTTTTGTCTTGCACAAAAGTCTGATTTTTATGGAATGATATATGATAAATATTGAGTATGTATTTTTGGTATTATAGTATGTTAATACCATGAGTGAACATGGAATTACTAACTAACAAATATTGTAATTAGTTTTAATGGATAGAATTGGATTATACAATTTATAATCAAAGCATACGTGAGGTAGAGATATAGTATGTTGTTACTGACTGATTATGTCATGTTAACATATGTATATAGGATAATTGTGATTTGGATTATAATGGTTTAATCTATGTGCAAGGCAAGTTCTCTAACTCCATACTCTCGTTGAGTTAGTTTGTTGTGTTTATACAAGTTTTCTAATCCTAAAGCTTTGTTATGCAAATTTCATATGCTATACTTTATTGAGTAAAGTATTTCCATTAAGCAACTTAATTGTATCCAATTATTCATGATGACACAAGTTTCCCATCTCAACACTTTCGTTGAGATAGTTATTATGATTATGCACGTTTTTTCCTAACTCTAAACTTGTTATATTAGCATGCAAATATCGTTATTCTGTTGAATCAGTTTATTGATCAAGTTAATATTTGTTGTGCATGCTTGATAATAAATTTTAAGATATAACCTTAGCTTAATATTGTTCAAAGCAAGGTGTGATAGATTATTCAATTGTTATGCTATTAGAATTATTCCTAAAGCATGAACTTAGAACGAAATGTTTATTAAGTCAGGATTATTCAATAACATAGTGTTATTATCTTTTATTCAACTAATCCTTAGTTGATGTCCGTTGAATTCCAAATTACCTTGAAGTGTATCCAAACCAAACTATCTTTGGGAGGGACTTGTACTCAAAATACTGAGATGAACAACCCTATTTATAGCGGTTACGCTTAGTTTTGTACTTTGAACTGAAATGTTTGTATATAATACATGTACGAAGGGTTGATCCCCCTAAGTACCTTAAAGTCATTATGGTCGTATGACTGTAAAAGTTTAAGTTGAAAGATTACTTATAACTGTGGACAAGGTTCGTGGTTATTAGACCCTCAGTGAATGTTTAAAATGTTAATAGAACTATTTGTTCAGTTCTATTGAGCCCCTGAATGGGCAAGGAATGTTAAGATATTAATATGACTTATTATTTAGTTCTAGTAAGCCCCTGAATGGGCAAGGAATGTTTAAGATGTTAATAGAACTTATTGTTCAGTTATATTGAGCCCCTGAATGGGCAGAGAATGTAAAAGTTATTCATTGTTATTTCAAGTGAGCCTTGTTTGCTCACTCTTGCCTGTAAAATCCTTACAGCTAAAGATGGAAAGGGTGACGTACCTAGCACCAGTAAAGGAAAGGGAAAGATGAATAAGTACTGATGACTTGTAATAGTTTTGATAGTTTTATTATCAGACTTTGGTTTAAAGATTGTAATGAAGTTTATTTAATTTTTTTCGCATGAATGATTATTTGTAAAGGTTAGATAACCTGGAAGATATTATTTTATGTAATTTCTATATGGGCAGGTTTATTATTCAATTTTGTTTATGATTGGGTAGTTATAAATGAATGTTTTGATTACGTGAACACAAAATCTTGAGGTAATGAAGTACCGAAATTTGGGGGTGTCACAATAGCCGACTAGCAAACAAGCATACCTGTAGAGAAACATCACTAAAGATTGGTAATCTGTAATTTCATATTTAGAACTGATTCATTTGTTTTGCCATGGATTTGTTTGATGAAGAATCATCTCATTCAATATCAAGTACTGATGAAAAATTACATTATAATAATGATGAAACTGATTTAGTTGAGGATATCATTCCTGATGTTGGTCAAATATTTGATACGTTGGAAGATACTGATTTTTTTTACAGAAAATATGCGAAACCTGTTGGATTTGAAGTAAGAATAAAAACTACCAGAAAACATGTGAGATATTCTGATTTTTTTGTTATAGATTGTATTAGTGTCGTAAAGTTGGATATAGGGTTGTTAAGAAAAATGAGATTATCACTGATGATGAACATAATAATGTGGTTAAAGGAAAATAGAGGAGGGACTTAATTGATAGAATGTAAAGTCCCCGAACCCGGGTACTTGAAACCCGAACTCGGTACTTCACGATACCATTTTTATGAGCGGAATAATACTAATAATAATAACAATAATATAGAACTTAAACTTAACATACATTTATCAGAGTCTAATCCCAAGTACACAACCTTTACTACATTCTTTACATGATATATAATACATATCATTAACTTAATACAGTCTATCTATTACAAATGATACCAATAACATGTTCTGTTTGCTTTCCTTTTCACTTGATTCTGGCCGAACTTTCCAGTTCTTCACACTTAGCTGAAAATATTTAAATTAATCAAGGATGAGCATTTGAGTGCCCATCAAGTATTTATATATATATAAGTTGAAAGAATTTAAATGTTTTCTTTATAATATTTTTCTACAACCGGTCAATAGTTGTGAAATAATTTGTACCAATAACAATAACATAACAACCCTCTTTCAAATTTTTGAAACTATGAATTGTCTATACATGGGGTTTCTGTGACATATTATGAACATTGTTTTCATTTTCGAAAGGGTTTAAACAGAAATTCATCTGTAAACCGGTCATTGCTTACGTGCCTGAGGGTGTACAGTCCATGGGCCCTGTATTGATCAATACTACATTGCTAGAACGATATTATCGTTCATCCTTTGTCCGCCGTAGCGCATAAAAATTTCCCATTAACGGGATGTTCATACCTGTCGGGTTTTCATAACAAAGGTCTTATATAATTCAACATATATGTATATCAAAGGTGTATCAACATGTGATTAAATACAATGATTATCCAAGTGGGGACACTTGTATAATCATTTATAAAAATTAATGAACAGAATATATATCTGAATTATAATATACTAGCATGTTGATAATCAATGGGCTTATATAATATAGGTTTAACAATCTGTATAATAATAATATAATTCTGAAACATTCTTACACTTGTCCATTGCATAAAGAAAATGCAAAGTTAGGATACTTGCCTGATGCGCTGCTTACAATTACGTAACTTAGATCTATCTGTTATACCAAAACCTATCATTAATAAGATCATTCTATCGATTAGAATCACATATCATAACACATAGTACTGCTTATCGCAGTCAGCACATAACATAATCACATTGTCATACATGTTCAACAATCATGTTATCACAAACAAACATCAACTCATTCCTAATCACATTGTCACACAACTTTATCCACCATTGAATCACAAATAAAATAATTAACTAACTAAATTTCTAAGTTCAGATCAATTTCTGAACCATGTCGGTCTATCGACAACTTAATCGGGTAATTATCGAGTCTAAGACTCTATCATGTAACTTAGTATCAGTCATATTATTTTTAAATGACTTATAATACTTATAAAATATTTATTATCATTTACCATAATTTTTAAAATATCAGAATCATTATTAAATGATTTAAATAGTACACAATTCTATTATCATTAATATTTAATTAATATAAAACTATTAATCAAATTATTTAATATAATAACTAAATAACTTTAATATCATTATTAATCATTAATTAATGAAATTAACCATTAAATATTAAAAGTTATATTTTATAACTTAAAATATTTTTATAACACTTAAATCATTTTTATATGATTTTTAAATCATTAATACTATTTTCCATAATTTATTTAATATATTTATTAAATCACTTAAACATCATTAATATTAATTAATTAATGAAATTTCATCACAAAATATTAAAATTCATCAAAAATGACTTAAAATATTTTGTAACACAATAATATAATTTTTCATGATTTTTCATTAATTAAAACCATTTTTAAATAATTTATTTAATATTGTAATTAAATAAATAAATACCATTTATATTCCAAAAATATTAAATATTTTCAAAATTTACTTAAAATAATTAAAAACTATTTTTCAGAATTTAAAATAATTTTTCATAATTTATTTAGTAATTTTAATAATAAAAATCTATTTTTTCTAATTTTTAATTCATTTTCTGGAAAATAGAAAATAAACTGTCGCTAAAGGGCTATAGCGACACTTTCTGTCGCTATAGGTGTTCTTGAGCCCAAGAACACTGACAGATCAGTGTTCGAGTTGCCTCCTTTGACCGGCTGTAAATCGCAATATGATCATGATTTGGTCTATCTAAAACATTGATATTATACTCAGTATGTAGTACTACAACTATCGACAATTAATTAGGTCATACATCAAACACATAAGGAGATCTGAGCTTGCAAACCTCCTGTCAGAGCATTCCTGGGTTTTTTCAGAAACCCAAATGATCGACCAGCCACTTTCATGCTCGATTTACTTTATGTTATGTTCATGATTTATGTCATTTAAAGGTTTAAATCTCTAGAATATACATCAAGGTACAAGTTCATAACATCAAAACATTATATCATCAAAACATGTAAACGATCTGGCATGGTCAAACCATGTCAGAAATCTGTTCTTCAAGATTTCTGGAAAATTCCCAGAAAAGAAATCGTGATCGAGGGGACCAGGTTTGATCGTCCACTAAGTTCGATAGTTTGTTTGTTTAAAAGATCTAAAGACACAGTTATGAAGAGCATATTACAACCTAAAATTTTGATACAACAAAAAATCAAAATAAATCATTAAATCAGTCAGATTAGGGCCGTTAAAATGCTGTCAAACGCGATTTTCAGATTCTGGGTTTACCCAGATTTCGACCGGTCATGCCCGGTCAACGGGTTTTGACCGATCATAACTTCCAATCTACAGAAGTTCTGACTTTGATTCCTTTTTTATTTTAAAGACAACATGACAGGTTATGGATTAACACTTTAAAACAACAAAATCAATAAACACACAACGATCTACAGCGTCTGACATTTTATGTCAGAACCCAAAAATTTTATTTTCCAGATTTTGAAAATCTTTGATTTCGAGCACTTTGATGTTATGGATCTAGTAAATAACAACCCAGATCATCATAATAATCTATAAACAACATATCCCAACATGTAAACATAACATCAAACAACCGATTATGGACAGAATTTTTAGGTTTAGTGTTATACCTTTCTTGTTCGATTCCTTGATCCTATGTTACTGATTTGGTATGGGATTTCGTGGGGCTTGATAAAGGAAATATAAAGCCTGATAATTTCGGGGGTCTTGTGCTTGAGAGCATTTGGTTGAGGGTTTGTATAAAATGAGACTCAAATGTGACTTTCTCTTTCCTTAATCTTATTTATACAAGTCTAGATGCAAGAATCTGATGTTGCTGTCATTACATGGCTGATTAGAATAGTTTTTTGGCACATGGGATTATCTAGGGTTGGTGAACAACCCAAAATATGGAAAGATTTGCAAGAAAGCTCTATTAAATAAATCAAAAATGTTATTTTTGTAATTTAACAATGTAATTAAGGGTATTCTTGTCCATGGTACTTGAATCTAGGTTTTAATCACTAGATTTTAAACCTTAAGGTTCCCCAAATAATTTCTAGGGCTTGAACAATTAAGACTAAAGCTCAATAAAATTTTAATTATAACTTACTAATTAAAATTTAAGGTTTTAATAGAAAGTTAGGGTTTTAATTTCTATATCACCAGTCGTTAATCACATTATTGTGATTACATAACGGCTTTAACAAATTCTCAAAGTCGTGAATAACTTTCGCATTAGGGTTTCAAATCAATTAGAGTTTAACAGTTTGAAACTAGGGTTTCTATTTATTAAATAGGATTTCTATTTATTAAATAGGGTTTCTAAATATTAAATAGGGTTTAATAACAAAATTATATAATACATAACATATATCATATAACACAGTTAAACAACAATCTTGAACTCACAGCTGAGTTTCAAATTAGGGGTTTAACACTTAAAATTAGGGTTTTTAATAATTTAGGATTTTTCTAAAAATTATTAAGGGTTTCTAGAACTTTAGTTAGGGTTTACCTAATTAATACATTTAATACATGTCATAAATTATATAAAATACTTATAAAACAAATCTTGCACTCTAATTTGGATCTCAAATTAGGGTTTAACATTATTACTAAGGTTTGATCATAATACACCGTAATTGACCAACCATTATCAATACAGAAATACAGTACATATTCATAGCACTGAAAAATTAAAATATAATTAACATTATAATTTCATTATCATTATTCCTTATCTCATAACCAAAATTAGGGTTATCATTAACACTAAAACTATTCCACATATTAACATTACACACATAACCATACTTATCTATAACACTGACAAATAATAATATAATATTATTATTTTCATTTCTTAATCAAAACCCGGAATTAGGGTTTGGATTCCATATCTGATTTATCTGTCATAATTAACCTTATAATTAAGTAGAAATAATTTACTTAATATCTTGAACAAAATTCATATAATAGAATAAGTATTATAAAAATTCTATATTCATATCATATGTTATTCAATTAATATAATTATCATATTTTCGTGGAAAATAAACATTAAAAACATTTTTACTATAAAACTAATTATTATTATAATATAATTTATAATGAGCAATAATTCTAAAATTAAATTATTCATAACCATTCATGTAATAAATATATTTTATATTCATCACATAAACACATACATAATACCTTTCATGCATTCTTACCTTTAAAATAAATAATTATTCTAAAATCATTTCATATATTATTTAAATAATATATACCTATACTTTCATAGAAATAATAATAAAAGCATTTCCAATAAGGAATTAATTAGTATAAAAATATAATTGATAATAATCAATAATTCTAAAAAAATTTATTTACAATACTTAATGTAATAAATAAATTTTATTTATCACACATATAATTATAATTACACATTACCTTGACACATATCATTCATATTTATTTTAATAAAAAAAAATTTGTACGCAAAATTTATGATTCATTTATATAGAAAATATCGGGTTGTCACATAGAACATAATGTAGAGCAAAATTTTATGTTGTGCATGAAAGGAGTAAAGATAAATGGTTTGTGTCTACACTTGAATTGAATCACAATCATGAATTTGTGTCCCCGAATAAATTTTCACAAATTCAAACACAAA
Organism: Panax japonicus; assembly: GCA_020205505.1. NCBI lineage: Eukaryota > Viridiplantae > Streptophyta > Magnoliopsida > Apiales > Araliaceae > Panax > Panax japonicus. The sequence continues at coordinate 57,243,291 of CM035094.1, read as the reverse complement.
AATATTTCAGGAGTTGTTAAGGATTTGATTGAAATGTTTAATAAGGCTGGGATTGGTCCAAGTTAGATGATGAATGTTCTCAGCTCATTGGGAAGATGTATGAGCAATATTGAGTTCTCTTAAACGAATGTGTAAAATATAGTTAGAGATTTTAGACATGATAGTATTGATTCGAATGATGCACATGGTGCAATAGATTACTTGGGAAAGTTGCACCATGAGAGTCCGAGTAGAGTTTATTTTAGTGTCAAACCAAGCGTGGATAATCTCATCGGATGTATTATGTGGGTAGATTATCGGTCAATAATTTCTTATAAATTTTTTTGTGACGTTGTTACTTTTGATAACACATACCAAACAAATAAATATTCCTTAAATTTTACTCATTTCACGGGTGTAAATCATCATTACCATTATGTACTGTTTGGGTGTGCACTCTTAAGCAATGAGACTGAGGATACATTTGTATGGTTGTTTGAGAAGTGCCTTGAAGCAATGAATTATAAACATCCCATAACCATTGTCACTGATCAAGATCGTGTTATGTTGAATGCGATTGCTAGGGTTTTTTCTAATACACACCATACATTGTGTACCTAGCACATTAGAAAAAAATATCCTAAAAAACTCGGGCATATTTATTCATCGTATCCAACTTTTAAGTCAGATTTTAACTATTGCGTCTTTAAGCATTTGACTATTCAAGAATTTGAGGACAAATGAAATTTGTTACTTGAAAACAACATTCTGCAGAATCACAAATGGTTGAAATATCTGTATGAACTAAAAGAAAAAGGGATTGATGTGTATTCAAAAAATTTATTCGCAGCAGGAATGACTATTAATTCTAGGAGTGAAAGTATGAACAATTTTTTTTAACGAATTTGTGAATACTTCCACGGGGATTAGAAATTTTGTTTTAAAGTCCCAGAAAGCTATTGAGAAATAGTACATCAAAGAGAAACAAGATGATTACATCACAGCTAATCGTCCAAGAAAATTTGTTATTGGAGATCTGTTAGTGATGCATGCAACTAAAATATATACCAAAAAAATGTTTCGGCGTTTTCAAATTGAATTGACAAAATCGCACAAGTTAACTTCTAAAAAGGTGCCTGAGTTGTCAACTTCTGATTCAAAAAACTACTTGGTGTTCAAAGTGATGGTTCCAGAATCTTGCCGCAAGTATTTCACAGCTGTGCAATATATAGATACCAGAATGGCGAAATATAATTGCAAAATATTTAAACATTCTGGTACTATATGCCGTCACATTCTCAAGAAGTAACCTTCAAAGAACTTGGTTGAGATTCCTAATGAATTGATACATAAGCGATGGACTCAATATGCTAATAAAACCAGCGGTTTCACCCCGCACGTTCCCACCTCGGTCACAGATTATGCTGAGACACAAATCGATCGGTTTAATTATTTAGTAAAAAAATTTATTGGATTTGTACTGGATGCTTCATCTTCCTTAGTAGCCACTAGATATGTTGATGAAATTATAGATCGTGAGAAAACATTTGTGGCCAAAATCCCTGCTGAAGGTGTCAAAGTAAGACCATACGACAATGTGCCACCTTTTATCAAGGCCGATGACGCTTTGAAATTTCACGATGATGATGATGTTGCTTCTTCCAATGATCTTGTGTTTGATCCAATATGTTCGCAGACAAAAGGTTGTAAAAAAGTAACACGGTTGAAAAATGGCATTGAATAATTCGCAGGATAGAAGGCACTTTGAAAGTGTGCAAAATATGGAATATTTACAAACCATGATAAGCAGAACCATTATAAAGTTTTAGGATTACAAAGGCCTAAAGCTTCATAATTTCATTTCTTTGTATGGATTTTGAGAAACAATTATTTGGGCAGTGTTATTATTTGCTTTTGCTCTATCTCTGTATTTACATGGATGTTAATAAAATCTGTTTGAATTGTGAAACTTTTCTATATGAACTATTGCGAATTTGTAGGCCTCCCATCCGCATTATTAAACTTTGGACGCTAAAAGAATAAAGTGACACCATTTTAATTACTAGGTCCCGTTTTAATTCGTTGGTTCCATCCAGAATATTAAACTGCGGACTCTAAATGGTAAAAGAAAGGGGAAACAACATTGTTTTTTAGAAATTCTCGTCCATAGTATTAAATTACAGACGCTAGGTTAAACAGACTACCAGGATGGGTCAATTATTTAGGTCTTCTATAAAAACCCTATAAGTGCCATCACAACTGTAATGTTTGTAATATTCATGAACACAATCAAATTGCACAAAATAAGCAGAAACATGGAAAAATAGAGTTTTAAAATTTTACAAACCATATATCCGGATCACCCTTTATGCACAATTATTAATTAAACAAAAATATGAAGAACAAGAATCATACCCTTGAAGATTCGAGCTTCCTCAGGTACAAGTTCACCTCCAATCGATTTCGCATTCAACTTGAATCTATTGGGTTTGGTTCCTTCCTTTGATCAACGTTAGCCACCCAAGTGTTTGGCCTCTAGAGGTGATCCACCAAGGAAGAAGAAATATTCAAGAAGGGTGGTTGGCTAAACCCTAGTTTTTCCATCTCTCATAGAAAAGGAGCGTACTCTCCAACAATTGGAATCACGTATTCACGTATTGTGAAAGTGTCAACCACTTCACCCATAATAAGACTCCTCTTATTTATAGATGTAGGCAACCCTCCTTAACAATTAAGGAATTGAGTTTTATTTTAATTAATTAAACTCATTTAATTAATTAGGCTCCTAATCTTATTAGGAATAATTAATTAAACTCTTTTAATTAATTAGTCTCCTAATACTATTAGGAATATATGAGAGTACTTCCATCATACAATGTCCCAATTAAATATAAGACATAGAATTATTGTCAAGTATTATTTTATTTAATTATATTTATTTCGACTCTTAAATGCTAACACCAAATAATGTAAATTAGAAACTCCTTTCTAATTTCTTTCTGTCTTGGCCAAGGACTACTGGGTTGTCATTTATCGAATCACATAGGACATTTCTATTTTTTATTAGAAGCGGTAGATTCTTTATTGATCATACATTATCTCCATGTATAACTTATTATACCCAAGCATACCCTTTAATATACCCTAAGGGTCTTAAGGAATAAGTCAAAGTATAACTCATCGTACACAAGAAACTATGATGATTTCAAGTCCAAAGATCACTTGTACTACTATCACTACAGGAATTCCTATTGACAGGTAAGTAAAACTCCATTAGGTATTCCTTAGCGAGCCATGTTCAGTGAACTTATTCTCTAATAAGCACTTACATACTTGATTTAGTGTCTCCACACAAATGATCATGAGATCAATCATCCTCATCTAATAATCAAGCAATGTATGTAGCAATCTATCTGGATTCACTAATCCCCAATTTAGTAATCCAATGATTGGGAACTATTTTAGTTTTAAGCTTACTAAGAATTTATATCTCATTAGAATGATCATCATCATTATTCTAAAAGCATTGCTTAAAACTATGGGTTTATCACATATTATAAAGCAACATCATGTAGATAATTAAAAACCTTTAATAAATTAATACTTTTTATTAATAAATGAATAAGATTGTTACAAAGTATATGCTTTATCATCAAACATGATTTTCTTGTATGCATACTACTTTCAACAACATGTTGAGATTATTCAAAATATCTCAACATGTTGTGATAGCACTCCAAGGTTTATATAAAAGAGCTAAACAATTGACCCATCCTGGCAGCACATTTCTTGTTAAATGTTAAACCCTAAAACAACATCTTGAAACTTTTCTATATAATTTTTTTAGTAGTATTCTCTGTATGGATTTCTTATTAGAATTTAAAGCTCAAAAATCTATATTTCTTTTTTATATTGTTAGCCCAACAACACGAATTTTTAGCACACTTTCATGCAATGATACCAATATGAAAGAAGAAATAGAAAATTATGAAGCCTTAATTTGAACTAAGTCATGATTTGAACTATGAAGTTCGCAGTATTTATAATAGAGAGCTAGCGTCCGCGGTATTAAACTGCAGATATGACTCCTCAAATTCCAACCTTTTCACTTTCCCAGTGCGTCGTTTAACCTAATCTAGCATCCGCAGTATTAAATTGTAGACGAGACTTAAGAGTTTCTTAGCGTCGTTTGGTTAAACCGGGGTGTCATTTTGGGGGTCCTAGAATCTACAGTTGAATACTGCGAACGATTGTTAACTTTTCAAAAGGAGTTAGAGTTTGCAGTTTAATACTACGAATGTGAGAATTTTTCAAGGAAAGGTATTTTGGTCATTTGTCCCGTATACTAGAAATTAAACTGCGGAAGGGAGAAATATAAGTCGTTAGATATCCGGATGGACAACCAGGATTTGTTATAAGGATAAACACTGTTGGCTGTAATCTAATTAAGCACTGCACACAAGTATACATGATTAACAAGTAATATCATGATAAGTCAAGTATCTTTCCCATGGAGACAATTATTAATTTTAATCTAACAATTACAAGTTTTGTATTATTTCAATTTTATTAAACCAATCAAATTAATGATTGAAAATAATGAAAACTAATAAATAAAAAATCAAAACAAGTCAACACAACTAGTCTTTAGAAGTTGAGTTCAAGGAGGATTGGTTTAAGCTGTTTGTTTTAAGGACTTTAAGGAGGACTAAAAGACACATGAAGAGACATATAAAAGGAGGAGAGTCACAAGGATTAGGGGAGATGATTCCATTAGATTAGGACAAAACCCTAGTTTTTATTAGATTTAGAGATTAAAGCAACTTGGAGACCATTGAAGATCAAGAGCAAGAGCAAGAGCAAGAGGGATCATGAGATTTGCTGACAATAGATTTTATTCTTTTTTCTACTCTTATTTTTGTCTTTTAATGTTTATTCAATTGTGAATTCTTGGTTTTAATTTAATAATCATGAACTAAATTCTTGTTTAAGATTATAATGGAGCTTGTTGCGTAGTTTATTTTAATATGTTTCTCTATTAATTAGTGTGATTATTCTTGGATTGTCTATTATGGTTTGTGCTTCATGCTTAATTGTCTAGCTAACAATTACTATGATAATCTATATGAACTCAAGAGATGGATTATAGATTTAGATCTAATCATAATAGCACGTAATTATGCTTTCTACATGGCGTTGGAATTCATAATTTATGTCTATGATAAAGATATACATATACATCGTATATAATCTGATAGAGAACTTGTGCTTAAAATCCTCTTTAATTGTAATTCACATAGAGATATAGTGAATTAGTTATTTAGGGTGTTCTTCTTAATTCTATCATCTATGGATTTAAGTTGATTTGAGTATGATGCATTGAGAGATGGTCATATTTACTTATGTGTTTTTGATTAATAATTCAGAATAGTAAGCATAATTGATAAGAAGTGTATCAATTTAAGTGAAGCAATAACTAAAGTTGTGATATTAAATCTCCACAATCTAATTTTTAACTAGTGGTAATTAAAATTAGTTTAATTAAATAATTTAATTCATAACCTTAAATTGATTGTTTTAATAAAATTAGTTTGGTTAAGAGTTATTATTTGGTAATTTTTATTAATAATTCCTCGTGCGAACGATACTTTACTTACACTTTATTACTTGTTGACCACGTATACTTATGTGCTCTGCGTAACTAGATTTTACCCAACATCAGCCCCTAAATATGTAAAGTATAGGGTTATGCTCAACATATTGTTTCTCTATTTTCTGCATATATGTATTTTCGTTTTCCGTCTTTACAAAAGTTGGCTAATTATACATGGTTATAATGATTTTGAGTATGGAATAATGTTTTTTGGTGGTTTAGATATGTATGGATGATTGTATGTTTTTTAAACAAGTTTAGATATCTCTGGATATCTATTTTTAAAGGAAACTCTACCGAAATTTCTTGAAATTAGTAGTTACTGGCTTGATGTTTTGGTGGTTGGATATGTGTTGATGGTTGAATATGTATTAATTTCTACATGGTATGATGATTTTGGGTATGAAATGATTGTTTTTTTTGGTGGTTTGGATATGTATGGATGATTGTAAGTTTTTTAAACAGGTTTAAATTTTTTGGGATATCTATTTTTAAAGGGAATTTTGCCAAAATTTCTTGAAATTAGTAGCAACTAGCTTGATGTTTTGGTGGTTGGATATGTGTTGATGATTAGTTAATTACATGTAGATACAATGTGTGGCAGAATTCTTGACGTCTTTACTTTTTGGGTGGGATGTCTATCTTGATTAGAAATTTTCTTATTTACAACAAATAATTATGAAATTTTCTAATTTTTATCAAATATATACTCTTTAAACATTGTAACTCACATTTTTCATTTAGATTCATTTTTAGGTATTAAATAATTACACGAGTATCTCTAGTGCCGGAGGTACGGGTTAACCCTAGTGTGTGTGTGTATATATATATATATATATATCGTGATTGACATGTTATTAGTTTTTATTTAATTTAAGATTAGATGGAACAACATGATTTGTTGTTTCCAAAAGGAATAAAAAGATCTTGACGGGAGTTGAATAAATCATTTAAAACTTTTTCTATTGTTAAGGAATGTATTACCAGTTAATTAATTAATCAATGTTAATTAAGCACGACATAATATAAGTTTAAAATTGATCCCATTAAAGATTTAATGAAATCTTAGTTATGAATTCAGTACTTATGGAATTTAGTCACAATAGATAATATAACAGAATATAAAGACTGAATGTAAAAGACATAGAAGGTTTTAATTGGTTCAGAGACTGAAAAACTCCTAGTCCACTCTTCTAATCTACGAGTAGGAAATCCACTAATGATATATTACAAAGATCTATTACAACTTAACCACTTAGGTTCCTTCGAGTCACTTAGTCTCGGAATAGGGACACACAGTCCATATCATAAAGAACTCTTCAAGTCAATTTGAATTGTGATATTATCACAAAGACAATGAATCACTAATGGATTAGTGAGGGTTTGTGAGGTACTGCTAAGTTTGCAATGAACTTTTCTTCTTTAGTAATTAGCAATTTGAACAAATAGTTCAATATTGTAGAATGGAGTACTTTATAGTTTTGCAGAGTTTCAGCTTGTTATCTTGTGATTCATTCTTGATGATTTGAAACTCCTTGCCTTTTATAGACCTTGTAAGCTTTCCCATTGTAAAGTTCTCGTTTCAGTATTTAATGCTTTAATACTCAAGTATCCTTGATGTTGACTTCTAGGGAGGTTGTGTCAGCATGCTTTCAGCTTCTTTTAATCTATCACATCATTTTTCAACTTCACCAACTCCATAGAGAGGTGTTATCACTTTGCCAAGCTAGTTGTTGGATACAAATATAATTCAAACTTCGATTTTAGGCAAGGATGATTGGAGATTTCATTGGGAAGATCAATTTGAGACACTCCTTATTGTCAGTCCTCAGTCAGTTCTGATTTGCTCTAAAAACTGGGAAAATCATAGAGTTTGATGAAGAACGTAAAGTCTGAGCTTGACTTGCTATACGAATTGAGCTCTACGAGAATTAGACACTCTATGATAGTGCCCTCTACAATCTACTCTACAATGCTTGAGCAGACTCTGCAAACTTATCTTAGCTTTACGAACTTGTCTTCACTCTGCGATCTTTTGTTCACTATACAATCTGGACTGAACTCTACGGAGAGTATTCAGGATCTACGATCACCTGTTAGGTACTCTACAAATAGATAACTTACTCTGCGATTACATCTTTATTCTACGATAAGATATATCATCTTTATGATCATTTAACAATATATTATGATCACTTAGATATTATCATCTATACATACTTTTATCTTTATAAGATCAACCTAACATATTTGATCTTTTCTATTTTAAGTCCTTGTACATTATGATCTCATCAAGGACTTTAAAAAAAAGTACTGAACAAATATACTTTAAATATATCATTATCAAATTAAACATGCAGACTCTAACAATCTCCCTCTATTTAATGATGACAAAACAAGTAGTTTCAGAGCATTTATCATTTCTACAATGCATAGATACTAAAAATAAACACGGATTAATTAATATACAATAATAAACTATATTGCTAAAGCAAAAAAATGAATTTATTGAGGTATAAGTATTTTGTACAGAGTATGATAATTTACAACAGATACGATTGAAAAGAAAAAAAACTTATACCTTTACATATACAAAACTATCTCATTCCTCTCTTTTCCTTCGATAGGCATTTCTTTTCAGATTCAACTATCCTCTCATATCTAGCTTTGTCTTCAGCTTCTTTTCTTCGAATCTCCTGTATCGAATCTCTAGGCCATAAATTATGCATTAAAGATCTTTCTTCTCCCAAAATGTGAGTCCCTTGAAGATTTCATCTTAGATACGTGGGATCACCTGATGGAACTCTAATGCTAGTGGGAGTGTGATGTAAGACCCCGAATTTTATGAAATAAAAGTATTCAAATTTTCTTATAATTACAATTTAGTAAATGATTAAATTGATAAAAGTTTAAAGTTAAGGGTGAGATATGAATTTTTTTCAAAATACGCAAGTGGTTATAAAATATTCAATTGTCGGGGAATATTCGTTTGGTCATGGAATATTCTTTCTGTCGGAGAATATTCGTACGACGGTGCAGCCATTTGTGGGCCCCATAACGAATAATAGTCGGATGAAGAAAACGATAAAAATTGAGTTTTTATAAATAACGGAGTAGTTGTTACCGTTAACATTGTTGGAATACCCGGTGGTTAAAATACAGTAATACGTGTTATTGCATAGTAGCACACGGTATTGCACAGTATTTTTGAAATAATTGATTCGTACGTAAGAAGGCATTACTCAATAATTGTTACAGTAATTACTGTTCAATATTTTATTTTATTGATTCAATAATTGATGCGTTGATATTTTATATTATTGTTGTTTCAATAATTATCACTGCACAATATTTCTCATTATCAGATCAATAATTCATATTATTTGAATAATATTATTAGATAGTATTATTGGAATTGTCTAGAATGTTCTGTCAAGGAGAGGTTTGGTCACCTAATTGCGCGCCAGTAAGGAAAAATTCTTATTGGAAAGCTCCCTCTTTCCTGGGAACGGCCTGGTTGTCATAATTGTGATTCTGTAATATTATTTGTGAATAATTAATTATTGATTTATATGATAAGGAAATATTTATTTTATGTGGATATAAATGATGGATATATTTATTTTTATGTGGATAAAAATGAAGGAATTAATACTGAGGTGTTTTATCAGTATTTTGTCGGTGTGGAGGTATTAAAAATCATCCGTTTATAGATTTTGGATATTTTTGGTTTGGAATTTGGAAAAACTCATAGCTACAAAGTTGTAGAGAATTTGATTTCAGTCAGAATGGACATAAAATTGGTATTTTTCTGATAACCGGGCTATTTTCTATGAATTATTGAAGTTTCAGAAAATAAAATGATTTTTATTAAATTATATGGTGAGACCCACTTTGGTTGGTGTTAATAACATGTGGGCTGCTATATTTTTTCAGAATTAGAATGCTTGGATGGCTGGTCTTGGATGGTTGGTGTATAGAAAAGAAAAATAATATTTTATTATTTTAGTCTCCTTTGGCGTTCTAGTATTTTCCTATAAATAAGTGCTTATGTTAAAATTGAAAATCATAACAGAAATAAGTTTTCTTTCTCTCTATATTATCAAACATATTTTTGTGAGTATTTAGACATCTTGAGTGTTGCTCAGCGTTATATCCGATATTCAAGTCAGAAGTACTGCTCTTTTGAGGTAAGAGATTTTAAGGGTTATTATGTTTTTCACTTCGTACTTCTTCCGTCCTTCAGAAAATTCTTGAATAAATTTGAAATGATATTTTGATGAGTTTTATTGATTGTGTCCAAAAATAGTGATTTTTTGATGTATAGATTAAGAGTTATGAATTTTACGAGAAAAGACTATTTTAAAAGTAACCGCTTATAACTCCTTGTGGTTAACTCCAAAATTGATAAAATTTTTATTGGGAGTACATCTATATAATATCAGTGTACTATGTGAATTTCAGAATTTTTAGATAAAAGTACAATTTGTGATATATGTCTAAATATTCGGCGATTTTGGACATATAAAAAATAGTAAATGATTTTTAAAAATTCTGAAAAATATATGTTCAATATGGGACTATATTCTGCTAAATCCCAGAAAATAAATATTTTTAGAACTGATTTGGTATTTTTCAAGAAAATGGACTAGTTATGAGTAAATGAATTAAATATGTTATGTGAAGGAAAAAAATTAAAAAATAGGATTTTATGGCTTGAGAATCCTACATGAGTTATGCAGATTTTTGATAAGGGTTTTGGTTATTAGTGATGAAATCTTATGAGTTTATCATTTTAGGATGATTAAATGCATTATTTAGTAAAGTGTAAATAAGTAAAATAAATTATTTATAAGTTTAAGAAATGTTATTTCAATATCATTATACCGAAATATTGGTATGTATTTTATTGTGAAATTTCTATCTTTTTGTGTCGGGTTTACTATTCATGAGTTACTATTCACGAATTACTATTCATGAAGTAACTATTCATGGGTTACTATTCACGGGTTACTATTCACGAGTTACTATTCATGACAAAACTGGTTTCTTTTTCTAACCAAATTATAGTTGATTTATGAATATTACTCTTGAGATTAAAACTATATGTTGATCATATTATTTTTATTATCATATATAACATTTTTATAACCATAATGATGATGTTTCTCTTTGACTTGAGTGTAAAGATTTGTAGATTTTTGGTATGATCATGACTATGGGTTCTCTTTGGCCAGTAGTGCAAAGTTGAATTGTTGACTGGTATGATCATGACCATTTAATTTATAATTGAATAACTTTAGCTTAAGTGCAAAGGTGAAATGATCAACATGGTTATAATTATTGGTTATATAAATTCTGAATTGATTATATATTTCTTTGAGATAATAATATATTTAGCCTGTAGTGCAAATATGAACTGTTGATGAATATATTTGGCATGTAGTGCAAATGTGAACCGTTGATGAATATATTTGGCATGTAGTGCAAATATGAATTGTTGAGGAATATCTTTGGTCTGTAGTGCAAAGATGAATTGTTGATAAATATCTTTGGCCCGTAGTGCAAAGATGACATGTTGTTGAATATCTTTGGCCAGTAGTGCAAAGATGAACATGTGTTGAGATGAACATGACCAACAGGTGATACAAATGAATATCCTTGGCCGTAGTGTAAAGATGAAATTATTAGTATGATTATGAACAGGAAATGTGATTTGGTGTAACCATGATCTTTGATGTTTCAGGTAAAGATAGGTGATGAAAATTATCTTCGTCCTGGATGAGAAGAAGAATTTAGAACTACAATTATGATTATGAGTTATTCATATGATTGTGGACCAAAATTGTTGATTGATGTTACAGGGATAAAACATTGTTGGTGGATTTTTAACATGGAGAAGATAATAGACTTTATAGTTTATTTGACTCTTTTAATGGATTGCTCGTTCCGCTGCAACTATGGTTGAAAATTTTATCATCTACTATATGTTCTAAAACTCTGATTTATTATTGATGAGGGCTATTGATAATTTAATTATCTTTAGTCATGATATTCTTTACTGAGCTAGTTGTGCTCACCCTTTTGCTTCACAATTCCCTTCAGGTAATAAAAGTGTAGCTGGGTCGAGCGGGAGTAATAGGGGAATAGAACGGTGGTCATCATTTAGTAGTTATATTTGGTGAATCTAATAGAGTGAGACGAACCCAACGCTGGAAGGGTGTTTTGCCACTATCATACAAGATGTCTAATGACATACAACCTCGTGTCATCATAAGACAGGGTTGTACTCATCCAATTGCTGAGTATATTTACGAACACTACCTTTATAATCTTGGTGTTTGTTTGAAGTATAATTCTCGATTAGAGACAGTGGAGATACTGATAAGTCAAGAGAAGACTCACCATTGGGAAGAATATGATAGTAATCTTCTCATTTTTTCTTTGGAGTGTATTGGGTCAACCAAGGATAATTATGTGGCCATATGATATCTATCATAACCTAGACGCATGGCCTCCCATGTACAAAGGTTTTCTTGAGCACTTTCCAAAGATTCTAATTTCTAAAACAGTTTTTGACTGTACCTTTATGTAAGGTGTCTTTGTGATGTGCTATCCAAGGTTGGGACATGAGTCACAGTTGGTATATATTTGTATCAAAACTCACAACATTTATGTTGTTGTATTTTGCACGACAATTGTTGTAATAAAGTTGTAGTTGTTTTTTGTACCATGTATTTGGCGACTTGGAATGAGTTGGATGAAATGGACCTATTATTGGGTTGTCACATTTGGTATCAGAGCTTAGGGATATGGTCTCTGGCGGAGATTAGGGAATATAACTAGGAGGGGAGAGATGAATAAATCCTTTGCTAGTATGTACTACCTAAGCTTATTTGTTGGTCAGTCATAATATCTGGATATTATGTGATATGTTAATTTGTTTAATTAACCCTTGTTTTATGGCAGTATTTGAGAATAACAGCTGAGAATGCTAACAATGGAGTGAATGAGACTGTGGGGATACCTCTAATCACTAACCATGATAATGTGATGTCAGACGAAGAAGGAATTAGAGATATCTATGTGGTGAGTGAAGAATTGATAGTTGCACCCGAGATAGTCGCAGTGGTAACGGCTGAGAGTGAGGAAGAAGAGGAAGAAGATGCACCTGAGGAGAGTTTATTAGAGGTATTATATGATCAAAATATAGAATTTCAAAATAGTATTCATGAGTTAGAAGAGCAGGCTAAAGAACGACAGCCGGTCGTGGAACAAAAGGATGCAACATATCAATCTTGTATTACCCGATATGTGATGCTTGAACAGAAGCATTCTTTAGCAGAGTATAAGATGATAAAGACGAAATCTGAGCTGAAAGAAGAAAAAACTGAACGAGTGAGAATAAGTGATGCATGGGCAAAAGTCGCACGACACGTGGATATTGTGGAAAGAGATGTCCGATCTAAGAAGGCTAAAATAGATGATATGAATTTTTCTTTTTGGAAAGCAATTGGGAGAACCCAACATCAAGTTTTGAAGTACCTTATACATAGTGGTCAACCTGAATTAGATATGGATCGAAGATTGATGATTCAGATCATGAATCAGGAGTACGACGAGGCAGTTGAGGGAGAAATATGTCCTATAAAAAAGTATATTCCAACGGTAGTGATGACGCCAAATGCTACCCCAGACAAGTCAAAGTCGAGTAGTTCGAGGGACAGCGGTTGTCATGACTTCCCAACAAGTGAAGAACCCAAATGAAGTTATCACAGGAGATGAGCAATGGAGAAATGATGATGACCCGAGAGATAGAATCTGAAATGAAAGCAAGGTATTCTCAACTCTTCGAAAAATTAGGTACGTAAATTTTCGGGACAAAATTTCATAAGGAGGGGAGATTGTAATATCCCGAATTTTATGAAATAAAAGTATTCAATTTTTCTTATAATTACAATTCAGTAAATGATTAAATTGATAAAAGTTTAAAGTTAAGGGTGAGATATGAATTTTTTTCAAAATACGCAAGTGGTTATTAAATATTCAATTGTCGGGGAATAATCGTTTGGTCGTGGAATATTTTTTCTGTCGGAGAATATTCGTACGACGGCGCAACCATTTGTGGGCCCCATAACGAATAACTGTCGGATGAAGAAAACGACAAAAAATTGAGTTTTTAAAAATAACGACATAGTTGTTACCGTTAACACTGTTGCAATACCAGGTGGTTAAAATACAATAATACGCGTTATTGCACAGTAGCACACGGTATTGCACAGTATTTTTGAAATTATTGATTCTTAAGTAAGAAGGCACTAGTCAATAATTGTTACAGTAATTACTGTTCAATATTTTATTTTATTGATTCAATAATTGATGCGCTGATATTTTATATTATTGTTATTTCAATAATTATCACTGCACAGTATTTCTCATTATCAGATCAATAATTCATATTATTTGAATAATATTATTAGATAGCATTATTGGCAATGTCTAGAATATTCTGTCAAGAAGAGGTTTGATCACGTAATTGCACACTAGTAAGAAAAAATTCTTATTGGAAAGCTCCCTCTTTCCTGGGAACGGCCTGGTTGTCATAATTGTGATTCTACAATATTATTTGTGAATAATTAATTATTGATTTATATGATAAGGAAATATTTATTTTATGTGGATATAAATGATGGATATATTTATTTTTATGTGGATAAAAATGAAGGAATTAATACAGAGGTGTTTTATCAGTATTTTGTCGGTGTAGAGATATTAAAAATAATCCTTTTGTGGATTTTGAATATTTTTGGTTTGGAATTTGGAAAAACTCAAAGCTACAAAGTTGTAGAGAATTCGATTTCAGTTAGAATGGACAAAAAATTCGTATTTTTTCTGATAACCGGGCTATTTTCTATGAATTATTGAAGTTTCGAAAAAATAAAATGATTTTTATTAAATTATATGGTGGGACCCACTTTGGTTGGTGTTAATAACATGTGGGCTGCTATATTTTTTTAGAATTGGAATGCTTGGATGGCTGGTCTTGGATGGTTGGTGTGTAGAAAAGAAAATTAATATTTTATTATTTTAATCTCATTTGGCGTTCTAGCATTTTCCTATAAAGAGGTGCTTATGTTAGAATTGAAAATCACACCAGAAACAAGTTTCCTTTCTCTCTATATTATCAAGCATATTTTTGTGAGTATTTAGATATCTTGAGTGATGCTCAGCGTTATATCCGATATTCAAGTCAGAAGTACTGCTCTTTTGAGGTAAGGGATTTTAAGGGTTATTATGTTTTTCAGTTCGTACTTCTTTCGACCTTCAGAAAATTCTGGAAAAAATTTGAAATGATATTTTGATGAGTTTTATTGATTGTGTCCAAAAATAGTGATTTATGGATGTATAGATTAAGGGTTATGAATTTTACAGGAAAAGACTATTTTAAAAGTAACCGCTTATAACTCCTTGTGGTTAACTCCAAAATTGATTAAATTTTTATTGGGAGTACATCTATATAATATCAGTGTACTCTGTGAATATCAGAATTTTTAGATAAAAGTACAATTTGTGATAAATGTCTAAATATTCAGCGGTTTTGGCCATATGAAAAATAGTAAATGAATTTTAAAAATTCTGAGAAAAATAAATGTTCAATATGGGACTATATTCTGCTAAATCCCAGAAAATAAATATTTTTAGAACTGATTTTGTATTTTTCAAGAAAAAATGGACTAGTTATGAGTAAATGAATTAAATATGTTATGTGAAGGAAAAAAAATCAAAAAATAGGATTTTATGGCTTGAGAATCCTACATGAGGTATATGCAGATTTTTGATGAGGGTTTTGGTTATTGGTGATGAAATCTTATGAGTTTGGCATTTTTGGATGATTAAATGCATTATTTAGTAAAGTGTAAACAATTAAAATAAATTATTTATAAGTTTAAGAAATGTTATTTCAATATCATTATACCGAAATATTGGTATGAATTTTATTGTGGAATTTCTGTCTTTTTGTGTCGGGTTTACTATTCATGAGTTACTATTCATGAGTTACTATTCATGAAGTTACTATTCATGAGTTACTATTCATGAGTTACTATTCATGACAAAATTAGTTTCTTTTTCTAAACAAATTATAGTTGATTTATGAATATTACTCTTGAGATTAAAACTATATGTTGATCATATTATTTTTATTATCATATATAACATTTTTATAACCCTAATGATGATATTTCTCTTTTACTTGAGTGTAAAGATGGGTAGATTTTTGGTATTATCATGACTATGTGTTCTTTTTGGTCAGTAGTGCAAAGTAGAATTGTTGACTAGTATGATCATGACCATTGAATTTATAATTGAATATCTTTAGCTAAGTGCAAAGGTGAAATGATCAACATGGTTATAATTATTGGTTATATAAATTCTGAAATGATTATATATTTCTTTGAGATAATAATATATTTGGCCTGTAGTGCAAATATGAATTGTTGATGAATATATGTGGCCTGTAGTGCAAATATGAACTTTTGATGAATATATTTGGCCTGTAGTGCAAATATGAACTGTTGATGAATATCTTTGGCCCGTAGTGCAAAGATGACATGTTGTTGAATATCTTTGGCCAGTAGTGCAAAGATGAACATGTGTTGAAATGAACATGACCAACTGGTGATACAAATGAATATCTTTGGCCATAGTGTAAACATGAAATTATTAGTATGATTATGAACAGGAAATGTGATTTGGTGTAACCATGATCTTTGATGTTTCAGGTAAAGATAGGTGATGAAAATTATCTTCGTCCTCGATGAGAAGGGGAATTTAGAACTACAATTATGATTATGAGTTATTCATGTGATTGTGGACCATAATTGTTGATTGATGTTACAGGGATAAAACATTGTTGGTGGATTTTTAACATGGAGAAGATAATAGACTTTATAGTTTAATTGACTCTTCTAATGGATTGCTCGTTCCGCTGCAACTATGGTTGAAAATTTTATCATCTACTATATGTTCTAAATCTTTAATTTATTATTGATGAGGGCTATGGATAATTTAATTATCTTTAATCATGATATTCTTTACTTAGCTAGTTGTACTCACCCTTTTGCTTCACAATTCCTTTCAGGTAATAAAAGTGTAGCTGGGTCGAGCGGGGGTAACAGGGGAATAGAATGGTGGTCATCATTTAGTAGTTATATTTGGTGAATCTAATAGAGTGAGGCGAACCCAACGTTGGAAGGGTGTTTTGCCACTATCATACAAGATGTCTAATGACATACAACCTTGTGTCATCATAAGACAGGGTTGTGCTCATCCAGTTGCAGAGTATATTTACGAACACTACCTTTATAATCTTGGTATTTGTTTGAAGTATAATTCTCGATTAGAGACAGTGGAGATAATGATAAGTCAAGAGAAGACTCACCATTGGGAAGAATATGATAGTAATCTTCTCATTTTTCTTTGGGG
Source organism: Panax japonicus (assembly GCA_020205505.1). NCBI lineage: Eukaryota > Viridiplantae > Streptophyta > Magnoliopsida > Apiales > Araliaceae > Panax > Panax japonicus. Next base: position 57,226,175 of record CM035094.1, on the reverse strand, counting down.
TCTATTGGGTCAATCAAGGATAATTATGTGGCCATATGATATCTATCATAACCTAGACGCATGGCCTCCCATGTACGAAGGTTTTCTTGAGCACTTTCCAAAGATTATAATTTCTAAAACAGTTTTTGATTGTACCTTTATGTAAGGTGTCATTGTGACGTGCTATCCAAGGTTGGGACATGAGTCACAGTTGGTATATATTTGTATCAAAACTCACAACATTTATGTTGTTGTATTTTGCACGACAATTGTTGTAATAAAGTTGAAGTTGTTTTTTGTACCATGTATTTGGCGACTCGGAATGGGTTGGATGGAATGGACCTATTTTGGGGTTGTCACTTGTGATGCCTCAAAACTCTCTACATTCCTTATAGTAGATTTGGTGCTCACGTCTATAAATATTCCATAATATATAACGTCTATCTATCCAAGGTTCATAGTATCCTATAATTGAAAGTAGTTCTCGTTAGAATAATTACTGTGTTTGGATACACTCACTTGGATGAATAAATTTATATTTCATGGATATCTCTTTCATATCAATAGTTCCTATCTATCTGATATTCACAATATTAAAGATAAGATTGTTCTTGAAACCGAGGGGCGCATCCTCAGTGCTTAAAGAACTCCAAAAATCTTTCAATACCCTCATTCAGTTGTATAGTTCATATGGATACTGTACTAAATCAATACTGCTTCCAAATTACCTAAAAATGTTTGTAAAATGCAATTGATGTAACAAAAGGTGATAATATATTTCATAAATTTAAGTTCGGTTACATAGATTCAAAGATCATATTGTTATTACATTAGAGTATAAAAATACTTGAGCAAAAACAAGATAAAATCATTAAATCTAATCTAGTAGAGTCTCTATCCATTGAGGTGTGTGTTGGAACATCCGAGATTATCATTCAACGTTGCAAAAGAGATTATATTTACAAGGATGAGCTACAAAAGGCTCAGGAAGTTTTAAACATTTAACAAGTTATACTCACAATGTGTTTGAATTGAATAAACATTTAGTTCAAAGATTTTACATAATATAAATCGAGGTTTGTTTGTCAAACCACATATATTCTAGATTATATCAGCCATAAATACTTAGAAATTAGAGGTTGATCTATTCAACCGGACATGATAATCATTCCCAGAGGTCATATAGACTTAGGAGTCATTAATTTAGATATTTAATAGGGGATCAGCCTATTTATATCCTAGGAGTATGCATATCATCCTAACAACAGTGTCCTAGACACACAAAAGTCAGTTTAGTACTGCCTATAAACACTAGTCAGTATATATCTGCTCGATCATCACACTTATAAAAAGAGGTAAATAGTTTCAATATATATGTCATACCAAACATTATTGCTTTCCACTCAGTTTATGCTTTGATATCAAATCAAATTCACGCAAATAATAGTTCAATTCTTTAAATTATGCTTGAACAAAAAAGCAATAACTTCCTAACAATAGATAACACGAACAAAATATTTCAACGAGTTCGTACAATAGATGTACAAGGATTAGAAGACTTGCCTGTGCGAAGAACGTTTAGTTAATGATATTTGAAGATGTTACGTAACCTAAATATGTTAGAACGTATTCATAACTGTCGTTAGAAAGTATAATAACATGTATTTAATCAAACTATTTAAGTCTGGTTTGGTTTTGGTGTCGATTCGGTATCTCAATCACTTTATTTGATAATTAAACGTGTTGATTTATCAATAGAAAGTTATTTAAAATCTTAACTATTATTTTAGATAATTTAATTATCACTTATAATAATTTTTAAATAATTTAATTATCATATTTATAATAATTTTTAAAACCTTAATGCTATTTTTAAATACTATATTTAATATAATTCTTAAATGATTTTATTATCATTAATATTTAAATATGATAAATTATTGATGAAATTTATGTAAAAATGTTAAAAGTTATTTAATAGAACTTAAAATGCGGAAATCTCCCAGGTTATCTAACCTTTAACAACAATCATTCAAATGCGGAAATTAAATAAACTTCATTACAATCTTTAAACCAAAGTCTGATAATAAAACGATCAAATCTATTACAAGTCTTCAGTACTTATGCATCTTTCCTTTTCCCTTACTGGTGCTAGGTACGTCACCAGTTTCAACTTTAGCTGTAAGAAATTTTACAGGCTAGAGTGAGCAAACAAGGCCCACTAGAAATAAAAATAAATAAATCTTTAAACTTTTACATCAATTGCAAATATTAGGCTCAATAGAACTGAAAAATATATTCTATTAAATTTCAGAAAATTATAACATTCACTGAGGATCTAATGACCACGAATCATGTCCACAGTTATAAGTAATCTTTCAACTTTAACTTTAACAGTCATAAGACTATAAGGACTCCACGTACTTAGGGGGATCAACCCTTCGTACAATGTATAGTGCACAACCATTTCAACGCTAAGCGTAAACCTCTATTAAAAGAGTTGTTCATCTCAGTATTTAGAATACAAGTCCGCACCAAAGTAAGCTTGGTTTGGATAAGCTTTCAAGGAAATTTTGAATTTAACGAACATCAACTAAGGAGTAGTTGAATAAGACCAATAACACTATACTATAGAATAATAGTGATTGAATCAAACATAGTAAACTAAAGTCATGCATTAGGAATAATCTAATAGCATACAACTTGAATAACTATAGCACACCTTGCTTGAACAATACTAAGCCAATGTTAATTAGAATTGAATAATAAACATGCATAGCAATTTAGTTATGCATGCTAAACAACAAGTGAAATACAAGAATAACTTGTTCAACATCAAACGAAAGTTTAGATAGCTTGCATCATTATAAGGTAATCGAATTGAAAATAATAATTAGTTTAATAAGATAAAGGATTATAAAACTTGCTCAAGATTAAACTATAAGATTTGGGATACTTGTATCGTCATGAGAAACTAGATACAATGACTTACTCAAAAATAGGAAATCTAGCTCTACGAAAGTGTAGAGGTTGCAACTTACAACAATTGTAATTTAATTTGAAAACAATTATGTACCAAATGAAATTAAACTTGCACAATGAAGTTTTGAGTTAGAGAACTTGCCTTTAGCACAAGCTAAACCCTTACCACTTGAATTTCAATACCCTAAACATATGTCATCATGACATAATTAGTCATTATCAACATTTTATATCTATATAAACAAACATAAACATCATATAGGTTAAATTACCCAATCACATAATCAAACTATTTTACAAATAGGTAACACTTGATAACATGTTCACTCATAGTTTAATACTACTGAAAACATCATTTAACATTCCTACTATTAACACATAACATTTATTTTCAAAGTTCGTGTAATAAACTAAAACTGTCAGACCATTCTGCTAACTCGCGCTGCGGCGCCACAGTTTTCACTGTGGGTCGCACTGCGGCGTGGTGATGGCGCTGTGGTGCGGTGAATACACTACGAAGCCGCGCTGTGGCGTGGTGATAGTGCTGTGGCGCCAGTAACGTACTGCTGGGCCGCGGCGCGGCGCGAAACTTCAGTATCGACTGACAGCTTCCGCAACTATGCAAGAAAAACCCAATTTGGCCTACAAGCTCGTTTCTAACAGACTAATTCACATGCAATTCATACAAAAACTTCATGTAAACATAATTCAAGAACTTCTAACATGTTTCTACCCATACAACCATATAAACAACGAATTTAAAATATCTAATTTCACTGTTTTTGACAAAAACTCCATTTTTGATATTTCAATGAAAACCAACACTGTAAATTTTGTTTTTCAACCAAAATAATTAATTCAAAGCATCTTATCAATAATTATAGATACTCTATCAAATTAGATGATCAATTTGTCAATTAAACAACTAATTAACTCTCAATTTCTACCTTAAGCTTCACAATATATATTCACAAAAACTCTCTGTAAAAATAGTTTTTCTTCACAACCATATACATAATATAAATTCATGGACTATTCTCATATATAGCTTAAGAAAATAGTTTAACAACACTAGATTATCATATAAAACCATATACATACAAAATTTCATGTTTACACAAGGATTCTACAGGGAATTTGGGAAGAGAAAAACTAAACTTTTAAAAACTAAAAGAATAGGAGAAATACCTTGAAGAAGATGATGTTGGCTATTCCTTTCTATTCTCAAGCTTCTTCTTCTTCAATCTCTAGCCTTTCTTCCTCTCTTCTCTTCTTCTTCCTCTGAGTTTTTCTTTTCTTCTCTCTAACCTCTCTCCTCTATTCTTACGTCTTATGATATAACGTATAAGATATAATATATATTTATTACATGATATAAATATAAAACTTATAACTGATATCAGTTATTTGAGTTTTGAAAATCAAAAGCCATAAGGCTTGTTTGGTTAACCACTAAAAACATAACAAATTAATACTTATGCCTTGTTTGGAAAAACACAATTATATTAAAGACTTAATAGGCATTAGACCTTGTTTAGCAAAACTGAATTAAACTCCCTTAATTTATTTTAACAACTCCTTTATAGCAAGGTTATTTGTCACACTTCTATTAAATTAAATAATCAATTTAATCAATTAAAATACTACTCTATTAAATCACTTTACACATAAATCATTATCACAAAACTATAATTTCTTTATAATTATAATTTTATTTAACTAACTAATATTTTAAATTATAATTTCCCATTTAAAATATTATAATTTATTTAAATCATTATATGCTCCCTAGCTTACTTTATTAAATTAAATTGGTATATAATCTCATAACAATTAATTTTCTTAGCTCCTTAATTATTTATTCAACAAATAATTAACTAAACGACATCAACTCAAATTGTCATTAAATACTTATATAATTCAATAAATATTTAATATTACAAATAAATATTTAATATATATTATTGAATTATTTATTCAACAAATAATTAACTAAACCACATCAACTCAAATTGAACAGTTGTTTATTCAACAATAAACATATCAATTAAATATTTATATAAATCAATAAATATTTAATATTACACTTTAAAATTCTGGAATGTTACATCATTCCCTCCTTACAAGGATTCTGTCCTCGGAATCACAACTCAAACAAATCATTCGTTACAAAGTAGGCCTAAGCCTGAGAATAGCGGGAAAGAAGAATAGAGAAAAATAGAGAGAAATGAGAGAAAGAAATAGAGAGAGTTTGAGAAAACATTCTGTGAATTCACTTATTTGTTTTCTAGAAAGGATTATTCAAGCAATTGAATGTATAATCCTTAAAACTTTAGTTTTATGTATATGAAAGTTTTGTATATAAGAGCTTTATGTTCTTAAGTTTCAAACATCTGTAATCCAAATTTGATGAATTGTTGTTATATAAAGTGTTTGATTGTGTGTACATGTAATTGTGATGTTATAACTAGCATCTAGACAAGAATTTGGTATACTAATTACATTAAAAAATAAGAAAACTTATTACAGTGCATGTGTGTATTTATATGGCTTGTGAAAGTTCAAAAATTGATAGTTGGTTGGTGAGCTAGACTGTAAATTGAGTCTTGAATATGTTAATTCATTAAGAAACTAAAAGAACACAATTTGAATGAGTTAATTTGGTGTAGTAATGAGACTTCAGTGTTAATTTTTGCTAAGGATATCAAAAATGGAGTATTTGCAAAAATATGGAATTTAAAGGACTGAATTTGTTTATAGTTGTTGTTTAATGGTTCTAAATCCGTATATACGTGATGGGTAATGTTTATATGAAGGTTATATCATTTGGGTGTGAGCAAATTGCTGCTTAGTCGATGAATTCGTGATATTTGGGTCTGAGCAGAGTACATAAATGGACTACATAGTTTCTGTCTATGTAGCTGCGCTGGTGTCATGGCCAGATGTGACGCCCCCAAATTCGGACCTCTATTTGGTCACTCGAACTCGGTTCATCACGTGCTCATGGTAATATAATAATAACTAGAATTAAACATCCACAATGGAAAATCCAATTTAGAATAATATATAATGATTTATTATAAATATTCCCCAAAGTCTCGCAACCTACAGTACTTAATAGATTACATAATAATATCGAATAAAGACTTATTACATAATCCTACTTAAGCTTAAACATAGTCTAAAAATAGTCTTAATACAACATAACAACTTTTTAAACATAAACGAACAAGCTAGTCGGTAGCCTTTCCCTTACCCTTGTCTTTCCCAGAGACACTTCCCTGTTCCGCCTTAAATGAGAGGTTTTAAATAAGCAAGAATGAGCACAAATTGCTCAACAAGTAATATACAACAAGGATAAAGAGTTTTATAACACGAGTTTGAAATATTGACGTATCATCTCTAAGAGATTTCAGAGTTTCAAAATAATATCATGAATAACGAATATAAAAAATTCTTGAATCCAATCCTTGGAATATGAAACGATAATTCAATATAGATCAACAGATATATATAAATTTAAAGGCTATCAACATATCCAATTGGATATATAATTTATACTAAGCAGTCACTAAATAATATTGAACATATACTAGAATTACAAATATTAAACTGATAACCCAAAAGAATCAAGTATGATAGATGATCAGTCTACAATACTCTAAGTTATGCATAACTACACAGTAATATTCACGTGTGTGTTGGGGCTTCCAAAAATAAACACTCCCCTTACCATAAGGGTTGTTCAACTCAGTTTTCAAGATTTCCGCACCAGTCAATTTGTTTGGACAGTTTTATAAACATGCATATAGTGTAGCCGAATCAAATGACATAGATACTTTCACAATATTTAAGAACAATACCAAGTTCAACATGAATAATAGTTTTCTTAAGAGTTTAACATACTAGCTCAATTGAATGAGAAAGTAAGATAACTTGCATTCAAAGAGATAAATCTGGCATACGATATCTGTCGAATAAAGTAATGTAAGGGTTTAGGATACTTTCCTTAAGCGTAGTTTACCAAAGTAAAGCTTAATACCCTCTTTCAAATCCTAACATAATATAGTTGCACATATAGGATATTTATTAGTTTCATAAACTCACATAGGTAAGTTTAAGCGTACACAAAAATGTCTAACTTAGGTGTAACTTCATACAACAACACCTATCCTATATTTTCATAGCACAAATCAGATTGTAAGACATCACAAATTCAAACAACGTATCATTGCTTTATATCTTGTAAACATTCCTTTGGACTTAACATTTGAAAGTCATGATTAATATTTACCTCTATCACATAACATGCTTCTTAACACATTACATAACATATTTGTCACATATTACAAGTTAAAGTAATCATATAAGCATGCCTTGAACTTCAGATCAAAAACAAAAAACTATTCTTGAATGCAGGATGGCACAGCTGCGCCCTGTCTAGGCTTAGGGATGGTGCAATTGTGCTGTCCCCTGGCCAGACCAAGGTTAAGCTTTGCACTTCCAATTTCTGTCCAATTCTTACACCTATGCACTAGTACTCTATCATATATACATGTTAGAGGTACTCACATAAGCATATGACCATTCTAGAGTTTATTCTTACAAGCTTACAATTTTCATGGTATTAAGGAATAGAAACGTCATGTGGTTACCATGCTTTATAACTTGGCTATATGTCTACATATAGGTCACATAACCTATTAATACACATGCTCATAGGGTTTATTCCATTAATTCATAACTAGCATTGGTATTGCTTTTAAAAATATACCTATACTTATGCTTAGTTTACTACCATTATGTCAAACATATAAGAGTTATGCTTATAGACATAATAATGTAAACATGTCATTTTAGATTCTAAGAACTTAACTACCTATTCTTAATGCACTTAGCTTTGAAAACATATCTGAGCTTGCTTTTGAAACCATTTTAACATGAATGATGGAATATAACATATACAAGGCAACTTTGAACTCTCATCATATATAACTAAATCATGTTAATATCTTTCCAAGATCAGAACCTACATTATGTAGCATTCATGTATATTAACTTCTAACATCTCAAGTTTTTCTTGAAACTTCTCTAACATAAGGTCTAACAAGTTTGATCATGACAAAGACACTATAAACACGATATCATGTTTATGTACATCTGAAATACATCATGTGTATAAGATACAAAGTTCAAAACTTGTAACACATAAATTCCATCAACGTTTGTGTTCAACATTTTAAGTGTTGTCATAAAATTCTCGCTAAATCATGTTGATCTTTCTTATCATATAAGAATACTTTAAATCTCATGTTATACTTCTTTTCAGGTATATATTTAAGTCATGATACCAAGTTCTCAACACCTAGCATGGACAAAACCAACAACTGGTTCTGAGGTACGGCGCAGCTGTGCTGCACCCTAGTATAAACAGGGCACAACTGCGCCACGTCGAAATAAGAAGCAGTAAGCAGACCCTGTTTTGCAGAATGTCACCTAACTTGATTTCCAATGATTTAAGCTAGTTCAAAACCATCATTAAAGTGTTCATACATGTAAGTAAACTTCTTAAACACATTATAATATGCTAATTCATATCAATTGACATATAAATTCAAGAAATTTCAAGAATTTATCAAAACCCATTTCAAGAACATAACTGGGGTTTATACCTTCTCAAGCTCGAATTGTCTCTCTACACTCTGAGTATGCTTCTATAATAGCTCAGCAACTTATAACTCTCCAATTTAGACTTATCAAACAACTTTTAACAACACAAAATTTGAATTTAAGCTTGTATTTATAGAAGAAGCTTGGACTAGACATTGACATTACACTAAGGTTGGAGTTCATGGTGTAATGGGAGAAAACATTTGTTAATTGAGAGTTGATCAACCACCCTTACCAGCCCTCTTCTTAGCAAATGATCACCTATTCCATAGCCTTTTGGAGAATATGTATTTTAGCTTCGTGTTACTGTTCATGTACCTTTGTGACACTCAATTTGGGATAAGAGCAAATATCTCCGCATTTGGATATCTAAGGCTTGGTTTGGTCCTTTTAATTCCAATAATGTAATATTAAGGTACAATTGTTACCATATTAGGAATTTAATGATAAATTTTATACTCACATCATATAATCCATGTACAATATTAAATACACGCAATAAAATAACGCAGTTAGGCATTATTTTCCGGGTATCCCCCCTATAATTATTTTTACTACTCACATAACCATATTATAACATTATTTAATATTAGTGTTTATTTAAACATTTAATTTCCTTTCCAATTTCTAGAATACATAGATATTTAATTACTGCACACTTCCACACAACAGTTAATATAATCTTTATTATATTAATAATTTACTTATTTGTTTTATGCCAAATAGATAAATTATTTATTGATCAATTAACAATAATATTAATTAATCCATTCCTCATTGATTAATGTAATTATCAATCTCTACAACAATTAATATAAAGTAGTTGTTTACTTAATAATTCATTCGTCGATTAATATCAACATAATGTACTTTTATCTTATGCTTATTAATGTCACACATATAACAAAAGTGTTCCATTTTATTTCCACAGTAGAAAACTGATCTATCTCAGACTAACCACTGGCGCAGCTGCGCCAGTTTGTATTGCTGGGAGGGCACAACTGCACTGGACCCTGGCAGTGCCAAACTGGTTTAGCTTCAAGCCAGTTTCAACTTCTATCACCATACTAGTTTTACACGACATGAATTAACGTCCACACGAGTGATATTGCTAATCTAAGAGTGTATTCATTCTTTATATAGAATCACATAATCATACGCAAATAACCTTCCTAGTTCTCTTTTAACTTGCTTAGTGAATTTCCTCAGTTCACATTATGCCACACAAAGCACTTCACAAATGCTCATCACATTTCCAAACTTCTTAATTCATATTAATCCAATTCGAATCAATTTAAATACTCAACTTACAAAACATTAACAATTATATTAAAATAAATATTTATTTCCATTAATATATTCATTTAATAAGATGTGAAAATTCTCGTGTATTACATCCTCCCCCTTATAAAAATTCCATCCCAGAATTGCTACAAGGTTTCACAAATAGATGGGGATAATTCTTCATCATCCTATCTTCTAACTCCCACGTAGCCTCCTCGACATCGTGGTTACGCCAAAGCACTTTTACAGAAGAAATGACTTTGTTCCTTAAAGTTTACTCTTTCATATCTAGAATTTGGACAGGAATTTCTTCATATGCTAAGTTCTTCTCCACTTGAATGGGTACGTAAGAAATCACGTGTTTATAGTCGGCCATGTATGGTCGCAACACGGAGATGTGGAACACGTTATGGATGTGCTCCAACTCGAGTGGTAATGCAACTTTGTACGCCACTTCGTCCACTCCCTTTAGTATCTGGAATGGTCCTATAAATCTTGGACTCAGTTTTCCTTTCTTGCCGAAACAGATTTTTCCCTTCCATGGAGATACCTTCAAGAATATAAAACTGCCGACTTTAAAATCTCGGTCCTGCCGATGCAAATCTGCGTATTTCTTCTTCTGATCTTGAGCTGCTACTAGTTCACCACGTCTGCGGTTTGCTGTACTAACTCTGGTCCGAGTATTCTTCGCTCTCGTACTTCGTCCCAATATAATGACGTTTTGCACTTTCTTCCGTAAAGAGCTTCATATGGTGGCATATCGATACTTGCTTGGTAACTATTATTATACGCAAATTCGATTAAGGGTAGGTGGTCGTCCCAATTTCCCTTGAAGTCCTAAGCATGTCCTCTAGCGTTTGTATTGTTTGCTCACTCTGTCTGTATGTCTGAGGATGATAAGCGGGACTCAACCTAAACTGTGTTCCCATCCTCTTACAAGCTTCTCCAAAAATTTGACGTGAAGCGCGGGTCTCGATCGGAGACAATTGACACCGGCACTTCATGTAGTGAAACAATATCCTTTACGTACAGACTCACTAACTGGTTTAAACTATATCGGATCTTGATCGGTAGAAAATTTGCGGTCTATGTAAGTCGATCCACGATAACCCAAATGGCATCATAACCTTTCTACTTAATTAGAAGTCCTACCACAAAATCCATCGTAATATGCTCCTATTTCCACTTTGGTATTTCCAATAGTTATAGTAAGACACTCGACCGTTGATGCTCTGCTTTTACGCGTTGGCAAGTTAAACACCTACTAACGCACTCCGCGACTTCCCGTTTCAAATTGGGCCACCAAAAATGTTGCCTCAAGTCTTGGTACATCTTAGTGCCTACTGGATGAACGGAATACGTCGTATTGTGTGTCTCGTGCAAAATCTCTTCTCTTAACTCGGTTACCGTTGGTACCCACACTCTTCCATCAAATCTTAAGATACCGTCTTTATCTATTCGAAATTTCTCTTCTTTATTTTCGGTAATCATTTTCCTGATCTTCTCATATTCTTCATCTTTCTCATGTGCTTCTTTTACTCTATCCAACAACGACGGACAAGCTTCCATCACAAATATCTTCTCTTCAGACCTCTCAGGTCCCTTTACCTCTATTTCCAATTTCTCCATTTTTCTTATTAACTATTCCTGAGTCATCAATTGAAACAATTTCTCCCTTCGTTTCATGCTTAAAGTGTCGGCAACCACATTTGCCTTCCCAGGGTGATAAAGAATATCGCAGTCATAATCTTTGATCAATTCTAACCACCTTCTCTGATGCATATTCAACTCCTTCTATGTGAAGATATATTTTAGACTTTGTGGTCCGTGTATATCTCACATTTCTCTCCGTACAAATAATGCCTCCATATCTTTAACGCAAAAACTACTACTGTTAACTCTAAGTCATGAGTAGGGTATCATTATTTGTAATCCTTTAGTTGTCGTGATGCATATGCAATGACTTTACCGTGTTGCATAAGTACACAACCAAGTCCCTTGTGCGATGCGTCACTATACACCACATAATTTCCCGCATCATCTGGTAGTGATAACACAGGCGCTTCGCTCAATCTCTTCTTCAACTCTTGAAAAATATCTTCACATTTGTCAGTCCATACAAATTTCACAATCTTCCTCGTTAAATTAGTCAATGGGGTCGCTATCTTAGAAAAATCTTGGATGAATCTGTGATAGTACCTAGGTAACCCTAAGAAACTTCCCACCTCTATCGGTGTTCTCGGTTGTTCCCAAATACTTACGGCTTTGACCTTTGCGGGGTCTATTGAGATTCAATTCTCATCCACCATGTGGCCTAAGGATTGAACCTTCTTCATCCAAAATTCACACTTTGAAAATTTCGCATACATCTTCTTCTTTCGTAGTGCCTCCAAAATAATCTTTAGATGTTCGGCGTGTTCTTCCTCTATCTTCGAGTAGATCAAAATATCGTCGATGAAAACTACTAAGAATTTACCTAAGAATGGCTTAAAAACACGGTTCATCAAGTCCATGAATGCTGCTGGAGCATTAGTCAAACCAAATGATATTACCAAAAACTCGTAATGTCCATAACGGGTTCGAAACGCAGTCTTTGGTATGTCCTCATCTCGCACTTTCAGTTGGTGATTTCCTATCCGTAGGTCGATCTTCGAGAAACATTTCGCTCCCTTCAGTTGATCAAATAAGTCGTCTATCCTCGGTAGTGGATATCTGTTCTTGATTATTACTCTGTTCAATTCTCGATAATCGATACAGAGCCTCATGGATTCGCCCCTTTTCTTAACGAATAACACTGGTGCTCCCCAAGGAGACATACTCGGTCAAATTTACCCATTATCTAATAACTCTTGAAGTTGTACCATCGATTCCTTCTTTTATATCGGCGCCATACGATAAGGAGCTTTTGAAATCGGTGTCGTTCCCGGTGCTAAGTCTATTACAAATTCGATTTCTCTGTTTGGCGAAAGACCAAATAGATTGTCCGAAAACACATCTTGAAATTCATTTACTACGGATATATCTATAATTTCTACTCCCTTTTTTTGAGTATCTATGATGTAAGCTAAATAACCTACACATCCTTTCCATAACAATTTCTTGGCCTGCATCATCGTAACACAACACGATTGCTTAAGCGATGAGCTACCATAAAACACTACCTTAGACTTACTCAGAGTCTGAAGGTTGACACACTTATTCTGACAGTCAATTACCACCGCATGGTTATACAACCAATCCATTCCTAGTATTACGTCAAATTCTCCTAGTCTGATAGGAATCAAGTCTACGCTCAGTTCATGTTCTCTATTATTTGCGCGACAATTTTGATAAACTATTCTACAAGGATAATTTGTGACGCCCTCAAATCTGTGTAACGTTGATTACATGACATGGTGCTCACGATACAACATACATCATCATCTATTTAAGTAACTCTAACAATAATAATAATAATAATATTAACTATTACATACTTATTAAAAATAAAGTCACAAGTCTTTACAACCTTTAATAAACTGAAACTTAAACTTAGCGTTTATCGCTACATTACATCATATGCGGAAATATACTTATTACATAAATAACTCTCATCATTTCATCTTAGACTTTCCCTTGTCCTTGACCGAGCCCTCAACGTTATCAGCATTAACTGAAAGGTTTAAGCAAGAAAGAGCACATATTGCCCAACAAGTTTATAAAGTAGTTTGAGAACATACATCAGAAGTAAAAGTATTATTATGAATATTTCTCAACAGTTGAAATAAATATCAAGAGATAAACTGGAATATATCAAGATAAGAGTTCTGGAATTCTCAATAGCATACTAAGGGGTGTTAGATACCCTGAACATTACTTTGTTTCATTGAAAACCATCAGAAGGTTTAACAATCAAATAGATTGTAAACAGTCTCTGCAAGTTCTCTGGGTGATCAGCCTATCATACCCTACATTATGCATACGTATAAAGTTTAATTGCATAAGCATAAATGGGACCGACATCTGTTTGCCCAATTATTCGGGTTGTTCAACTTAGTATTCATGCGAGACCTCACCAAAGCAATTTGGATTGGTAAACATTCACTAGCTTCAAAGGATTTGAATTGTTCAAACAATATACTATGTTTACATCAATAACTTCTAGCTGGAACGAAAGCTAGAAAGCATGCTTGAATATAGTTCATTAAGGGAATAAGAACTTTAAAGCATAGCAGTTGCAATAGGAACTGAATAATCATCAATAACGTTTCGCAACACAATTGAAGTTATAGAACTTTACAATAATAGCTTGCACAAATGATTAATTAATCACAAGCCCGAACTTACCTTCGCTGCAAATAACTGAATAAGAGTTGAATAAATTCATAATGAAAAATAGGGTAAGAAACTTGCCTGATACGTCTTCTACAATTTACCGCTATCTACTAGCCCTTCACATAACCTATTCACATGTGTCAAGTTAAGTGTGACGATTTGATTATTTGAATTGTGATTCTGAGGACAGAATCCTTTTAAGGAGGGAATGATGTAACATTCCAGAATTTTAAATGTAATATTAAATATTTAATAATTTATATAAATATTTAATGGATGTGATTATCGTTGAATAAATATTTGTTCGATTGATTTAATTTTGTTTAGTTAATTATTTATTAAATAAATAATTGATAAATTAAGAAAATGATTATTATATTGATATTTTTATTTAAATGATTAATTATTTATATTGTGATTAAAGGATTTATTTAATTAATTGTGATTTGCATTAATTAAAATAAATATGAAAGCTTGATTAAATATAGTGTGACAAATAACTATGTTATAAGGAGTTATTGTGATAACCCGGGATTTCGAATAATTAAAATTTTACGAATAAATTTTTTTATTTAATATTGACATTGACTGTTAATATTGTACTTGGAATTAGTGAGACAAGTCTCGAGAATCAGTCAATATGTGTTTTGACTAAGAAAATAGAGTAGAGTTGTGCTTAACAACTTTAGAAAACCCTAACCCTAAATTTAGAAATAAATTGTATAATTAAAAACCGTAATTGTACGCCGAGAAACCCTAATTTCAAAATCGGGAATTGTAAACCCTAATTAGGCAACCCTAATTTTTATTAACATGCCTAAAGTATTTATTAAACATAAATATGATTAGAAATCACTAATTATATTTTGTAAATTGAATTTCTATTTTAGAAACTCTAATTTTTTTTATTTTGGAAAATTATTTTTCTAATTAAACCCTAAATTTGAAATTTATGGAAATTAGAATTCTATAACCTAAAGGGTTCAAAACCTAAACCCTAGATTGTCCAAACCCTAAACCCTAAGGGTTTCATCAAATCCAAGTTCTAGAAAAATTGGAAATGACCATAATGCCCTTTATGGATATTTTATGTAATAACTTGAAAATCTTGCCAAATCAAGAGTTGTTCACCAACTATATTGACTTATGTGACACAAAGCTCAGCCAATTCAGCTCCAATTGCCAGCACAACTGATCATTCAATGCATCTAGAGGTTAAGTGATTGTATAAAAAATTGGAGTTTTATGTGAAAAACATGAAAATTGAGAAATTAAAA
Organism: Panax japonicus; assembly: GCA_020205505.1. Lineage (NCBI taxonomy): Eukaryota > Viridiplantae > Streptophyta > Magnoliopsida > Apiales > Araliaceae > Panax > Panax japonicus. The sequence continues at coordinate 57,210,669 of CM035094.1, read as the reverse complement.
TAGTCTTAGTAGGTGTTAAATTATGTTAAGTGATTGTATATGTTAGCAATCATGTTTATAATAGTTGTATATTTATTTTACGTGTTATTATCACTGTTTGATGGGTTAAATTCGTGTTAGTTGGCTTAATAAAATGTTCCGAAGCTCTATTTTGAAAAACTGGGTTCTGCAATTCGTGCGGGTGCGCAAACCTTAGGCACGGGCACGCAGCTGTCGCGCAGGTGCGCGACATCCCCATATAAAACTCGCGCGTCCGCGCGAGTGGCCATTTTCAGACACTGAAGTCTGTTTATTCTGCAGACTTTGGTTGTTCGTTGTAGCTTAGCTTAAGGTTATGGAATGTTATAATCATGTAACAACAAGGTTAAATAGAGTTGTGTTATGTGGATTATGAATTCAAAATGGTAAAAGTGATTAGTAGATCAAGAATGCGTTATGTGATAATTTGGTATACATAATGAACGTTAGACAAGGGTTGCGAAGTAAAACACTTAGAGTTTCTGGAATGTAAATGGTAATGATCATGTTATGGTATGTTAGCATATCTAATAGGTGTTGTAGTTCTAAAATTATGTGTAGGTGATCGTGAGTTTAATTTTACAGCTTACGCTCAAGGCAAGTTTTCTAACTCTACACTTTCGTTGAGCTAGTTCATTTATTACATTGTGCAAGTATCTAAACTTTCTGTTAAATTGAGCAAGTTTTCTAACTCTAAACTTTCGTTGAGTTAATTCTATTGTTATATTGTATAACTTCATGCTTTTGATTGAGCAAGCTTCTTATCTTAACTATTATTGAACTATTTTAATTCCTTGCATGAGTTAATACATTGTTGGGCAAGTTTTTAGTTTCCAGCTTGCTATCAGTTAAATGTACGTTCAAGAATATCATTCTAATGTTATAAGACTCGAACCTTAGCTTATTTTACTGTTCAAGCAAAGGTTAACCATTTCATTCATTCTATTGAATACTTATGCTCTATAGTTATTTCAAACATTAGTTAGATATGTAGAATCAGTTCATTCACGATTCTCAAATGTTCTAAGTTATGTTGTTATTAAACAACTGTTGTATTATCAAGCATTGTTGATTTAACTAGTTCCCCAGTTGACGATCATTAAACTTCAATTACCCTTGAAAGCTTATCCAAACCAAACTTTCTTTGGTGCGGACTTGTACTCTAAATACTGAGATGAACAACCCTATGTTTAGGGGTTTAAGCTTAGCGTTGAAATGGTTGTGCACAATACATTGTACGAAGGATTGATCCCCCTAAGTACGTGGAGTCCTTATAGTCATACGATTGTTAAAGTTAAAGTTGAAAGATTACTTATAACTATGGACATGTTTCATGGTCATTTGACCCTCAGTTGTATATTTAAGAATGTTAATGAACAAATCATTCAGTTCTATTAAGCCTATGAATTGGCAAATGTTGAAATGATAATAGAACATATCATTCAGTTCTATTGAGCCTATTATTTGGCAGATGATGTAAAGATATTTATTCTTATTTAAAGTGAGCTTTGTTTGCTCACTCTTGCATATTTATATATTTATTACAGCTATGGTTGAGAAGGTAGATAAACCTACAACTAGCAAAGGAAATGGAAAAATGTACAAGTGATGAAGAGTTGTAATTTTGCTTAAATCGTTATTATGATAGACTTTTAATAATGATGTGATGTAATAATTTTATTTCCGCACTTGAATGATTGTATTAAAGGTTAGAGAACCTGGGAGATAATGTTTTATTAAAGTAATCCTGTATGGGCAGGTTTTTATTATTCAGTTTATTATGATTGGGAAGTTAGATATGAATGTTTTGATTATGTGAACACCAAATCTTGAGGTAATGAAGTACCGAGATTTGGGGGTGTCACAAGTTGGTATCAAAGCTTTAGGTTATGAACCTTAGGTGGGGAAAAGCCTTAGGAAGTATCCTTTGAAAAGATAGTGGTGATTAACTCTTATCGAGTTTTAAGGAAGAAATAATAAAACACTTATGTGATTATGTGTTTATACTTATGTGCTCGTAAGTGTCGAGTAGTAATGATTAATAATTGAAACTTAAAATTTTGTTGTCAGATGACTAATATCGGAGAATCCAGTCATGATAAAGAGGATAGACCTCAGATGCCTATAGAGGAGGAGCCTCACAACATTCAGGTTATTTGGGAACAACTACTGCCATGGGAGTCAGCATTGTTGGTCACAGTGGTTGAAGATGAGGATGATGATGTGGAGACGGATGAGGAGGATCCCGTTGAGTTGCCACAAGAGGATGAGGATGACGAGGACGATGAGGAGGAGATTCCACTAACCTCGATAGCTGCTCGAATGTACGATGAGTTTACGACCATAATATGGAACTGCATGATATAGTCGAGAAATTGCAAGAGATAGTAGCTGAACAACCGACTGCAATGACACAGAAAGATGATGAGATTCAAGATCGTGAGGAACGACTGACTAATGTCGAGGAGATGCTAGAATAGACTGAAGGAGAGAAAGAACAACCGATCGAGGAGGTCGCTGAATTGAAGAATAAGCTAAGGGAAGAAGCTACGAAGAGGGCAAGAGCCGAGGATGCATATGAGGAGATGTTTCAACGAGCCGAGATAGCAGTGAAAGATGCACATGAAAAGAGAATGAAGATGGAAGAGATGAATAGAGTATTCAACGCCGTGGTTAATCGAGCTCAAGATCGGGTCATGGGTTATCCGATTCAGTTTGAGACACTGCCATCGTACGTATTAGATCGCAGAATAATGTTTCAGATTATGGAGGAAGAACGTAGTAAGGCTAAGCAGTATCTTAGTAGAACATCGTAGTTGTTATGCGATTAATAAATGTTAAATAAATTGTAAATCCCAAGTGTTATGTAACCTATGTGATATGACGATGATGTTGTCCTGAAACTTTTGTAGTTTAGGAAAGTAATGTAAATAGCAGTGATGCTATTGTTTTATATTTTTAAAGAGGTTATGAATAAATAAAAGTTGTTATTTTATTAAAAGTGTTACGTGATTATGTGGTTATTTCTTTTGTGGAGGCAAATTAAGTAGAAATTTCTTAAAAGAGTTGAATAATAACCTAATGAGTATATTTTTAAACAGAAAATGCCTCCCAGACGTAACCACCACAACAGAGAACCAACGAAGGAACCAACAATAACGATAATGTTGATGCTAAACCAGTTCAACAATTAGCGACGTTACTGACAGGAGCATTGCAGAATCAACCACAGAACCAAGGAACAAAGTTTAGGGAGTTCAAGGCGGTTGAACCACCTGAATTTCATGGGTCAGTGAATCCAGTCAAGGCACAGACTTGGATTATGGAGATAGAAAATGTGTTCGATGTTGCTAGGGTAGGAGATGACCAGAAGACTGCTTGCACAACATTCATGTTGAAAGCAGAAGCTAGTTATTGGTGGCAGGCCAATAAAACTCGAGAAGGACCAGGGATGATTACCTGGGATAGGTTTAAGGAGATATTCTTCGAGACCTATTTTCCCAAGAGTTTGAAGGGTCAGCTGGAAGTACGGTTTCTGGAACTGAAGCAGGGAATGATGGCGGTAACCGAGTATGCCGTTAAATTTAATGAGTTGGCGAGGTTTGCACCTTATCAAGTCAGCACGAACGAACGCAATGCGAAGAGGTTTGAACAGGGACTGAAGCCCTGGTTATACAGTAAGGTTTCCCTGTTCCAGTTGAAGACTTTCGCAACAGTGATGGAGAAAGCAACACTCACTAAAGGTGGAGGCAAGGCAGTGACAAAGTTCAATCAGGAACAGAAGAAGAAGAAGAAGAAGAATGAGGTGGAAATTAAGAATGGGGCGTGGTAGTGGTGGAAACAACAACAACTTGAATAGGAAGTGGAATGGAAACGTGGGTGCTGGAAACCAGCAGGGTAACCAGCAAAAGAAGAAGTTTGAAGTATGTGCTACATGCGGGAAGTTTTACAAGGGTGCGTGCTTGATGGGGGAAACGAGTATGCTTCAATTGTGGCCAGGAGGGTCACATATCCCCAAATTGTACTCAACCTAAGAAGAACGTGTGTTTCACGTATGGATCCAAGGATCACTTTGCTCGTGAATGCCCTAAGAAGAAGGATGGAGTGACAACCAGAAGCAATAAAGGTATAACATCAAACAAACCCACAGCTAGAACCTTCAACATAACTGTGCAAGATGATGTGCAATCAAAAGATGACGTGTCAGGTATTATCCCAATCAATGATATTGATGTTTATGTATTATTTAATTCGGGTGCTACTTACTCGTTTATCTCTGATGAATTTTCTAAGAGGTTACAATTGCCTAGAGAAGTACTGAATTTCCCTTTGAACATAGAAATTGTGAATAAAGAGATGATCCCTATTAGATTCGTATATAAGAACTGTAGGGTGAACATTAGGGAGAATATCTTGATGCTAGATTTGATTCCGATTAGATTTGGAGAGTTTGATGTTATTTTGGGAATGGATTGGCTGTTCAAATATGGAGCGGTAATTGATTGCCAAAAGAAGTATGTAAACCATATGACCCCGTCAAAGGTAGTATTTTATGGTAGCAAGTCACCTAGACAAATGAAATATCTGACGATTATACAGGCCAAGAAATTATTGAGTCAAGGCTGTGTGGGCTATTTAGCTTATATAGTCGATACTCAGAAAAAGAATGTGAAACTGGAAGAGATACCAGTGGTGAGGGAATTTGAGGATGTGTTTCCAGAGGATTTGCCAGGATTTCCGCCTGACAGAGAAATTGAGTTTGTGATCGACTTATTGCCGGGGACAACACTGATATCGAAGGCCACGTACAGAATGGCTCCAGTAGAAATGAAGGAACTGATGGTACAATTGTAAGAATTGTTAGACAAGAAGTATATTAAACCAAGCGTATCACCGTGGGGAGCGCCAATGTTATTCGTAAAGAAGAATGATGGGTCAATGCGTCTTTGCATTGATTATAGAGAATTAAACAAAGTCACTATTAAAAACAAATATCCATTATCAAGAATAGATGACTTGTTTGACCAGTTGAAGGGTGATAAACACTTCTCGAAAATAGATTTGAGAAGTGGGTATCACCAGTTGAAAGTAAGGAAGGAGGATATACCACGAACGACATTCAGAACTCGGTATGGACATTACGAGTTTCTGGTGATGTCTTTTGGTTTAACCAATGCACCTGCTGCATTCATGGATTTGATGAATAGGGTGTTTAAACCATTCTTAGACAAGTTTGTAGTGGTATTCATCGACGACATTCTGGTGTATTCCAAAACTCAAGAAGAACACGTGGAAAACGTACGTTTGACATTGGAAACACTAAGAAAGGAAAAATTGTACGCCAAATTCTCTAAATGCGAATTTTGGCTAGATCGTATGCAATTTCTTGGGCACGTGATTGACAAAGATGGGATTTTCGTGGATCCATCAAAAGTGGAAGCTATAATCTATTGGGAACAACCAAGAACACCGTTGGAAGTGAGTGGTTTCTTGGGACTAACCGGTTATTACAGACGATTTATTCAAGATTTTTCTAAGATAGCCACTCCATTAACAAATTTGACCAGGAAAACTGTGAAATTTGTTTGGACGCAGAAATGTGAAGAATGTTTCCAAGATTTAAAGAAGAAATTAAGCATGGCACCTGTGTTGTCATTACCAGATAGCACAGAAAAATTTGTGGTGTATAATGATGCCTCACATAAAGGGTTGGGATGTGTTCTCATGCATACCGACAAAGTTATTATGTATGCATCAAGACAACTGAAGGATTATGAGAAAGGTTATCCGACTAATGATTTGGAATCGGCTGCAGTAGTATTTGTTCTCAAGATATGGAGACACTATCTCTAAGGAGAGAAATGTGAAATCTACACAGACCATAAAAGTGTGAAGTATATTTTCACACAGAAGGACCTGAATATGCGACAAAGAAGGTGGATTGAATTGATAAAGGATTACGATTGTGAGATCTTTTATCATCCGGGCAAAGCGAATGTGGTTGTAGATGCTTTGAGCAGGAAAGGTCGGGAGAAGTTGATGATAATAACAACTCAGGAGGAGCTTATTTCAGCAATGACAAAGATAGAGTTGGAAATTAAATTTCCAAAGGAGTCCGATGAACGACTATTTTAGATAGATGCCAGTCCAACTTTGGTGGACAAAGTGAAGAATGCTCAACTACAAGATAAAAAATGCGAAACAATCAAATAGAAAGTGATACCGTAGGTGTAAGAACCCAACTTTTATGAATAAATAATAATTTTCTCGAAATATATTTTTGAATTTTATGGTGTGGATTTGATATAATGTTATAGTTGTGGGTAATATTTACAAATTTTGTAAAGTATACAAGTTGTTATATAATATTCGATTTGTCGGGGAATATTCACTTTAGCAGGGAATATTCATACAACGACACAATCATTGGAGGACCCCCACAACGGAAATATTGTCAGATTGAGAAAACGATAAAAATACTTTATGAAAATAACGGCGGAAGTTTTACCATTAACTGTTGAAACACCCGGTGTTAAAAGTATAGTAATACGCGTGGTTGCATAGTATTACACTGTATTGATTATTGATGCTTACGTGAGAAGTCACTCAGTTATACTCAATTATTACTATAGTAATTGCTGCATCATATCTCTCATATTATTGATTCAATTATTGTCACAGTATCATCTGCATAATATTTATTATTATTAAATCAATAATTGAGATGACAAAGTTATTCATATTATTATTTGCAATATTGACAATGTCTAGAAGTTCTGTCAAGGAGAGGTTTGGTCACCTAATTGCGCGCCAATAAAGAGAAATCCTTATCGGAAAGCCCCCTCTTTCCTGGGAACGACCTGGTTTTTAAATATTGTGAGTTATAATATTAGTGATGAATAAGTTGTGTTGATTAAAAAATGAATTTTGATAGTTCCATTATGTTGGGATTATTAGTGTTAGTGGAAATCGACATCTATTCTGATGATAATTGATGTCTGGGGGTTATATTGATAAATCGGGTAATTTATCGGATAAATGAGCAATTAATTGCTACTAATTCACATGCTTTTATAACTATTTGTTCACATGTTTATACCATTAAATCACATTCTTGTACTATTAGGGGAGTTGGTGCAAGATTGATAATACTTAAATGACTAAGTTAAAAATAGAGGTATAGATGGAGGTACTATACTGTAATTCATATTTTTCAAATGATTATACTATTGATTCACATGACTGAACTATTGATTCACATTATTTACTATTAGGGGAAGTGGTGCAAGTTTGATAATACTTGCAGGACTAAATTACAAAATGAAAGAAAAGTTGGAAGTATTGTACTGTAATTTTTTGAGCCTCAAAACGTGCAATTATCGAAACTATATTGTCCTATAAATAGAAGCTCATTCTTCCTTCATTTCTCACTAATTCACAAAAGCTTTAGAGCGATTATTATAGAAAGAAATTATAGAGAGAAAGAAGAAGAGAAGTCTGGTACCTCACAATTCTATATCGAGTTTTTTCTAAGGTAGGGAGTATTATTTCTTTCTTATCTATGAAGAAAACTTCTGTTATTCCATTCTTTATTATTCTGTTGAAATAACCTGTATACGCGGGCTACCCTATACTTGGTGAAATTCTTCTGTTATTCCATTCTTTATTATTCTGCTGGAACATCATGTCTATGCATTTACGCCGGACCTGGTTCCATTATTTATCCTTCTGTTGGAACATCCTGTTTGTGCTTTACACATGACCTGGATCCATTATTTATTATTCTATTGGAATATCATGTCTGTGCGTTTTACACCGGACTTGATTCCATCTTTTTTATTCTATTGGAATATCCTGTCTGTGTGTTTTATGTCGGACCTGGTTCCGTTATTTATTATTCTGTTGGAATAACCTACATTTGCGGTCTATCGCATGCCTGGTGATTTCTCTTGTTATTTCATTCCTTGTTATACTCAGTTGGTTAAAGTGTTGACTTCTATCCTCCATAAAATTAGTGGAATATCCTTAATATTTGCGCTTCATCCAGTATCTTTTCATTGAAATATTCTTCTGAGCATTCTTGAATTTTACTCTACAAAACAATATCAGGTTGACAATTTAGACGTTATTGGTTCTTGGATAAATTAATTCTTGAACTTGTTTTATTGAATTCTTTTATCATTATCATCATCCTCATGTTTATATTATGTTGAGAGTCATCTGTGGCCTGTAGTGCATTGATGGACTTGGTATGATAATGACCAGGGATTATTCAGTATAATCATGACCGTAATGTTACAAATGATGTGGTAAAAGTCCATATTGGCCCGTAGTGCATTGATGGACAGTTGTTGGCATGATCATGACCATTAATGAATACACAAATATTATTGGCTCGTAGTGCATGGATAATTGTGGTCGTGATATTATAGAATATCCTTGGCCGTAGTGCAGGGGTGATTCGATGATGTGGATTATTTATTAAGCTGAGTCTCAGCGGTAAAAGTGATGAAAAACCTTTTAAATCATAAAAGATAGTAGATTTTATTATCTACTTGACTCTTTTAATGGATTGCTTGTTCTACTGCAGTTAAACTTTATATTTGTTATATTGTATCAGTTTAACACTGTTTAAGGCTAATGATAATTTATTCTGCATTATCTTAGTCATAATATTTCCTACTGGGCTAGTTGAGCTTACCCTTTTACTTTCATTGTTCTCTTCAGGAAATGAGAACGTATCAGGGACTAGTTGGGGAACGGAGTGACGGACCAGATAATAGCATTAGTAGTCCTCACTATTCAGTGAAATAGTTGGAAAATAAATGTAATAATATTGAATTTGAGTTTGTATATTGTCGAGACGACAATATTTGTATTAAAACTCACAGCTTATGTTTTGTCGTACTTTACACGACAGTTGTATAATTAAGTTGTATTTGTATTCTGTACCATGTATTTGACAACTCAGAATAGGTGATGTATACCTGTTTTGGGGGCATCACAGTTGGTATCAAAGCTTAGGGATATGATCCCTGGCTAAGATGTGAGACTAGAACTAGGAGGGGAGAAACGGGGAATTCCTCCGTTAGTATGACCTACCAAAGTTTATTTGGTATTTAATTGGTCAGTCAGAGTGTAGGGATAATATTTTTCATGTCAATTAACCCTTATTTAGTGGCAATATTTGATAATGGCATCCGAGAATATTGAGAACATCAATAGAGCACAGGAGACCGTTGAGTCTCCACAGATTAATAACCAGGACAATGTGCATTAGGAAGGCGGCAATCCTCATGCAAATAACAACACTGACCAAATGATGAATAATGGAATGTTACGAGGCTTCATGTAACATTAGGCGAGAGAGGCTCCTGTCCAAAATGCAGGTGCAAACACTGGCAACTCTCAGACGGTCACCGCCAAACAGTTCAAGGAGCTGGGACCACGGGAGTTTATTGGAGAGCCAAAACCACTTACGGCGGAAGCGTGGATAAAGCAGATAACTTAGATATTTGATGTCTTGGGATGCTCCGAGGAACAAAAGGTTCCCTTCAACACCTTTATGTTGCATTAAGAGGCAGATTACTGGTGGAAATCTGTAAAATGTACCCAGCCTGACGCACTCAAGATGTCTTGGGAGAAGTTCCAAGAGCTGTTCAACGAAAAGTACTTTCTCAAAAGTATTCGTCACATGAAGGAGGTGGAGTTTATCAAGTTGGAACAAAATAATATGACCGTGTCGCAATACAAGGCTAAATTTGCGGAGTTATCCCGGTTTGCATCACATTGGTCGATAATGAGGAGCGAATGACGCGAATGTTTTTAAGAGGTTTGAAACTAGAGATACGTCAATATCTTATCTCTCATAAACTGTGTTTTTACTCAGATATTGTAAATAGGGCTCAGTTATTGGAGCGCGGTAACGAAACAACGCAACCAAGGGAAAGCAGCCGGCAGCATAAAAATACCAGTGGTAACAGTCATCGAAACGGTGACAACAAGCGTGGAGGGAATCAACATGCCAGAAATGGTTACTACTTCGGTGGTAATCATAGCCAAGACAATAAGAATGGACATTTCAAGAAGAGGAGATTCAACAATGATGGAAAGACGTCAGCACCAACACCCGTTGTGAAGGAAGGAGAACGACCACCTATCATATGTTTCAAATGCGGAGGGGAGGGACACATCAGTCCAAACTGCGCGATGCCATCCAAAGCGTGTTATAATTGTGGAAGAGAAGGTCACCTAGCCTGATTTTGTCATTCACCGAAGACAAGTTCAGCTAGGATGGAGGCACCAAAGGCCATCCCAGAAAAGTCAAAGCCGGTGGTGCAAGGGAGAGCATTTGTTGTGACGACCCAGAAAGCAAGGAATCCAAACGAGGTCATCACGGGTAAGCTTATCAAAAACTCTAGCGAGGTCTATACATTATTTAATATCGGTTCTACCCATTCTTTTATTTCTCCTATTTGCGCTCAATGATTAAATTTGACTCCAAAGAAATTAGACTTTGACTTATCTGTTGAAACTCTGTTAGGAGAAACCTTCATTACATCCACTGTTTATAAGTCTTATTTAGTTCAAATTGGTACCCTCACATTACCTGTTGATCTTATTTCATTGAAAATACTTGCATTTGACGTGATTCTATGGATTGATTGGTTAACTACTCATCATGTAAAAATTGATTATTTTTGTAAGGTTGTTGGCTTTTATATTCCTAACCAACCTATTATGCGAATTCAAACAACTAAACCATTAAAATCAATCAATGTCATTTCAAGCCATAAAGCTATTCGTTTATTGAAAAACGGATGTCAAGCTTTCTTAGCTCATGTCACGAATTTAAATAAAAATACGTCAGTTTTGAATGATATTTTTGTTGTTAATAAATTTCCTGATGTATTCCCTAAAGAACTTCATGGCCTACCCCTAGAGCGTGAAATTGAATTTTGTATCCACCTTGAACCCGGTACAAACCCCATTTCCAAAGCCCCATAACGAATGACTCCTATTGAACTTCAGGAGTTAAAGACCCAATTGCAGGAATTGTTAGACATCAGTTTCATTCGTCCTAGTACGTCTCCTTGGGGTGCTCCTATTTTATTTGTGAAGAAGAAAGATTGGAGTATGCGACTTTGTATTGATTATCGAGAGTTGAATCATGTCACCATCAAAAATAGGTACCCATTGCCACGTATTGATGACCTGTTTGACCAGTTGCAAGGCGCCAAATTCTTTTCAAAGATTGATCTTCGTTCAGGATATCATCCATTGAAGATTAGAACCGATGACATTCCAAAGACGACTTTCAGAACTCCGTACGGGCATTATGAATTCCTAGTCATGTCCTTTGGATTGACTAATGCTCCTGCTGCCTTCATGGATATGATGAACCGAGTATTCGAGGAATATTTGGATCATTTTGTGGTCGTCTTTATTGAGGACATCCTCATATATTCCAAAAGCCTTGAATATCATGAGTAACACTTGGGGCTGATACTCTAAAAGCTTCATGAAAACAAGATATATGCTAAGTTGAAGAAATACGAGTTCTGGCCTGAGGAAGTTACATTCCTTGGGCACGTGATATCAAATCACGGGATATCTGTTGACCCGACAAAGATTGAAGTAATTAAAAGCTGGGAGCAACCTAAATCAGTAACCGAAGTACGTAGCTTTCTCGTCTTAGCTGGTTATTATCGGAGATTCGTAGAAGGGTTTTCTCGAATCGCTACTCCATTAACTGAGCTAACTCGAAAAGATACAAAATTCTGTTGGACCGTGAAATATGAGAAGAGTTTTTAAGAACTGAAGAGGAGACTACTTTTAGCACCTGTTTTGACAATACCATCTGGCTCGGAGGGATTTGTCATCTACAGTGATGCTTCAGGAAAAGGGTTAGGATGTGTTCTCATGCAACATGGGAAAGTCATAGCCTATGCCTCACGACAGCTCAAAGAATATGAGAGGAATTATCCTACTCATTATTTAGAGTTGGGAACTGTTGTTTTCGCACTTAAAATTTGGAGGCATTACTTGTATGGGGAGAAAGTGGAAATCTTTACGGATCATAAAAGCCTCAAATATTTCTTCACTCAAAAGGAACTCAACATGTGACAACGGTGTTGTCTTGAACTATTGAAAGATTATGATCATACCATCCTGGTAAAGTGAACGTAGTAGCTGACACATTGAGTAGATGATCATATGCAGGTACAAGTGCGTTATTGTCAACGCAAAAGCCCATTTTTTATGACTTGCAACGGATGGAGATAGAGTTAAAGACTCCAGGGACCCACATGATGATGTTAAACATATGAGTAGAACCGACTTTAATCAATAAAGTTAAAGCTGCTCAAGCTACAGACCTGGAGCTAATGCGTATGAAGAAGAAAGTGCAAGAAGGTGCTATGCCGGAAGCAAGAATCGATGAAGAAGGAATACTTCGAGTCAACTCCAGACTTTGTGTTCCTAACGACCCTGATTTAAAGTATAAAATCATGATGGAGGCGCACAACACACCGTTTGCAATCCATCCTGGGAGTACCAAAATGTATCATGATCTTCGACATACATTTTGGTGGAGCAATATGAAGTGAGAGATAGCGGAGTTTATCTCAAGGTGTTTAACTTGTCAACGAGTCAAGGCAGAGCATCAAGTACCAAAAGGTCCATTACATCCACTTGAAATTCTAGAATGGAAGTGAGAGAACATTACTATGGATTTCGTTATTGGTCTTCCCAAGGTTTTTCAAGGCATAGATGCAATTTGGGTCATTGTTGATAGATTGACCAAGTCTGCTCATTTCTTACTAATACAAGAAACTTATACACTTGAACGTCTTGCTAGTATGTACTTAAACAAGATTGTAAGATTGCATGGTATGCCAGTATCCATAGTTTCTGATCGAGACCCAAGATTCACTTCAAGATTTTGGGTTAGTTTGTAAAAAGCTATGGGAACGGATTTATGATTTAGCTTGGCATATCATCCTCAGACGGACACGCAGTCGGAGAGAACTATTCAAACTCTTGAAGATCTATTAAGACTCTATGTCCTTGACTTCAAAGGAATTTGGGACAAGTTCTTACCATTGGTGGAGTTTTCCTACAACAACAGTTATCAAGCAAGTATTGGCATGGTTCCATTTGAGGCGTTGTATGGAAGAAAGTGTCGTTCTATAGTATGCTGGAATGAGTTGGGTGAAGCAACATTGTTGGGACCAGAGTTGGTGCGTATGACTACAGAAAAGATACAAATGATCTGATAACGTATAAAAACCTCACAAGATCGACAAAAGAGTTATGCTAATCTTCATCGAAAGGACGTAAAATTAGATATTGGAGATCATGTGTTGTTACGTGTTTCTCCATGGAAAGGAGTTACAAGATTTGGAAAGAGAGGAAAGCTAAACCCTCGATTCATTGGCCCATTTTTAATCCACGATCGAGTAGGAACTGTGGCGTATAGACTCGCTTTATAGCTGAGTGTGTCTCGTGTTCATAACGTTTTTCACATATCTATGTTACATAAATATGTGAAAGACCCGAACCACATTATTGAATTAGAACCAGACTAGATAGAGGAAGATTTAACGTATGAAGAGTTACCTGTTAAAATCTTGGATAAAAGGATCATATTCTACACTTCAAGGTTATACCTCAAGTCAAAGTTTTGTGGAGAAACCACGATGTGGAAGAAATGACCTGGGGGTCAGAATCTGAGATGAAATCAAGATATCCTTACCTCTTTGATATACCAGGTACGTACCCTAATTTCAAGGATGAAATTTCATAAGAAGTGGAGGTTGTAAGACCCCAACTTTTATGAATAAAGAATAATTTTCTCGAAATATATTTTTGAATTTTATGGTGTAGATTTGATATAATGTTATAGTTGTGGGTAATATTTACAAATTTTGCAAAGTACGCAAGTTGTTATATAATATTCGATTGGTTGGGGAATATTCACTTTAGCAGGGAATATTCGTACAACGGCAAAATCATTGGTGGACCCCCACAATGGAATTATTGTCGGATTGAGAAAACGACAAAAATACTTTATGAAAATAACGGCAGAAGTTTTACCGTTAAGTGTTGAAACACCCGGTGTTAAAAGTACAGTAATACGCATGGTTGATTATTGATGCTTACGTGAGAAGTCACTCAGTTATACTCAATTATTGCTACAGTAATTGCTGCATCATATCTCTCATATTAATGATTCAATTATTGTCACAATATCATCTGCTTAATATTTATTATTATTAAATCAATAATTGAGACGACAAAGTTATTCATATTATTATTTGCAATATTGATTATGTCTAGAAGTTCTGTCAAGGAGAGGTTTGGTCACCTAATTGCGCGCCAATAAGGAGAAACCCTTATCGGAAAGCCCCTTCTTTCCTAGTAACGACCTATTTGTTAAATATTATGAGTTATAATATTAATGATGAATAAGTTGTGTTGATTAAAAAATGAATTTTGATAGTTCTACTGTGTTGGGATTATTAGTGTTAGTGAAAATCGACATCTATTCTGATGATAATTGATGTCTGGGGGTTATATTGATAAATCGGGTAATTTATCGGATAAATGAGCAATTAATTGCTACTAATTCACATGCTTTTATAACTATTTGTTCACATGTGTGTATTATTGAATCATATTCTTGTACTATTAGGGGACTTGGTGCAAGATTGATAATACTTGCATGACTAAGTTAAAAATGGAGGTATAGATGGAGGTACTATACTGTAATTCATATTTTTTACATGATTATACTATTGATTCACATGATTGAACTAGTGATTCACATTATTTACTATTAGGGGAGGTGGTGCAAGTTTGATAATACTTGCAGGACTAAATTAAAAATGAAAGAAAAGTTGGAGGTATTGTACTGTAATTTTTTGAGCCCCAAAACGTGTAATTATCGAAACTATATTTTCCTATAAATAGAAGCTCATTCTTCCTTCATTTCTCACAAATTCACAAAAGCTTTAGAGCGATTATTATAGAGAGAAATTATAGAGAGAAAGAAGAAGAGAAGTCATCTACCTCACTATTCTATATCCAGTTTCTTTTAAGGTAGGGAGTATTATTTCTTTCTTATCCATGAAGAGAACTTCTGTTATTCCATTCTTTATTATTTTGTTAGAATAACCTGTATACGCGGGCTACCTTATACTTGGTGAAATTCTTCTGTTATTCCATTCTTTATTATTCTACTGGAACATCCTGTCTGTGCGTGTACGCCGGACCTGGTTCCATTATTTATCCTTCTGTTAGAACATCTTGTTTGTGCTTTATGCATGACATGTTCCATTTTTTATTATTCTGTTGGAATATCATGTCTGTGCATTTTACGCCGGACCTGATTCTGTCTTTATTATTCTGTTGGAATATCCTGTCTGTGCGTTTTACGCCAGACCTGGTTCCGTTATTTATTATTCTGTTGGAATAACCTGCATATACGGTCTATCGCATGCCTGGTGATTTCTTTTGTTATTCCATTCCTTGTTATACTCAGTTGGTTAAAGTGTTGACTTCTATCCCCCATGAAATTAGTGGAATATCCTTGATATTTGCGCTTCATCCAGTATCTTTTCATTGAAATATTCTTCTAAGCATTTTTGAATTTTACTCTACAAAACAGTATCATGTTGATAATTTGGACATTATTGGTTCCTGAATAAATTAATTCTTGAACTTGTTTTATTGAATTCTTATATCATTGTCATCATCCTCATGTTTATATTATGTTGAAAGTCATATGTGGCCTGTAGTGCATAGATGGACTTGGTATGATAATGACCAGGGATTATTCAGTATAATCATGACCGTAATGTTACAAATAATGTGGTAAAAGTCCATATTGGCCCGTAGTGCATTGATGGACAGTTATTGGCATGATCATGACCATTAATAAATACACAAATATTATTGGCTCGTAGTGCATGAATAATTGTGGTCGTGATACTATAGAATATCCTTGGCCGTAGTGCAGGGGTGATTCGATGATGTGGATTATTTATTAAGCTGAGTCTCAGCGATAAAAGTAATGAAAAACCTTTTAAATCATAAAAGATAGTAGATTTTATTCTCTACTTGACTCTTTTAATGGATTGCTTGTTCCGCTGCAGTTAAACTTAATGTTTGTTATATTGTATTAGTTTAACACTGTTTAAAGCTAATGATAATTTATTCTGCATTATCTTAGTCATAATATTTACTACTGGGCTAGTTGAGCTCAATCTTTTACTTTCATTATTCTGTTCAGGAAATGAGAACGTAGCAGGGACTAGTTGGGAAACGGAGTGACGGACCAGATGATAGCATTAGTAGTCCTCACTATTCACTGAAATAGTGGGAAAATAAATGTAATAATATTGAATTTGAGTTTGTATATTGTCGAGACGACAATATTTGTATTAAAACTCACAGCTTATGTTTTGTCGTACTTTACACGATAGTTGTATAATTAAGTTGTATTTGTATTCTGTACCATGTATTTCACGACTCAGAATAGGTGATGTATACCTATTTTGGGGGCGTCACAGAAGGATTACTACGATTCGAAAAAAGAATTTGGGTTTCAGCAGTGCCAGAGCTTAAAGATGAAATCTTGACCGAAGCACACACCATAAGATATTCGATTCATCCAGGAAGTACAAAGATATATCAAGATTTGCAGCGAAATGTTTGGTGTTCAAAAATGAAAAGAGACATTGCAGAATGAGTTGCAAAATGCTTGACATGTCAGAAGGTGAAATGTGAAAATCAACGACCAATCGGGTTACTTTAACCGTTGGAAATACCAGAATGGAAATGGGAGCATATCACAATGGATTTTGTGGTAGTACTTCCAACGACTTAGAAAGGATACGATGCGATATGGGTGATAGTGGACAGATTAACAAAATCTGCACACTTTTTTCCAATAAATTAGATTAGATTTAATCATGATCAGCTAGCAAAATTATACGTTAAAGAGATCGTGCCAAGACATGGAGTTCCAGTGTCAATTGTGTTAGATAGAGATCCAAGGTTCACATCAAAATTTTGGAAGAGACTACAAGAATGTATGGGAACATAGTTGCGAATGAGTACAACATACCATCCGCAAACCGACGGGCAAAGCGAACGAACTTTCCAAACGTTGGAAGATATGCTGAGAGCATGCATAATGGATTTCAAAGGAAGCTGGGATGAACATTTATCGTTAGTAGAATTTGCCTACAACAACAGTTACCACGCGAGCATCGGCATGCCACATTAAGAGGTATTGTACGGCAGAAAGTGCAGAACTCCACTGTGCTGGGATGAAGTCGGTGAACGCCAACTGTTAGGACCAAAACTGGTACAACAAACTGCTGAAGTTGTCAAACTCATCAGGTCAAGATTGGTAGCAGCCCAAGACAGACAAAAAAAGTATGCCGATCAACAAAGACAGAATCGCGAATTTGAAGTAGGAAATTTCGTTTTCCTAAAAGTTTCTCCTTGGAAGGGGAAGATTCGTTTTGGCAAGAAAGGAAAGCTCAGCCCAAGATTTATTGGACCGTTTGAAATACTACAAAGAGCGGGGGAAGTGGCTTATGAGGTAGTTCTACCTCCAGAATCGGAAAACATTTATAATGTTTTTTCACATTTCAGTGTTAGAACTGTATAAACCCGATTACAAGCACGTGATCGAGTACGAACCATTGCAATTCGATAAAGATTTGTCTTATGAAGAAGTTCTTATCCTGATAGTCAACAAGAAAGAGCAAGTGCTCAGAAATAAAGTGATACCTTCTGTGAAGGTGATATGGAGAAACCACAATGTTGAAGAGGCAACGTGGGAACTCGAAGCTGAAATGATGAAAACTTACCCTGAGCTATTTGTTCAATCCATGTCTTCGATTCTGGGCACATAATCTTTGTAAGTAGGGAAGAATGTGACGATTTGATTGTTTAAATTGTGATTCTGAGGACTGAATCCTTTTAAGAAGGGAATGATGTAACATTCCAGAATTTTAATTGTAATATTAAATATTTATTGATTTATATAAATATTTAATAGATGTGATTATCATTGAATAAATATTTGTTCAATTGATTTAATTTTGTTTAGTTAATTATTTATTAAATAAATAATTGATGAATTCAGGAAATGATTATTATATTGATATTTTAATTTAAATGATTAATTATTTGTATTGTGATTAAAGGATTTATTTAATTAATTATGATTTGCATTAATTAAAATAAATATAAAAGCTTGATTAAATATAGTGTGACAAATAACTATGTTATAAGGAGTTATTAAAATAAATTAATATAGTTTAATTTAGTTTTAACAAACAAGGCTTAATATATTAATTCTTTAATATTTAAAGGGTTTTGCCAAACAAGCCTTATGGCTTTTGAGATTTCTAGTTATTTAAATTAAATTAAATAAATAAATAAAATAATAAATATAATATATTTATATTATATACGTTTATGTTGGTAACCGATATATTTAATATATGTATTAAGGCCATATCAGTTTTTCATTTTGGTTATTACGCATACTGGCTATCAAAGCTTCATTCTAACTTTGTTAGTCTAGAGGCAATAGAGAGAAATTGAGAGGAAGCTTTGGATTTTCAACAATTCTAGTGATCGTAGCAAGAATTACACACCACTTGAAGGTATGTTCACAATCTTAGAGTTATATATGTGTATATATACATGTATATGTATTTCACGGCAAGAATTTTCTCATGTTCTGTTATGATCAATTGTTGAATTATGGACATATAAAGTTGATAATTGTGGTTATACATGTTTGTAACGCTGGAGTAATGTTCAAACAAGGAGATTCCATGCTAAACTGTTCGACAGTACAATAGAAATTTTGTCAGTGTTTATGTTCTTCATATAGTCTGAGTAAGTACCAATTTTGGGGGTCAAATTTCATGCTAAAATGTTAATTTAGTTTTGTTTATGGTAGTTTATTGAAATACGAGCATAACGTAATTGGAATAGAGTGATTTGGCCAAATAATGAATTCACAGTGATGATTTTTGGGATGAATATGAAAAATTGGAGTTTTATGTGAAAAACATGAAAATTGAGAAATTAAAATAGTGTTAGTATGTGTTAAATTGTGTTAAGTGATTGTATATGTTAGCAATCATGTTTATAATAGTTGTATATTTATTTTACGTGTTATTATCACTATTTGATGGGTTAAATTCGTGTTAGTTGGCTTAATAAACTGTGCTAAAGCTCTATTTTGAAAAACTAGGTTCTACAATTCTTGCGAGCGCGTAGCCCTTAGGCATAGGCGCGCAGCTATCGTGCGGGTGCGCGACAACCCCATATAGAACTCGTGCGTCCGCGCGAGTGAAGTCTGTTTATTCTGCAGACTTTGGTTGTTCGTTGTAGCTTAGCTTAAGGTTATGGAATGTTAGAATCATGTAACAACAAGGTTAAATAGAGTTGTGTTGTCTGTATTATGACTTCAAAATTTTAAAAGTGATTAGTAAATCAAGAATGCGTTATGTGATAATTTGGTATACATAATGAATGTTAGACAAGGTTTGCGAAGTAAAACACTTAGAGTTTCTGGAATGTAAATGGTAATGATCATGTTATGGTATGTTTGCATATCTAATAGCTGTTGTGGTTCTAAAATTATGTGTAGGTGATCGTGAGTTTAATTTTATAGCTTACGCTCAAGACAAGTTTTCTAACTCTACACTTTCGTTGAGCTAGTTCATTTATTACATTGTGCAAGTATCTAAACTTTCTATTTATATTGAGCAAGTTTTCTAACTCTGAACTTTCGTTGAGTTAATTCTATTGTTATATTGTATAACTTCATGTTTTTGATTGAGCAAGCTTCTTATCTTAACTATTATTGAACTGTTTTAATTCCTTGCATGAGTTAATACATTGTTGGGCAAGTTTTTAGTTTCCAGCTTGCTATCAGTTAAATGTACGTTCAGGAATATCATTCTAATGTTATAAGACTCGAACCTTAGCTTATTTTACTGTTCAAGCAAAGGTTAACCAGTTCATTCATTCTATTGAATACTTATGCTCTATAGTTATTTCAAGCATGAGTTAGATATGTAGAATCAGTTCATTCATGATTCTCAAATGTTCTAAGTTATGTTGTTATTAAAGAACTGTTCTATTATCAACCATTGTTGATTCAACTTGTTCCCTAGTTGATGATCATTAAACTTCAATTACCCTTGAAAGCTTATCCAAACCAAACTTTCTTTGGTGCAGACTTGTACTCTAAATATTGAGATGAACAACCCTATGTTTAGGGGTTTACGCTTAGCGTTGAAATGGTTGTACACAATACATTGTACGAAGGATTGATCCCTCTAAGTACGTGGAGTCCTTATAGTCATACGACTGTTAAAGTTAAAGTTAAAAGATTACTTATAAATGTGGACATGGTTCATGATCATTTAACCCTCAGTAGTATATTTAAGAATGTTAATAGAACAAATCAATTAGTTCTATTGAGCCTATGAATTGGCAAATGTTGAAATGATAATAGAACATATCATTCAGTTCTATTGAGCCTATTATTTGGCAGTTGATGTAAAGATATTTATTCTTATTTCAAGTGAGCTTTGTTTGTTCACTCTTGCATATTTATACATTTATTGCAGCTATAATTGAGAAGGTAGATAAACCAACAACTAGCAAAGGAAAAGGAAAAATGTACAAGTGATGAAGACTTGTAATTTTTCTTAAATCGTTATGATGATAGACTTTTAATAATGACGTGATGTAATAATTTTATTTTTGCACTTGAATGATTGTATTAAAGGTTAGAGAACCTGGGAGATAACGTTTTATTAAAGTAATCCTGTATGGGCATATTTTTATTATTCAATTTATTATGATTGGTGTGACGCCCCCAAAATAGGAATATAACACCCATTTTGAGTGGCCAAATACATGGTACATAAAGCAAACTACAACTTCAATAATACAATTGTCGTGCAAAATTCGATAACACATACTGTGAGTTTAAATATAAATATTGTCTTCTAGACAATATCCACACTCAAATAAGTCTTCATTATAATTATTCAAACACTATTTTACAAAAATAGTGAGGACTACTAAAACATCTTTCTAGAACCATCACTCCATACCCCGACTAGATCCTGCTATGTTCTCACCTAGCCCAGTAAAGAATATTATGACTAAGATAATATATAACAAATTATCATTAGTTTTCAACAGGGAAGAATCTGATAAAATATAATAGACAACAAGTTTTAGATAAACAACTACAGCGGAAACAACAATCCATTAGAAGAGTCAAATAGAGAATGAGTGGGTCCCACCAATTCTGAAAATTTTTAGCAGCCCATGTGCATTCAACACCAACCAAAAAGTGGGTCCCACCCATAATTTAATAAAAATTATTTTATTTTTTGAAACTTCAACAATTCATAGAAAATAGCCCGGTTATCAGAAAAATACGAATTTTATGTCTATTCTGCCTAAAATCAAATTCTCTACAACTTTGTAGCTTTGAGTTTTTCCAAATTCCAAACTTAAAATATCTGAAATCCACAAACGGATGATTTTTAATACCTCTACACCGACAAAATACTGATAAAACACCTCAGCATTAATTCCTTCATTTTTATCCACATAAAAATAATTATATCCGTCATTTAAATCCACATAAAATAAATATTTCCTTATCATATAAATCAATAATTAATTATTCACAAATAATATTACAGAATCACAATTATGACAACCAGGCCATTCCCAGGAAAGAAGGGGCTTTCTAATAAGAATTTCTCCTTACTGGCGCGCAATTAGGTGACCAAACCTCTCCTTGACAGAACTTTCTAGACATTGTCAATAATGCTAACTAATATTATTATTCAAATAATATAAATTATTGATCTGATAATGGGAAATACTGTGCAGTGATAATTATTGAAACAACAATAATATAAAATATCAACGCAATAATTATTGAATCAATAAAATAAAATATTGAACAGTAATTACTGTAACAATTATTGTGTTGTGCATTCTTACGTAAGAATTAATAATTCAAAAATACTGTGCATCCACGCGTATTATTGTATTTTAACCACCGGGTATTCCAACAATGTTAACGATAACAACTACGCTGTTATTTATAAAAACTCAAACTTATTGTTTTCTTCATCCGACAATTATTCTGTTATGGGGCCCACAAATGACTGCGCCGTCGTACGAATATTCCCCGACAACAAGAAATTCCATGACCAAACGAATATTCCCCGACAACAATGATTATTTTATAATCACTTGCTTATTTTGCAAAATTTACACATTTCACCCATAACCAAAGAATTATATCAAATTAATACCTTATTATTCACAATAATAATTTGATGAAATTCAATTTTATTTATAATAAGTTGGGGTCTTACAACCTCCCTTCCTTATGAAATTTATTCCTCGAAATTGACATACATACTTGGTGTTTCGAAAAGGTGAGGATACCTTGCTTTCATTTCTGATTCCAACTCCCAGGTCATTTCTTCAATAGCATGGTTTCTCCACAAAACCATAACTTGTGGTATAACCTTCGTGCGTAGGACATGCTCTTTCCTATCCAAGATCTTAACAGGTACTTCTTCGTACGTTAAATCTTCGGCAATCTCGTCTTGTTCTAAAGAAATAATATGGTTCGGGTCTTTCACATATTTACGTAGCATAGATATATGAAAAACATTATGAACACAAGACATACTTGGAGTTAATGTGAGTCTATATGCCACATTTCCTATTCGGTAAAGAATCTCAAATGGACCAACAAATCGTGGATTGAGCTTTCCTCTCTTCCCAAATCTTGAAACTCCTTTCCATGGTGCAATACGTAACAGTACATGATCTCCGATATTAAATTCCACGTCCTTTTTATGAAGATCCGCATAACTCTTTTATCGATTCTGTGCCATTTGTATACGTTGTCGAATCGTTTGGATATTCTCTGTAGTCATGCGTACCAACTCTGGTCCCAACAATGTTGTTTCACCCACCTCGTCCCAGCATACCGGAGAACGACATTTTCTTCCATACAATGCCTCGAATGGAGCCACACCTATACTCGTCTGATAACTGTCGTTGTAGGAGAAATCCTCCAATGGTAGGTACTTATTCCAACTCCCTTTGAGATCTAGAACACAGAGTCGTAATAGATATTCAAGAGTTTGAATAGTCCTCTCTGATTGTCCGTTCATTTGAGGATGGTATGCTGAATTAAATCGTAAATCCGTGCCCATAGCTTTCTGCAAGCTAACCCAAAATTGTGAAGTAAATCTTGGGTCACGATCCGAAACTATTGATACTGACAAGCCATGCAATCTCACAATCTCGTTCACGTACATACTAGCAAGACGTTCAAGGGAATAAGTCTCCCGTATTGGCAAGAAATGAGCAGACTTAGTTAATCTATCAACAATAACCCAAATCGCATCTATGTCTTGAGAAACCTTGGGAAGACCCGTAACGAAATCCATAGTAATGTGTTCCCACTTCTATTTCAAAATCTCAAGTGGTTGTAATTGACCCTTTGGCATTTGATGCTCCACCTTTACACGTTGACATGTTAAACACCTCGAGATAAACTCCGCGATCTCTCTTTTCATATTGCTCCACCAAAATGTATGTCGAAGATCATGATACATTTTGGTACTCCCAGGATGGATTGCAAATGGTGTGTTATGTGCCTCCATCATGACTCTATGCTTCAAGTCAGAATCATTAGGAACACAAATTCTGGAGTTGACTCGAAGTATTCCTTCTTCATTGATTCTTGCTTCTGGAATAGCACCTTCTTGCACTTTATTCTTTATACGCATCAGCTCCATGTCCGTAGCTTGAGCAGTTTTAACTTTATCGATTAAAGTCGATTCTACTCGTATATTTGATATCATCGCGTGGGTACTTGGAGCCTTCATCTCTATCTCCATCCTTTGCAAGTCATACAAAATGGACTTTTGTGTTAACAACATTGCACTCGTACCCGCATATGATCTTCAACTCAATGCGTCAGCTACTACGTTCACTTTTCCAGGATGATATTGGATGGTATGATCGTAATCTTTCAACAGCTCGAGCCAACGTCGTTGTCACATGTTGAGTTCTTTTTTGGGTGAAGAAATATTTGAGGCTTTTATGATCTGTATAGATCTCCACTTTCTCCCCATATAGGTAGTGTCTCCAGATTTTTAACGCGAAAATGACTGCTGCCAACTCAAGATCATGAGTAGGATAGTTCCTCTCATATTCTTTGAGTTGTCGTGAGGCATAGGCTATGACCTTCCCATGTTACATGAGAACGCATCCTAACCCTTTGCCTGAAGCATCCCTGTATATAACAAATCCATTCGAACCATATGGTATTGCCAGAACAGGTGCCGAAATGAGTCTCCTCTTGAGCTCTTGGAAACTCGTCTCGCATTCTTCGCTCCATACAAATTTTGTATCCTTCCAAGTCAACTATGTTAACGGAGTAGTGATTCGAGAAAATCCTTCCACGAATCTCCAATAATAACCAGCTAAACCCAGAAAGCTACGCACTTCGGTCATCGACTTCGATTGCTCCCTACTTTGTACTGCTTCAATCTTCACCGGGTCAATAAATACTCCATATTTTGACACCACGTGCCCAAGGAATGCTACTTCCTCATGCCAGAACTCGCATTTCTTCAGCTTGGCATAAAGTTTATTTTCACGAAGCCTTTTAAGTATCATGTTCAAATGGTGCTCATGATTTTCATGGCTTTTGGAATAGATGAGGATGTCATCAATAAAGACAACAACGAACTGATCCAAATATTCCATGAATACTCAGTTCATCATATCCATGTTAGCAGCAGGAGAATTAGTCAATCCAAAAGACATGACTAAGAATTCATAATGCCCGTACCAAGTTCTGAAGGCAGTCTTTGGAATATCCTCAGTTTTAATCTTCAGCTGATGATATCCAGAATGAAGATCGATCTTTGAAAAGAATTTTTCTCCTTGTAACTGGTCAAATAGGTCATCAATGCGAGGTAGAGGATACTTATTCTTGATGGTGACATGGTTCAATTCTCGGTATTCAATATAAAGTCGCATACTCCCGTCTTTCTTCTTTACGAATAAAATAGGAGCACCCCAAGGAGATATACTAGGACGTATGAAACCGATGTCTAATAATTCCTGTAGTTGGACTTTTAACTCCTGAAGTTCAATAGGAGCCAATCGATATGGGGTTTTAGAAATGGGTTTTGTACCAGGTTCAAGGTCAATAAAGAATTCAACTTCACGTTCTGGGGGTAGACCGGGAAGTTCTTCAGGAAATGCATCAGGAAATTCTCTAACCACAGAAATATTATTCAAATCTGACTTGTCTCTGTTGAAATCCATAACATGGGCTAAGAAAGCTTGACATCCGTTTTTCAATAAACGAATAACTTTATGGTTTGATATGACAGTGATTGATTTTAGTGGTTTAGTTGCTTGAATTTGCATAACAGGTTGGTTAGAAAAATGAAAACTAATAACCTTACGATAACAATCAATTTTAGCATTATGCATGGTTAACCAATCAATCCCTAAAATCACATCAAATGCAAGA
Organism: Panax japonicus; assembly: GCA_020205505.1. NCBI lineage: Eukaryota > Viridiplantae > Streptophyta > Magnoliopsida > Apiales > Araliaceae > Panax > Panax japonicus. The sequence continues at coordinate 57,184,997 of CM035094.1, read as the reverse complement.
ATTTTCAACGAAATAAGGTCGGCATGTAATGTGATGGTACCGACTTGAATCAAGCAAGATTTATAGACAGTAGATGTAATAAAAGTTTCTCCTAACGGAGTCTCAACAGATAAGTCAAAGTCTAATTCTCCGGAGTCAAGTTTAAACGTTGAGCAGAAGTAGGAGAGATAAAAGAATGGGTAGAACCGGTATCTAATAAGATATAAACTTCGTAAGAGTTTAAGATTAGCTCACCCGTGATCACCTCATTCGGGTTCCTAACGTTTTGGTCAGTCACGACAAACGATCTTTCAGGAACCACTGATTTTAACTTATCCGGGACAGCCCTTAGAGTCACCATCCCCGTTGAACTTGGTTTTGCTACAGAATAATCCTGAGCTATGTGGCCTTCTTTTCCACAATTGTAACATACCTTGGATTATTGTGGACAGTTTGGGCTGATATGTCCTTCTTTCCCGTATTTGTAACATTTAACTGGTGGTCGTTCTCCTCCCCTAGAATTTGTTTTTGGAGCTGGTGCTGCTGCTGATGTCTTCCCGTCATTGTTGAATCTCCTCTTTCTAAAATTTTCACTTGACTCACCTCTCCTATTATCATGGCCACGATGACCACCCAAGTGGTTACTGCCTTTGTTTGTATTTTTCCCTCCTCGTTGGTTATCATTGCTCTGATGACTGTTGTCACCGGTATGACCTTGGTTGTGGTCCCTCGGTTTAACATACTCACTATCTCGCTCTAATAATTGAGCCCTGTTTACAACATCTAAATATAAAGAAAATTTATGAGATATAAGATATTGCCGAATCTCGGGCTTTAGACCTCTCAAAAACATCCTTGTCATTCGTTCCTCGTTCTCTACCAAATGAGGTGCAAACCTCGTTAACTCAGCAAACTTTGCCATGTACTAAGACACCGACATGTTATTTTGTTCCAGTCTGATAAACTTCACCTCCTTCATATGACGAATACTTTCAGGAAAGTACTTGTCATTAAATAGTTTCTGAAATGTTTCCCAAGACATGCTGAGTACGACTGGCTGGGTACGCTTTATAGACTCCCACCAGTAATCTACTTCACCACGGAACATAAAGGTGACGAATGGAACCTTCTGTTCCTCTGTGCATCCCAAGACATCGAATATCTTGGTAATTTGTTTCACCCATGTTTCCTCCTTGATTGGATACGGCTTTCCAATAAATTCATGCGGTCCCAACTATTTAAACTGCTTGGCTATAACAAGCCGCGCATTGCTAGCATTTCCACCTGTATTTTGTGCACGAGTCTCCCTCGTCGGGTTTTGCATAAACTTCAAAAAACTCCTAAACATTCCATCATTCATCGTTTGCTCGGTAGTGTTGTTTACAGGAGGAATATTTCCTTCTTGTTATACGTTCTCCTAGTTTGTAACTAAAGGTTGTTCCCTAGTCTCATACACTCCATTGTTAACGTTCTCAACAGCCATTCTTAAATACTGCCATAAAACAAGGGTTAATTAAACAAATTAACATATCACATAATATCCTTATATTATGACTGACCAATAAATAATCTTAGATAGGACACACTAGCGAAGGATTTACTCATCTCTCCCCTCTTAGTTCTATTCCCCGATCTCCGCCAGAGACCATATCCCTAAGCTCTGATACCAACTGTGACGCCCCCAAAATAGGTATAAAACACCCATTCTGAGTCGCCAAATACATGGTACATAAAGCAAACTACAACTTAAATAATACAATTGTCATGCAAAATACGACAACACATACTTTGAGTTTAAATACAAATATTGTATTCTAGACAATATCCACACTCAAATAAGTCATCATTACAATTATTCAAACACTATTTTACAGAAATAGTGAGGACTGCTAAAACATCTTTCTAGAATCGTCACTCCATACCCCGACTAGATCCTGTTATGTTCTCACCTCCTGAGAAGAAAAATGGAACAAAAAGGAAAAGGGTGAGCTCAACTAGCCCAGTAAAGAATATTATGACTAAGATAATATATAACAAATTATCATTAGTTTTCAACAGGGAAGAATCTGATAAAATATAATAGACAACAAGTTTTAGATCAACAACTGCAGCGGAAACATCAATCCATTAGAAGAGTCAAGTAGAGAATGAGTTCTACTATCTTATAAGATTTAAAAGTCCATCATACATATTTTATCCCTGTAACAACAATCAATATACATCTTTAATCAATATTCATCTTTGCACTACAGGCCAAAGATATTCATTTGTATCACTAGTTGGTCATGTTCATCTCAACAGATGTTCATCTTTTCACTACGGGCCAAAGATATTCATCAATTAATCATTCATCTTTGCACTACAGGCCAAAGATATTCATTTGTATCACCAGTTGGTCATGTTCATCTCAACACATGTTCATCTTTGCACTACAGGCCAATGATATTCATCAGTTAATCATTCATCTTTGCACTACAGGCCAAAGATATTTAGTAATATCATCATTTAGGACTGAGGATGATGAAAAATATTTTAAAGAAAACGAATCCAGTGAGACAGAAGGACAAATAGTAGGGATTCGTATAACAGTTTATCCAATATCAATAATACCCTATAATAACCAATTTTGATGTAGAGTTCAAAAATAAGGACCAAAATATGGATACAATCAAAGATAGTAACCATAATAGACATCTTAGACAAAAAGAAGAAAATTACATTTTTTAGTGAATAGTACTGTATTCGTGAATAGTGCCATATACGTGAATAGTGTCGTATACGTGAATAGTAACTCCGACACAAAAAGTTCCTAATTTGATAAAAAGTTCAAACCAATATTTTGGCATAATGATATTGAAGCAATAACATCATTTAAGAAGAAAATAACACGCCTTACCTTAAAATAACTGTACTTCTGACTGAATTTCGGATATAGTGCTGACAGAAACTTACACTGAATAGGAACTCTCAAAGTATCAAAATACTCACAAAAATACGCTCAATAATCTAGAGAGAAAGAAAACTTGTTTCGGGTGTGATTTTCAATTCTAACCTAAGCGTCTATTTATAGGAAAATGCTAGAATTCCATAGGAGACTAAAATAATAAAATATATTATTTATTTCTTATTATTCCACCAATTCTGAAAATTTTTAGCAGCCCATGTGCATTCAACACCAACCAAAAAGTGGGTCCCACCCATAATTTAATAAAAATTATTTTATTTTCTGAAACTTCAACAATTCATAGAAAATAGCCTGTTTATCAGAAAAATATGAATTTTATATCCATTCTGCCTGAAATCGAATTCTCTACAACTTTGTAGCTTTGAGTTTTTCAAATTTCCAAACATAAAATATCCGAAATCCACAAACGGATGATTTTTAATACCTCTATACCGACAAAATACTGATAAAATACCTCAACATTAATTCTTTCATTTTTATCCGCATAAAAATAATTATATCCATCATTTATATCCACATAAAATAAATATTTTCTTATTATATAAATCAATAATTAATTATTTACAAATAATATTATATAATCACAATTATGACAACCAGGCCGTTCCCAGGAAAGAGGGGGCTTTCCAATAAGAATTTCTCCTTTTGGCGCGCAATTAGGTGACCAAACCTCTACTTGACAGAACTTTCTAGACATTGCCAATAATGTTATCTAATAATATTATTCAAATAATATGAAATATTGATCTGATAATGGGAAATACTGTGCAGTGATAATTATTGAAATAACAATAATATAAAATATCAACGCAGAAATTATTGAATCAATAAAATAAAATAATGAACAATAATTACTGTAACAATTATTGAGTAGTGCATTCTTACGTAAGAATCAATAATTCAAAAATACTGTACATCCACGCGCATTACTGTATTTTAACCACCGGGTATTCCAACAGTGTTAATGGTAACAACTACGCCGTTATTTATAAAAACTCAAGCTTGTCATTTTCTTCATCCGACAGTTATTTTTGTTATGGGGCCCACAAATGACCGCGCCGTCGGACGAATATTCCCCGACAACAAGAATATTCCACGACCAAACGAATATTCCCCGACAACAATGATTATTTTATAACCACTTGCTTATTTTGCAAAATTTACATATTTCACCCATAACTAGAGAATTATATCAAATTAATACCTTATTATTCACAATAATAATTTGAGGAAATTCGATTTTATATATAATAAGTTGGGGTCTTACAACTGGATAGTTAGATATGAATGTTTTGATTATGTGAATACCAGATCTTGAGTTAATAAAATACCGGGATTTGGGGGTGTCATATTAAGCAATTTGGTTCTCGAACACCACTTCGAAGTGTAATGGTTATCTTTTATTTTAATAAGATGATTAAACCCACACGTACTCAACTACAATTCAATTACATTACATGTTGCTACGTATAGGCCACATGGTTAAATAAAAGAATATGGGAAGCATAAATTTCTTACATTTTTCGGATCAAAACCTCCATAAAAAATCTGCATAAAATATGCTTAAGGGTCTCAAGTCGGAAAACCTCATTTTCCATAATTATGTCATCACATATTTAATTAAACTCATTTATCCATATAACATTATTTATATGAAAAATACCAAATCAGTCTTAAAAATATTTATTTTTTGGGATTTTTTAGAATATAGTCCCACATTGAACATATATTTTTCTCGTAATTTTTAAAATCCATCTACTATTTTTAAATAGTCCATAATAGCCAAATATTCTCAGATTTCTCATAAATCGAGATTAGGTCCAAAATTTTTGAAATTTTCAAGGTTAACTCCTGTTATATACATGTACTTCCAGTAAACATTTCGTAATTTTTGGACTTATACACAGAGTTATTCGGGTATCTTTTCAAATAGTGTCCTTAACCGTAAAATCCATAACTCTCAAACCGTATGGCCAAAAATTCTCAAATTTTTACAGGACCTTCATATCTTTTTAGATTAATACTCAAAATTTTTATAGTAAAAAATAGTGGAAAAAAATGCCCCCGAGACAGACTGATCCAAACAGTCCCAAGAAAGACATCAAATTTTTGTTTCTTGCAGCCACTTTTGCGATTTTATTCCCACTAACGTACAGATGATATGAACATGATACTTGGACACAATAAACTTCATAAAACAAGGTATTTTACAAAAATATAACATTCATAAAACTATCATGCTAAGACCACACTGCATAGAAAAACGTGCCAGCACTGGTTCTATACTTGGAAAAAATATGGAAATTCCAGATTTTCTACAGATTTTGTTATGAACATGGTTGCTTACGATTTTCATAACTTGCTCATTATAACTCTAATTCTAACGAAATTGGAGACAGATTAGACTTCATACTTCATACTATTTTATAAAATTATTACATACGCTAATCGAGTCCTATAATAAACCACAAATCCAAGGCTCCGAAAAACCCAAAAATCACAGGTTGCACATTTTAACCAACTTTGACAAAAATCATGATTTTGATTCTAGCATGCATGGATTCGATTCCTATTGTCCAAATCCCATCAACTAACATATATGAACATATTAAAATAAACAAACTCACTAAATTGCCATGATTTAAATAAATTAGCAACTAAGAGGCATTTTCTAGCTATTTCCCTTGAAAACATATAAATGTTCATGAGTTGCTTACTTGATGTGAATTTATTCTTGTTTAGTTTCTGAAAATCCTCCTTACTTGCTTGTTTAGAATCCCCTAAACTCCAAAATACTACCACACTATTTATCTCTCTCAATTTCTCTCAATGTTTACTCACTCGGTGGAATTTTCTTAAAAGAAAAGGATGTTTGAGTGATGTGTATATATGTATAGCTTGATAAAGTCTTTTGATTTCCATAACTCCCAACTCCCATAACCCCCAACTCTAATTATTAGTTACTCACAATACTTAATAATACAATAATTTAGTTAATTAATAGGATAAATGTGGGAGTTAGAGAAAATAAAAGGATTTTGGTTTTAAATAATAAATTAAAGTACTCCCACCTTAGCTATTATGTACTATACATATACTCCATCCCATGTCCCAATTCGTGAGTCACAAGGGTTCCACCAGCTGCTCACTTGTTTAAATAAAACATTATAATAATCAATTAATAAATTACTTTGACTATTTTTCCCTTCGTAGCCGAACGTTGTGAAACTTATATCGATTCTTACTAAAGTCGACGTTCAAGACGTCACTGGACTGTCCATTTAGTCAAATTCACCTCTGAAATTTGTAGTTGACTTCGAAAAACGTGCTAGCACTGGTTCTATACTTAGAAAAAATCTAGAAATTCCAGATTTTCTGCAGATTTTGTTATTAACGTACTTGCTTACGATTTTCATAACATGCTCAGTATAACTCCGATTCTAACAAAATTAGGGATAGATTAGACTTCATACTACATACTATTTTATAAAATTATTACATACGCTAATCGAGTCATATAAACCACGAATCCAAGGCTCTGAAAAACTCAAAAATCACAGGTTACACTTTTTAACCAACTTTAACAAAAATCATGATTTTGATTATATATGGATTCAATTCCTACTGTCCAGATCCCATCTACTAATATATATGAACATATTACAACAAACAAACTCACTAAATTACCATGATTTGAATAAATTAGCAACTAAGAGGCATTTTCTAGCTATTTCCCTTGAAAACATATAAATGTTCATGAGTTGCTTACTTGATGTGAATTTCTTCTTGTTTAGCTTCTGAAAATCCTCCTCACTTGCTTGTTTAGACTACCCAAAACTCCAGAATACTACCACACTATCTATCTCTCTCAATTTCTCTCCACGTTTACTCACTTGGTGGAATTTTCTTAAAAGAAAATGATGTTTGAGTGATGTGTATATATGTATAGCTTGATAAAGTCTTTTGATTTCCATAACCCCCAACTCCCATAACCCCCAACTCTAATTATTAGTTACTCACAATACTTAATAATACAATAATTTAGTTAATTAATAGGAAGAATGTGGGAGTTGGAGAAAATAGAAGGATTTTGGTTTTAAAGAATAAAATAAAGTACTCCCACCTTAGCTATTATGTAATATACGTATTCAGGTCAAGCACCTACTCACATATTCAACTATTATAAAGTACTCCCACCTTAGCTATTAACTCTTTGACAGGTCAAGCACCTACTCACATATTCAGCTATTATAAAGTACTCCCACCTTAGCTATTAACTCTTTGACAGGTCAAGCACCTACTCACATATTCAGCTATTTCTCTCTTCATGTTCGGCCACCAAAAACTCTGTCGCGGGTCTTGATACATCTTAGTGCTACCAGGATGAATCGAGTACCTCGAACTGTGAACCTCTTGTAATACTTGATCCTTTAATTCTGTCTAATTCGAAACCCAAATTCTTCTATCAAATCTTAATAATCCCTCATTATCAAGACTAAACATAATATCTTTTTCATTGGTCAACCGCTTCTTTATTTGATCACGCTCACCTGTTTTGAGCTGCACCTCCTTGACATTCTCTACAATGGTAGACTGAATCTCCGTCGTAAATAGTCTCTGATCCGCCTATATTGGTAACTTCACCTCCAACTCCATCCTAGCCATCTCTGTTATTAACTCAGTTTGAGCTGTTAACATAGACAACTTCTCCCGACCCTTTCTACTCAAGGCATCGGCCACTACATTGGCTTTTCTAGGGTGATACAGGATTTCACAATCATAATCCTTTATCAAATCCAGCCACCTTCTCTGTCTAATTTTCAACTCCTTCTATGTGAAGATATATTTTAGACTCTTGTGGTCCGTGTATATCTCACACTTTTCCCCATAAAGATAATGTTGCCATATCTTTAAGGCAAACACCACCGCAGCCAGTTCCAGATCATGAGTAGGGTAAATTTCTCATAATCCTTTAACTGCCTAAATGCAAATGCAATGACCTTGCCATACTGTATGAGCACGCAACCCAATCCTTTATTCGAAGCATCGCTATAAACTACGAAATTTCCTGTGTCATCAGGTAATGACAAAACAGGAGCTTCACGCAATCTCTTCTTTAGTTCTTGAAAACTGTCTTCACATTTCTCTGTCCATACATACTTCACCGTCTTTCTCATCAAGTTATTCAGCGGAGTAGCTATCTTTGAAAAGTCCTGAATGAACCTCCGGTAGTAACCCGCTAACCCTAAGAAACTCCGTACCTCAGTCGGCATTTTAGGTTGTTCCCAATTCATCACGGCTTCTACCTTCGATGGATCTACAAAAATCCCCTCACGGTCAATAACATAACCTAGAAACTGCACCCTCTCAAACCAAAATTCACACTTAGTGAACTTCACATATAACTTCTCCTTTCTTAGTGTCTCCAACACTATTCTTAGGTGTTCAGCATGATCTTCTGGCGTCATAGAATAGACTATAATATCATCAATAAACACCACGATGAACTTGTCTAAATATTGTTTGAACACCCTATTCATCATGTCCATAAATGCATCAGGTGCATTAGTTAACCCAAATGACATCACCAGAAACTCGTAATGACCATAACGAGTTCTGAATGCTGTCTTTGGCACATCTTTATTCCTAACCTTCAGCTGATGATACCCCGTCCTTAAATCTATTTTGGAAAAATATTTTGCCCCCTTCAACTGATCAAAAAGATCATCGATCCTGGGCAACGGATACTTATTCTTTATCATTAACCTGCTCAACTCTCAGTAGTAGATACAAAGTCTCAACGATCCGTCCTTCTTCTTGACAAACAGTACCGGTGCTCCCCATGGCGAAATGCTCGGTTAAATGTACTTCCTGTCCAACAATTCCTGTAACTGTACCATCAACTCCTTCATCTCCACTGGCGCCATACGATACGGTGCCCTGAAAACTGGCGCCACTCCTGTTAACTCGGTCTCCCTATCCGGCGGAAGACCTGGTAACTCACTTGGAAATACATCCACGAACTCACTCACTATAGATATTTGTTCCATGGTCGCTCTCACTCTCTGGGTATCAACCACAAGACACAAATAACCTACACACCCCTTCCTCAATAATTTCCTAGTTTGTGTCATGGTAAGACAACACGAACGTCCCAACGATTTATTCCCATAAAATATTACATGAGATTGGTTTAATGTTTTAATATTTACGCATTTCTTTTGACAATCTATAATTGCCCCATGATTTATCAACCAATCCATTCCGAGAATTATATCGAATTCTCCTAGCTTTATCGGTATCAGATCTACCAATAATTTATAACCTCGAATGTCTACGCAACAACTACTATGAATATCTTCAATAGGAATTTTCTCTTCGTTTGCTACCTTAATGTTCAAAGGTATAGGCAACTTTTTGCGAAATAATCCTAGTCGTCTAGCAAAATCACATGTGATAAACGAACAAGTAGCACCCGAGTCAAACAGCACATATGCATTTAAGTAGTTGATCAGAATAATACCTATGACTACGTCCCCTGAGGCCATCGCATCTTGGACGATCATATTAAAGTTACGGGCTATCGGCCTACCCGGCTGCGCTGGACCCCCAATAGTTAACTTACCGCTATTGGTGCCCTTATTCCCGTCTGTCTCCTTTTTTGGGCAGTTCTTTGCCAAGTGGTCCGTAGACCCACATACAAAGCACCCATAATTCTTCTTCGGGTTTGGACAGTTTGGCGCAATATGCCCCTCCTGTACGCAATTTAACACACGGCCTTTCCTTTGAGACAGACTCCTAAGTGAGTCTTTCCACAGGTTTTACAGGCCTCCATCCTCCTCTTAGGGTCTCCTTGTTTCACTCCGGTATTCCCTGAGCTAACTACCTTCCTTTTATACCCTTCGCCACTCCCGCTGGCTCTTTCAATCTTCACTCCTCCACCCACCTTCCCCTTGCTTTTCTTGTCCTTGTGGTATTGGCTCAATGCCCCGCTACCACCTTCTGCAATTATTGCCTTCTCTAAAACAACTCCAAAGGAAGTACTTTGGAACACAGAGATACGATTATAGAGCCAAAGTTTCAAGCCCTACTCGAACCGTCGAGCTTTCCTTACCTCGGTATATACTTGATGTGGAGCGAACCTGGCCAATTCATTAAATTTAGCGGCATACTGGGGAACCGTCATGTCCCCTTGTTTTAAATCTAAAAATCGCATCTCCATCCTTCCCTGCATGCTCGTGGGAAAGTAATTCTCGTAGAATATTTCCTTGAACCTCTCCCACATTATAACATCTATTCCGGCCCTCGCCTGATTGGCCTCCCACCAAAAGTTGGCCTCTCCCTTCATCATGTATGTTGCAAAGGCAACCTTTTGGGCCTCGTCGACATTTTCTATCACAAATGCCTTCTTGATCTCCCTCACCCACGTTTGGGCTTCGATAGGGTCTGTAGTTCCTTTGAACTCCGACAGACCCACACTCTTAAAGTCCTTAAATGTAGTAGCTCGTACTACACCAGGATTTACGGGGATATTAGCCCCAGTTTGGTTAAACGCTGCGGTTGAAAGGTTCAAAAATTCCTGCATGGGGTTAACCGGACCTCCCTCCGGTTGATTCGTGTTCGCACCTTGGTTACGTGGTACTCTTCTTGGCGGCATTTTACTATTACAATAAACACATATTTCGTTATTATGCATTTCCTGTCAGTTAGTTATTATTCCATATTAGACAATAACTTAAACATTCATTACTCAAAATTTTTAGAAAAAGAAACTTATATTTATTCATTGTAGTATAATACTACATCGGTTACATAACACATCCCAAGCTGGATACATTACTTTTCCGCTATTGCTTTCCAAAAATTGGGAATTACAAAGGACTACCCTTGATTATACAAAAGAGGGCTTTACGTCACTACTATATACACAAATATGTACATACCTAACTACTATAGCAACTACTAGATCATATCTACCTTAAGGCATTCTCGAAATCTGCCTTGGCAAGACCGACAATAATTTCACGGCTGATAGTATGCCACGTATGCCATGTCTCTACAGGATACCCAGCTACCTGCAACTGGAAATCCTCATGAAAACTCCTATGAATATAGGACATTCTCCCTATCTTCTGTTTCTTGGTCTTTAGCTTGCTCCTAAGCTCAAAGACCTCCTGTTTTAGCGCATGGACCTTGTCCTTAGCCAAAACCCTATCATCATGTTCATGTTCCCACATGGACTCCACGTCCGTCTTGTCCTCTATAATCGATTGGAGCTCCGCCTTCAGCTCCTTGACCCCCTGACAGTAATGTACATTCCTATCTATCACTGACATGAACAGTGCCATCATCGACTCCCCTGGAGTTATCTCTGCTGCTATTGTTACTGAATTGAAGGACACTACCTCCACTTCTTTCTTCTAACATGTCGTCAAATACGGACATGAGGTCTAAGCTCTCGGAGTCTCCAGACTACACCACAACTATCTCAAGATCTGCTGTTATGGGGTTCAGTATGATTTCTATCTGGTTTACCGACCATTCGCTGACTACATGTACATCTCTATTTTCACCTGACATCTACAACAACACAAAAAGTTGATTAGTAAACGTCAGTATAATAAAAACACATAACATATACGATGCATTTTTATAAGGTTAACTTCCATATTTTATTCTTTGACTTTTCTTAAGGTTATGACTTAAGGTTTTATTCCCCCCCCTTAAGTTTTATAACCTAATGCTTTGATACCAACCTGTGACGCCCCCAAATTCGGGTATCTTCTAACCCGACAAATGGTGCTACACGGTGCTATAGTACACATAAACATTCAATTGAAATGCCTCAAAAGAACAGATATGTCTTATATATATATCAAAAGAATATTTATATTTCCCTAGGTTCTTTACAACCAATACATTGTCTTTGTCATAATATAAATATTATTTCTTACAAAATCTATACTATTACATAAGCAAGCTCGGGTTCGCCTTTGCCTTCCCTTTATCCTTGCCGGATTCATTGGTCCGTTCGGTCTTAGCTGCATTCATAAGGTTCAAGAAAGAATGAGCCTAACTAGCTCAACAAGTATAACAATTCTAGGAAAATAGCATGCTTAAAACATAGGAATCGTATATCTTCAATAACTGGACAAGAGTTACGAAGTAGTATTGAAAATTCAAAATAACACTTCTTTTAATTCAAAACATTTTACAACAACAATATTCGGTAAAACATCAATTCCGGTTCAAGACCATAAGTATTTCATAAGTACTTAGAAAAAGGACATCCCGACACGAAGTCTGTAAGTCTGGTATAGCTTACGAGCACGTCTAGGTGATCAGCCTATAGTACTCTATGTTGATCAACACTACATTCATTAAACGTGTATACGTTTAAGTTGTGGCAACCTCACGTGCCTGTCGTTTGATGACAAAACAATTTGAGCATACACAATCTACTTTTGAAAACCACAACAATATTAGTTCGGTAAATCCTTATCAACACTTGATAGAATAACATAGCATACGTCTAGCCAAAGGGATTGGCTTTGACATTCCTCAAATACAAACTCAAGCGAAGAATACATGAATCACAAAGACTTGCCCAGATCAAACTGGAACAAGGGTTAGAGTACTTGCCTTTAACGTGTGCTATAATTTATAACACGTGCACTTTACATCTTTAAGGTCTCTACATTAAATGATAACATAACATAGAACATTAGGTCATGAATGATCACACATGGTTCCTAAAGAATCTTACCCTACTTCTTAATCTAATTACGTATTCGATTTGTTATTTTAGGTTCCGGCTTTCCATTACGTCATTCTCACATTCATAAGTAATTGACTTAACTTAACTCTAAGTGTTCATGCTTAAGACTTAATTATGTCTTAACAATGTTTCATTAAAATCTTCATTTAATTTCTTATCAATTATGAAACATGATCTATATGTAAACATTCATTATTGTCTTGGTCTTGAGGCTGGCGCTGCGGCACCGGCTATTGTACCTAGTACTACACTGCGGCGCTACCTATTTCTGCCTAGAACCCAGACTCGGCACTGCGGCGCGAGTCTCAGTGTTACTGGTCACGCTCCGACGCCACTCTCCAGAAGGTTATGGCTTTGCTCGGCCAAACTCGGTGCTGCGGCGCGGGCGAAATTTCCTTGGGCTGGCACCGCGGTGCCAGCTTTGTGCACCAGAAAATTTATACAGACTTTAAATTTTGTGAGATTCCCGGACTCGTAACTTCTTCGTTAGAAGTCTGAATTGGCTCGTTCAAGGGACTACGGTTCACAAATCACGTACTCTATGCGTTCACATAAGAATTTTATCTATTTTTCTTCGTTTGCTAAAATTTTACCTATTAGTCCATTTTAACAAAAACGATAAACGTTCGTGAACGTTCAACGTTCGTTTCTTCGTTCTAAGTCGGAATCTGGTCAGTTTTGAGTCCGCAACTCTATAATGCCAAATACGACTTGTCTTCATCGAAAACCAACGTTTCCAATGTCAAACACAAAATACGACTTCCATTCCGAGAATTTAACGAATTCGACGATTACCGTCCAATTGTGTGAATTCCGGCGAAACCTTCTTACTAATCATTATAGGTGAATTTCAATCAACATGTAAACATTACAAGTTACTTATTAGACCAACTTATTATCAAAGTAGGTGTTGACTTATTCCCATACGTCAATGACTTATTTCACTTATTAACTACCATTCTCATGCTTATGACAACAAAGGAAATTCTTCATAAGTTCATTAACTTATTTAAGTTCAAGTTGCTTATTCAACTTATTCAGCTTAAGTTCATTCATCAATAACTTATGACATGTTCTTAGTATTAAACTGCATTAGATTACACTTCTCTTATCATCCTAATATGATAGAGATAGAAGAGACAATTTTATTTACCTTTGATGAACTAGTACTTCTTCTTTGAAAATCTAGCAAAGGTTGAGATGGCTTATAAGTGCTTAATGGCTCTAAGAAATAAGTTGTTTTGTGAGAGAGTTGTTGGATGAAATAACAAACCTCTAATGAATAAAAAGGGCTTGCTATTTATAGAGCTTCTATAGTTAGGGTAATTAAGTCATTATATCATCCCACCTCCTTAAACTAACCTCATCACTATTCATTTCCTTAGCCACTAATTAAACTTAGCCATCACCCTTAATGCTTGTCCATCAAACAAAGTACTTGGTTACTACTTCACCCATGGGTTGCCCCATGGATCCTACATTACCCATTGGATCATCCTTTGGGCTTAGTGCTTAATTCAATTAACTTATCTTTGGGCTTGTATTAATCTACCAAGGGCTTTATGATATTACTACTTGGGCTTTAAGAATAATCCCACCTAGGTTTATACCTTTGAGCTTATGAACTTATATATATATACCAAGTTACATTAATACATTTCATTAAGTTTTAACACATACATTTTCATTTTAAGTCCGCATTCGAAATATTGCATTTTCCATACATAGATTATTATTACATAATCAATCTCGCCTCGATATCCTAACGTTACGTATTTCTTAGAAGTTCAAAAATAATTCCCGAGCGATAAATGGTGAATAGTGATTTTCGTAAACTTTCTCGGAAAACATTTATTTTTGTCTTGGTAATTCAATCACTTTAATTCTCTCATGTGGTTCGAATACTACGATCTTCCTACCTTTCTAGGTTATTAAACGACATACATCTTATTAACACATATAATAACAAATAATATTATTTTATTCATTATTTAATTCTTTCAAATACTTTTACAAAGGATCCGAATTTCTCGGGCGTTACATATCTGATCTTGATTGGCAAGAAATGCACTGACTTAGTCAATCGATCAACGATCACCCATAATGCATTGTAACCCGTCTGCATAGTTGGAAGTCCTACCACGAAGTCCATCGTGATATGCTCCCACTTCCATTCTGGAATTTATAAAGGTTGAAGTAACCCGCTTGATTTTTGATGTTCCGCCTTGACTCGCTGGCATGTTAAACACTTGCTAACGCATTCTGCGACTTCTCTCTTCATATTGGGCCACCAATAATGTTGGCGAAGATCCTAATACAACTTTGTGCTTCCCGGGTGGATTGAGTAACTTGAGCTATGAGCTTCCTGCAAGATTTCTTCCTTTAATTCAGACACCGTTGGCACCCAAATTCTCTTCTCAAATCTTAATAGTCCATCACCACCCATACTGAATTTAAGCTCTTCTCCATCAGAAATTCTTTTCCTCACCTTCACACATTCCTCATAGCAGCCTTGTGTATCCTTGATTTTATCCAATAGAGTTGAATGAGCCTCTATTGCGAACAATTTCCCCTCTGGCTCCCTCAGACTTTTTATCTCAAGTTCCAATCCAGCTATCTCCTTAATTAACTCTGCTTAAGCTATTAGCATTGCCAACCTACCGCTGCCTTTTCTGCTTAGCGCATCCATTACCACGTTAGCTTTTCCCGGATGATATAAGATGTCACAATCGTAATACTTTATAAGCTCCAACCATCTTCTTTGTCTCATATTCAACTCCTTCTGCGTGAAGATATACTTCAGACTTTTATGGTCCGTGTATATTTCACACCTTACACCATATAAATAGTGCCTCCATATCTTTAGGGCTAATAATACCGTCGCCAATTCCAGGTCATGGGTAGGATATCCCTTCTCGTAATCCTTCAATTGACGTGATGTGTACGCAATAACTTTACCATGTTGCATAAGCACACAACCAAGTCCTTTGTGTGTCGCATCATTGAAAATCACGAAGTCACCTGTATCGTCAGGTAAAGACAACACTGGTGCTTCACTCAATCATTTCTTGAGTTCCTTAAAACTCTTTTCACACTTCTCCGTTCAGACAAATTTTACCGACGTCTTCGTTAAATTCGTCAATGATCCCGCCATCTGTGAAAAATCTTGGATAAACCGTCTGTAATAGCCTTCCAGTCCTAAGAAACTTCTTTGTTCGGTCGGTGACTTTGGTTATTCCCAATTCTGAACCGCTTCCACCTTCGCTGGATGCATGGAAATTCCGTCCTTGTCGATCACGTGACCCAAAAATTAAACTTTCTCCAACCAGAACTCACACTTCGAGAATTTTGTGTATAATTTATCCTTCCTCAACACCCCTAACACTAACCTTAAATGTTTAGCAGGATCTTCCTGAGTCTTGGAATAAATCAGGATATTATCTATGAACACAACTACGAATTTATCTAAGTATTGCTTGAATAACCGATTCATCATGTCCATAAATGACGCTGGAGCGTTTGTTAACCCGAACAAAATCACCAGGAATACGTAGTGACCGTAACGAGTCCTGAACATTGTCTTAGGTACATCCTCCTTTCTCACCTTTAACTAGTGATATCCCGTCCTCAAGTCGATCTTGGAAAAATATTTCGCTCCTTTTAACTTATCGAACAAATCATTAATCCTGGGTAACGGGTACTTGTTCTTAATCGTCACCTTGTTCAACTCTCGATAGTCGATACATAGTCTAATCGATCCGTCCTTCTTTTTCACAAATAAAACTGGTGCTCCCCAAGGAGACACACTCGGTTGAATATACTTCATATCCAATAACTCCTGCAACTGTACCATCAGCTCCTTCATTTCTGCTGGTGCCATTCTGTAAGGGGCTTTTGAAATCGGTGTCATTCCCGGTACTAAATCTATAACGAATTCGACCTCCCGATCCGGTGGAAGTCCAGGCAATTCCTCTAGAAATACATCCAGAAATTTATCACTACTGGTATCTGTCCCATCTCTATCCCTACTTTCTGTGTATCGACGATATGGGCCAAATATCCTACACATCCCTTTCTTAGTAACTTCTTTGCTTGCATCATCATAAGACAACTTGAGTGTCTCGGCGACCTACTTCTATAGAACGCTACCTTAGACTGATCTGGAGTCCTAAGGTTTATACATTTCTTCTGGCACTCTATCATCGCTCCATGGTTAAATAACCAATCCATTCCAAGAATTACATCAAATTCTCCTAATTGAATTGGAATTAAATCCACAGGTAACTCATATCCCCTGATGTCTACAACACAATTCCTATAGACTTGGCTAACGAAAATTATTTCCTTATTAGTAACTTCCATGTTCATAGGATATTTTAATTCTTCTTGGAGTAAGTTTAACCATTGGGAGAATTCATGCGATACGAAGGAACAAGTAGGACCCGAATCAAATAATATGTAAGCAGATATATCATTGATCGGAATGATACCTGAAACCACATCCCTGGATGCGACCTCATCCTGAACCATCATGTTGAAAGCCTAGCTGTGGGTCGATTCTGAGTTGGAGGTCCACTAATCGTGAGATTTCCACCGCTTGGTCCCCTTCCTCTATTTCTTCTTGTTGAGTTCTTCTTTGGGCAATTCCTTGCCATATGATCCAATGCTCCACAGTTGAAACATCCATTTCTCTTTGGTGAAGAGAAATTGGGAGAGATGTGCCCCTCCTGCCCGCAGTTGAAACATATATTCTTCCCTTTTAGACATGCCCCCAAGTGATTCCTCCCACACTCCTTACATGCCTCAGTTCTCTTTTTTGCTTCCCCTAGTTTTCCCCAGAGTTTCCCAATTTAAAATTATTGCTGCTATTGTTGTTATTATTCCACTTCCTCTTGTTTGCACCACTACTGCTGCTACCTTCTCCACGATTCCCTCCTTCATTCTTCTTTTTTTTCCTTGTTAAATTTCATCAGGGCCTCACTTTCGCCCTCAGCGATTATAGATTTCTCCAAGAGAGTCATGAAGCTATTTGTCTGTAACACCGAGAGTATGCTATATAGCCATGGTTTGAGACCCTGATCAAACCTCCTCGTAAAATCCATAACTCTCAAACCGTATGTCCAAAAATTCTCAAATTTTTACAGGACCTTCATATCTTCTTATATTAATACTCCAAATTTTTATAGTACAAAACAGTAGACGAAAATTCCCCCGAGACAGACTGATCCAAACAGTCCCAAGAAAGACATCAACTATTTGTTTCTTGCAGCCACTTTTGCGATTTTATTCCCACTAATCTACAGATGATATGACCATGATACTTGGACATAATAAACTTCATACAACAAGGTATTTTACAAAAATATAACATTCATAAAACTATCATGCTAAGTCCACGCTGCATAGAAAAACGTGCCAGCACTAGTTCTATACTTGGAAAAAATCTGGAAATTCCAGATTTTCTGTAGATTTTGTTATGAACATGATTGCTTACGATTTTAATAACTTGTTCATTATAACTCTAATTCTAAAAAAATTGGAGACAGATTAGACTTCATACTGCATACTATTTTATAAAATTATTACATACGCTAATCGAGTCCTATAAACCACGAATCCAAGGCTCCGAAAAACCCAAAAATCACAGGTTACACTTTTTAACCAACTTTGACAAAAATCAAGATTTTGATTCTAGCATGCATGGATTCGATTCCTATTGTCCAAATTCCATCAACTAACATATATGAACATATTGCAACAAACAAACTCACTAAATTACCATGATTTAAATAAATTAGTAACTAAAAGGCATTTTTTAGCTATTTCCCTTGAAAACATATAAATGTTCACGAGTTACTTACTTGATGTGAATTTATTCTTGTTTAGTTTATGAAAATCCTCCTCACTTGCTTGTTTAGAATCCCCTAAACTCCAAAATACTACCACACTATTTATCTCTCTCAATTTCTCTCCATGTTTACTCACTTGGTGGAATTTTCTTAAAAGAAAAGGATGTTTGAGTGATGTGTATATATGTATAGCTTGATAAAGTCTTTTGATTCCCATAACCCCCAACTCCCATAACCCCCAACTCTAATTATTAGTTACTCACTATACTTAATAATACAATAATTTAGTTAATTAATAGGAAGAATGTGGGAGTTAGAGAAAATAAAAGGATTTTGGTTTTCAATAATAAAATAAAGTACCCCCACCTTAGCTATTATGTACTATACGTATACTCCCTCCCTTGTCCCAATTCGTGAGTCACATGGGTTCCACCAGCTGCTCACTTGTTTAAATAAAACATTATAATAATCAATTAATAAATTACTTTGACTATTTTTCCCTTCGTAGTTGAACGTTGCGAAACTTATATCGATTTTTACTAAAGTCGACGTTCAGGACGTCATGGGACTATCCGTTTAGTCAAATTCACCTCTGAAATTTGTAGTTGACTTTTTCCTCGAAAAAGTCAGCTGGTTGACTTTGACCAAAAAGTCAATTGTGACACTTTTTCGTGATTACAGTCTATCCTGACTAATTTCGACGTTCTGAACTCGAATACGCAGTCTGCGTCTCTAAATTCTGTTTCGAACACCATCTCATGATTTAATACCATCCCACATAATAAATAGAATAATACCATCCCACATAATCAATTTAAATAGTTAAATAAAACAAAAATAACTATTTAAATACATCTCATCACATAGCTTGAAATAACAAATATATGTACAACACATATATATCTAATAAATGAAATCACCCAAAAGTTTCATATAAGTTCGTTTATTGATAATTATTAAATTACATAGAAAATCTCAGATATTACATTATTTCCTTATATGCAACTTTTATGTTCAAAGAACCTTGTAAACGTTCTCGAGGTGTACTAAGTTTACTAACAAATTCTTCAGATATAAAAGAACAGGTCGCACTAGAATCAAATAATACATAATCATTTATATTATTGATTGGGATTATACCTGACACCACGTCCTTCACAGGCTCTCTGTTGATTAGCCTCCCACCAATAGTTCGCTTCTCCCTTCATTATATACGTAACAAGCACCATCTTCTGATCTTCGCCCACGCGAGCTATAGTGAAAGTCTTCTCGATCTCCTTGATCCAGGTTTTTGTAACTATCGGGTCAGTCGTTCCTACAAATTCTGGAGGTCCTACACTCTTAAAATCTCTAAAGTTTATAACGGGAGCTGCTTGGGGAATGGGTGGTACTGTTTCATTCCTTCCCCTAATAGCCTCTCCTAACAAATCTACAAGCCTCTACATCGGATCTATAGGTTCTCTCTCATCATTGACTGATTCTTCCGGTACAGTTATTCTACGTCTTGGTGCCATGATCTGCATCACAAATTTTCATTTTATTATTATTTAGTTATATCACTTAAGTATTTCTCTTAACATCAAGAAGAATAACTTTATAACACGTTTCTGAAATAAGCTCATTTATATTCATATGCCAAATTATTACAATTACATGATTCTCTCTAGCATACTGCTATAAATGATAACACATATCCCCTAATATCACAAAAGACGGGGACAACACTAGCTTACTACCCCTCTAACATTTTTCAAAAGTCGGAGTTTACTACTATCTCACATCTTACACAAAAGACTGACATTTCAACAACAGATTAAATAACACATAAGTAATTATAATACAATTATTAAACTTCTTCCTCTAGACTCAATCTAACATCCCACGCTCCACGGTGCTTTGGTATTCCTTCTGAGTAATGTGCACCACCATATCTCAGCTTCTGGTATGACGGGTCTGTCCTTGTTCAGCAGGGTAGTGATGTAACGACCGAGAAATTCGGATCCTATTGTAAAATAATTTTATTAAATCAAATAATAATAAAATTCTATTCTATGTGTTATCAAGATGGTTGTCATTGTATAACCTATTGAAGTTAGAATGTCGTAGTATTTGAGTTACGTGGATGAATTAAAGTGTTTGAATTTCCACGACGAAAATAAAAGTTTTTCGAGAGATTTTTCGAAAAACACTATTCATCGGTATTTGCTCGAAATATATTTTTGAATTTTCGAGAAATAGGTAATGATGGAATAACAAGATAAGATGGATTATGTAATAAAAATCTAGTTATGGAAAATGTAATATTTCGCTGGTGAACTTAATTTATAAACGTTAAGGAAGGCGAAGTAGTAATGAATAAGTGATAATGGTATGATACCTTGGTATTGTACAAAGTAATGAAAACGAGTATAATACGAAGTATTATACGAGTTTGTATGAAGGATGAAATATTGTATATAAATCCTATATGAATTAGAATACAAAAATAATACATAAACTATATGTATTAAGTAATGCTAATGGACTTGCAAAGGTTGATTGAATTAATACAAGTCCAAGTAGATTAAAGGGAGATGCCCAATTATTAATGAACCAGCTAATGTTTATTAATGCAAAGACCAAAGGTTGATTTAATGTAAGCCCAAACTAGAGTCCATGAGTTGTATGACCCATGGGGCAAACCATATTATTATGGTTAATATGTTGTGACCAAGACTTTGCAGTAATGACCAAGACTATGAAGTAATGGCCAAGCATAGAATAAGTGTTGTGATTAACAAGTAATGAATAGTAAGGAGGTGGCTTAAAGGAGGTGGGATGATTTAAAGACTAAACTACCCTAGCTTTGCAACTTCTATAAATATAGGAGTCTTACAAGCCATTTAACACTTGTTCAAACAATCCAACATTTTAAAGTGCTTAAGTGTTAGAGAGAATAAGCTACAAATAAGTCATTTCATTTGTAAGAAGAAGAAGAAAGCTACCTTACCAAGAATACAAAAGTAAGACTTCTTCTGTAAATTATCTTCTATCTCTACCATGATAGGTTGATAAGAAAAGATGGATTAAGGAACATGAATGATAAGAAGCAAGAAGAATGTGTAAGTCATGAACTTCAGCCCCATAAGTTGGCAATAAGTCATTTGAACTTATAAAAGTTATAAACTTATTATAAGTTAATCTTGAATGTTAAGTATGAAAATATGAACTTGTAATGAGTTTATTAAGAGAAGTGAATTAAGAACTTATATGATTATATGTATCATGTATACATAAGTAAAGTTATATGTGAAGAACATGTAAAGTATGATAATTTAAGAAACTTTAATTGTCATAAGTCATGAATAATAAAATCTTAAGTAGTTCATAAATTGACCAGTTATGAGCTCATGAAGAATAAGTCAAAAAATCAAACAATGAATATAGGTTGTTGTAATGAGTATGTTGAGATGTTCACGTGATGAATGGAATTCATTTGTAATGTTGAACAAATCATAAGAATGAAGGTTCGCCGAAAATTGCACGATTGGACGATAATCGTCGAATTCGTAAAATTCTCGGAATAGAAGTCAAATTTTGTGTTTGATCATAGAACCATTATTTTCCAATGGAGACATGTCATATTTGGTATTTAAGAGTTACGGACTCGAAAATGACCGGATTCTGACTTAGAACGAAGAAACGAGCGTTGAACATTCAAGAACGTTTATCGTTTTCGTTAAAAATGAACCAATAGGTGAATTTTTAGCAAAAAAAGTCAAATAGATAAAATTCTTACATGAACACGTAGATTACGTAATTTTTGGACCGTAGGCTTTTGAACGAACCAATTCGGACTTATAACGAAGAAGTTATGCGTCCGGGAAGTTCACAAAATTCAAAAACTAAAATTATCTTCTGGTGCACAGAGTTGGAACCGCGGCGCCAACCCTAGGCAAAATGAGTCACGCCACAGTGCGTAACAGTGTCCGAGTGTACCGTAAGAGTTCACTGCAGCGCGAACCATAGTACAATATGTGGCTCCGCAGCGCCATATACAGTACGAAAATCTTCTGGAGAGTGGCGCCGCAGCGTGACCCAATAACTAAGGACTCGCGCCGTAGCGCCAAGTCCGAGACAATGCTACTATAAGCTTCCGCCACAGCACGAGATGTTAGTATAAAGCCGGCACCGCAGCGCCAGTCTCAGAACAAGGATGGTAATAAATATTTCTAAGTAAAATGAAAGAAAAGCTAATTAGTTAAAAGTAAACACAACTTAAGGAATGTAATGTAACATTGTTTAAACTTTGTTAAACCTTAAGGATGTTGTATAAAGGTTGAGATAACCTAGTCAAATATGAATGCAAGGATAATGATAAATCAGAATGAATAGTAACTCAATCTAATACACAGTTAGATTGAGATGAAGGTATGATATAGTCATATACATACTTGATTATATGTGACCTAATGTAAGGCCTTATGTGACCATTTATTGTAGAGACTTGAATGACTTGAACATAAAGTTAATATATTAGTAGCAGATGCTAAAGGCAAGTATTCTAACTCTTGTCTCAGTTCAATCTGAACAAGTTTTTGGAAGATCATGTATTCTTTTGCATGAATTGAGGTATGTTGAAGTTAAAGCCAATTCCTTTGGCTAAACTTAATGTATTAATAATCTATTCATTTATTATCAAATGTTGCTATCTTTTGTCAACTACTGGATATGGTTTTCAAAAGAAGACTGGAATGTTAAACAAATGTTTTGTCGGTAAAATGACAGACATGTGAGGTTGCCAAATGCTTAAACGTGCATACGTTTAATGGATGTAGTGTTGATCAACATAGAGTACAATAGGCTGATCACCTGGAAGTGCTCGTAAGTAATATCGAGCTTACAGACTTGCTTCCGAGTTGTCCTTTTCCAATAAAAACTGAATACTCGATGTCTCTGACCGGAGTGAATGTTTTACTAAATATTGTTATTATTGTAAAACATTTTGAAAGAAAAGATGATGTGCTATTTTGAGTTATCAATAGTACTTCATAACTATTGTTCATTTATTAAAGATATACGATTTGTATATGTCAAGCATGTTGTTATTAAATTGTTATACTTGCTGAGCTAGTTATGCTCACTCTTGCTTGAACCATATGAATGCAGCTAAGACTGAACGTCCCGAAGGATCGAAAAATGATAAAGGAAAAGCTAAGGCAGATTACTAAACTGTCTTGTAATAGTATAGGTCTATTGTTGTAATGTAACTGATATTATGACAAAGAACCTTTGTAATGGGCATAGAACCTGGGAAATGTAAATATTACTTTAAATATATAGAAGTTATGTTCGTTCTTTGAAACTTTTCAATTGAATGAATGTATGAATGTTGTACAGTATATCACCATCTGTCGGGTTGGAAGAAACCCGGATTTGGGGGCGCTACAAGTTGGTATCAGAGCCTAGGTTATAAAACTTAAGGGGAAAAGTAGAAACTTAACTCATAACCTTAAAAAAGAATAAAGAAGTAAAAGATGGAAAGTAACCCTATAAAAATGCATTATCTTAGGTTATGTATTTCTATTTATTTTGTTGACGTGTACTAATCAAACTATATTGTTTTATTGTTGATGTCAGGAGAAAATGATATGTATAGAGATATACATGTAGTGAGCGAGAATTCGGTTAATCGGAGAGACACTACCAAATCCCGTAGCAGTAGAACCAGAGTTGGTGACAATCGAGTCTGGAGACTCGGACGATTTAGACTACATGTCAATATTTGATGTCATGCTTGAAGAGGAGGTGGACGTGATGTCCTTTGACCCGGTTCCACCTAAAGAGAAGTTGTCTATGGGGGAATCAATGAAGGCACTGTTTATGTCGGTATTGGATAGGAATGTCCATTACTACCAAGAGGTTATGGAGTTGAAAGAGGAAGTCCAAGCTGTCCGTGAGGACAAGGCTAGCATGGAGGGAATGTGGGAAGAGGAGCATGATGATAGAGTTCTAGCTAAGGACAAGGTCTGAGATTTGAAATGTGAAGTCTTTGAGCTCAAGCAGGAGCTAAAGACTATATAGTGGAAGTTGGAGAGGATGTCCTATATACATAGGAGTTCTCATATAGATTTCCAGCAGCAGGTAGCTGGGTATCAGATAGAAGCAGGACAGACCCAACACACTATCAGTAGAGATGTTATTGCCGGTCAGGCAAGCAAAGATTTTGAAAATGCCCTACGTCAGATGTAATCTAGCAATAGCTAGAGTAGATTAGATATGTAAATATTATGTATCTAGTAGTGACGTAAAACCCTCTTTTGTATAACAAAGGTTAGTCTTTTGTAAATCCCAATTTTTGGAAAGTAATTGCGGGATGGTAATGTAATCAGCTAAGGCTGAGTAATGTAAACAATGTAATGTTATACTACAAGTTATGAATCAATATAAGTCTTTTCATGAAATATGTTGAGTAATGAGTATGAGTTATTGTTGTATTACCAATAATAACAAACCAACAAGACTAAAGTAATAATGATGTGTTGTTTTATTAATAGCAAAATGCCGCCAAGAAGGAGACAACAAAATCAGGGCACTAATGTTAACCAACCGGAGGGTGGTCCGGTTAATCCAATACAGGAGTTCATTAATCTTTTAACGGCTGCATTTAATAGAACGGGGGCTAATGTACTCGTGATTCCTAGAGTAGTACGAGCTACTACTTTTAAGGACTTTAAAAGTGTAGGTCCGTAGGAGTTCAAAGTAACTACGGACCCTATAGAAGCCCAAACTTGGGTAAAAAAATCTAGAAAGCATTTGTAATAGTAAATGTTGAGGAGGGTCAAAAGGTTGCCTTTGCAACCTATTTAATGAAAGGAGAGGCCAACTTTTGGTGGGAGGCAAATCAGGCTAGGGTCGATATAGGAAACCTAACATGGGAGAGGTTTAAGGAGATTTTCTTCGAGAACTAATTTCCCACGAGTATGCAAGGGAGGATGGAAATGAGGTTTCTTGAATTGAGACAAGGGCATATGACAGTTCCCCAATATGCTGCCAAGTTTAATGAACTGGCACGATTTGCTCCACATCAAGTGGACACTGTAGTGAGAAAGGCTAGAAGATTTGAGCATGGCTTGAAACCCTGGCTGTATAGCCGAATCTCTGTGTTTCAAAGTACTTCCTTTGGAACCATACTAGAAAAGGCAATAACTGCCGAAGGTGGGAATGAGGCTCTCAGCCAGTACCACAAGGATAAGAAAAACTACGGCAAGGTTTATGGAGGAACCAAGACCGAGGGAGCCAGTGGAAGTGGCAACGGTCAGAAGAAGAAGGGCTTTACCTCTGGGAATAGCGGAGTAAAACAAGGGGATTCTAAAAGGAGGATGGAGGCCTACAAAACCTGCGGGAAGACTCACTTGGGAGTCTGTCTCATAGGAAAGGCGGTTTGTTATAATTGTTGACAAGAAGGGTACATTTCGCCTAACTGTCCAAATCCGAAGAAAAATCACGGATGCTTTGTATGTGGATCAACTGACTATATAACGAAGAATTGCCCGAAGAAGGGGACAGAAAGAAATAAGGGAACTAATAGCGGTAAGTTAGATATTAGTGGTCCAGCTCAGTCGGGGAAATCAATGGCCCGCACTTTTAATATGACGACCCAAGATGCGGTGGCATCAGGTGATGTAGTTGCAGGTATTATTCCGATCAACAATATAAATGCATGCGTGCTATTTGATTCGGGTGCTACTTGTTCGTTTATAGCATGTGATTTTGCTAGACAACTAGAATTATTTCCTGAAAAATTGCCTATACCTTTTAACATTATGGTAGCAAACGAAGAGATAATTCTTGTTGAAGATATTCATAGGAGTTGTTGCGTAGATGTATGTGGTTGTAAGTTATCGGTAGATTTAATACAGATAAAGTTAGGAGAATTCGACGTAATTCTCGGAGTGGATTAGTTGATTAACCATGGAGCAATTATAGATTGCCAAAAGAAATGTGTGAGCATCAGGACGTTGAAGCAACCTCCTGTAGTATTTTATGGTAGTAAATTGTCGGGACGTCCGTATTGCCTTACAATGACACAAACTAGAAAACTTCTAAGGAAAGGTTGTGTAGGTTACCTATGCCATGTTGTTGATGCCCAGAGAGTGGGAGCAACCATGGAACAAATACGTATAGTAAACGAGTTCATGGATGTATTTCCAAGTGAGTTACTGGGTTTACCGCCGGATAGGGAGATCGAATTTGTGATAGACAATGTGCTAGGACCGACAGCAGTCTCAAGGGCACCGTACCGTATGGCGCCTGTGGAAATGAAAGAACTAATGGTTCAGCTATAGAAACTATTCGACAGGATATACATTCAACCAAGTGTTTCTCCGTGGGGGGCACCGGTGTTGTTTGTCAAGAAGAAAGACGGATCATTAAGGCTTTATATCGACTATCGGGAGTTGAACAAGTTAACGATAAAGAATAAATACCCATTGCCCAAGATCAATGATCTCTTTGATCAATTGAAAGGGGCAAAGTACTTTTCTAAAATAGATTTATAGACGGGGTAAGGTTAGGAAGGAAGATGTGCCAAAGACGACATTCAGGACTCATTATGGTCATTACGAGTTTCTGGTGATGTCATTTGCATTGACAAATGCACCTTCTGCATTTATGGATATGATGAACAGAGTGTGCAAACTATATTTGGTCAAGTTCATTATGGTGTTTATCGATGATATTCCAGTCTATTCTAAGACGCCAGAAGATCATGCTGAACACTTAAGATTACTATTGGAGACACTAAGGAATGAGAAGTTATATGCGAAACTCACCAAATGTGAATTTTGGCTGGAAAAGGTGCAGTTTTTAGGTCATCTCATTGACCAAGAGGGGATTTCAGTGGATCCAGCAAAGGTGGAAGCAGTAATGAATTGAGATCAACCGAAAACGCCGACTGAGGTGCGGAGTTTCCTAGGGTTAGCAGGGTATTATCGAAGATTTATCCAAGATTTTTCGAAGATAGCTACCTCATTGACTAATTTAACAAGGAAGACGGTGAAATACGTATGAACTGATAAATGTGAAGGCAGTTTTCAAGAACTGAAGAAAAGATTAAGTGAAACGCTTGTTTTGTCATTGCCAGATGACATAGAAAATTTTGTAGTGTATAGTGATGCTTCGCATAGAGGACTTGGTTGGGTGCTTATGCAGTATGGCAAGGTCATTGCGTATGCATCACGACAGTTAAAGGATAATGAGAAAGTTTATACTACTCATGATCTAGAACTAGCCGCAGTAGTGTTTGCCATAAAGATATGGAGACATTATCTTTATGGGGAAAATGTGAGATATATACGGACCATAAAAGTCTAAAGTATATCTTCACTCAGAAGGAGTTAAATATGAGACAAATAAGATGGCTAGAGTTGATAAAGGATTATGATTGTGAAATCCTGTATCACCCTGGAAAGCCCAATGTAGTTGTCGACGCCTTAAGTAAGAAGGGTCGGGAAAAGTTGTCTATGTTAACAGCTCAAAATGAGTTAATAATAGAGATGGCTAGGATGGAAATAGAAGTAAAGATTCTGAGTGATTCGGGGCAGTTACTATTCTCAACGGAGATGCAGTCTACCATCGTATAAAGAGTCAAGGAGGTACAACTCAAGACGGAGGAGTGTAACAAAATGAAGAAATGGTTATATGAGAAGGAAGATACTAAGTATAGTCTTGATAATGAGTGATTATTATGATTTGAAGGAAGAATTTGGGTTCCGAATGAGCCGGAAATAAAGGAGCAAGTGTTACAAGAAGCTCATAGTTCGAGGTACTCGATACATCCTGGTAGCACTAAGATGTATCAAGACCTTCGACAGAGTTTTTGGTGGCCAAACATTAAGAGAGAAATAACAGAGTATGTGAGTAGGTGCTTGACTTGTCAAAAAGTTAAGGTCAAACATCAACGACCCAGTAGCTTATTATAGTCACTAGAGATCCCAGAATGGAAGTGGGAGCATATCACGATGGACTTCGTGGTGGGACTTCCGACTACGCATAAAGGGTACGATTCGATTTGGGTAATAGTGGGCCGGTTGGCGAAGTCGGCTCACTTTTTGCCAATTAGGGTCAAATACAACTTAGACCAGTTAGCTAAACTTTATGTTAAGGAAATCATTTCCAGACATGGAGTACCGGTATCGATTGTGTCATATTGTGATCCATGATTCACATTGAATTTTTGGAGGAGTTTGTAAGAATAGTTGGGAACACAGCTGAAGTTAAGCACAACTTATCATCCACAAAAAATGAAGAAACGAGCGTTAAACGTTCACAAACATTTATCGTTTTCGTTAAAAATGAACTAATAGGTAAATTTTTAGCAAACGAAATCAAATAGATAAAATTCTTGCATGAACGCGTAGATTATGTAATTTGTGAACCGTAGGCTTTTGAACGAACCAATTTGGACTTATAACGAAGAAGTTATGTGTCAGGAAATTTCACAAAATTTAAAAACTAAAATTGTTTTCTGGTGCACAGAGTTGGCGCCGCTGCGCCAACCCTAGGCAAAATGAGTCGCGCCGCAGCACGTAACAGTGTCTGAGTACACTACAAGAGTTTGCTGCAACGCAAACCATAGTACAATATGTGGCACCGCAACGCCATGTACAGTACAAAAATCTTCTGGAGAGTTGCGCCGTAGCGCGACCCAATAAGTAAGGACTCGCGTCGCAGCGCCAAGTCCGGGACAATGCTACTATAAGCTCGGGCAGCAGCGTGAGATGTAAGTATAAAGCTGGCGCCGCAACGCCAGTCTCAGAACAAGGATGGTAATGAATATTTCTAAGTACAATGAAAGAAAAGATAATTAGTTAAAAGTAAACACAACTTAAAGAATGTAATGTAACATTGTTTAAACTTTGTTAAACCTTAAGGATGTTGTATAAAGGTTGAGATAACCTAGTCGAATATAAATATAAGGATAATGATAAATTGGAATGAATAGTAACTGAATCTAATACACAGTTAGATTGAGATGAAGGTATGATATAGTCATATAATACTTGATTATATGTGATCTAATGTAAGGCCTTATGTGATCATGTATTGTAGAGACTTGAACGACTTGAACATAAAGTTAATATATCAGTAGCAGACGCTAAAAGCAAGTATTCTAACTCTTGTCTCAGTTCAATCTGAACAAGTTTTTGGAAGTTCATGTATTCTTTCGCATGAATTGAGGTATGTTGAAGTTAAAGCAAATTCTTTTGGCTAGACTTAATGTATTGATAATCTACTCATTTATTATCAAATGTTCCTATCTTTTGTCAACAACTGGATTTTGTTTTCAAAAGAAGACTGGAATGTTAAACAAATGTTTTGTCGGTAAAACCACCGGTACGTGATGTTGTCAAATGCTTAAACGTGCATACGTTTAATGGATGTAGTGTTGATCAACATAGAGTACAATAGGCTGATCACCTAGAAGTGCTCGTAAGTAATATCAGGCTTCGGGTTGTCCTTTTCCAATAAAGAATAAATACTCGGGGTCTCTGACCGGAAGAAATGTTTTACTAAATATTGTTATTATTGTAAAACATTTTGAAAGAAAAGATGAAGTGCTATTTTGAGTTATCAACAGTACTTCATAACTATTGTTCAGTTATTGAAGATATACACTTTGTATGTGTCAAGCATGTTGTTATTAAATTGTTATACTTGCTGAACTAGTTATGTTCACTCTTGCTTGAACCATATGAATGCAGCTAAGACTTAACGTCCCGAAGGATCGAAAAAGGATAAAGGAAAAGCTAAGGAAGATTACTAAACTGTCTTGTAATAATATAGGTCTATTGTTGTAATGTAACTGATATTATGACAAAGAACCTTTGTAATGGGCATAGAACTTGGGAAATGTAAATATTACTTTAAATATATAGAAGTTATGTTCATTCTTTGAGACTTTTCAATTGAATGAATGTATTAATGTTGTACAGTATAGCACCATCTCTCGGGTTGGAAGATACCCGGATTTGGGGGTGCTTCAAGTGATTTACCCCATCAATCAACCTCTCTATGGCCGTACGTAGGGCATAACCCATCTTGTTCATCTTCCTTCTCTTGCATCTCACTTCCTCCACTAAGTCATTAGCCCGATCATTGGCTCCTTCCCACTTCTCCTCGAAGTGGATCCTATCCATCACCTCCATGTCTAGCTGAGTACGAAGTGCTTCCCTCTCAGCCTTCTCACTAAGATCCCTCTGCTCAGACTCTTCTAGCTTCCCTACCAGCTCCATATTCCTAGCTACTGATCGGTGAAACAAAGTTCCCATCTAGATCCCTGCCTCCTTACGATGAGCAATCTCCACCTCCATCTCCTGCATCACTAATTGTCTGTGATGGTCCTCGTCCCTCAGTTTTTGCAACTCAGACTCCCTTTCCCTAGCCTCAGCCTCTAATTCCTCCACTCTACATCCTAACTCCAAAATCTGTTCCTCATATTCTCCCAACATCCGATCCTCAAAAGTAGCCTTGTCGGAGTCCTCCATAGGCTTAGGCTCCTCCTCTATAGGCTTCTTCTCCGGATCAGACTCCTCAGGTAAGGCTCCATCTCCTTCTCCTCATCATCCTCATCAGTAGGGGCCACTACTGATATAGGCTCTGCTATCAACGGTGCCTCATACACCACGTGGATGTCACGCGGCTCCTCCTCTACTACCCGGCTAGGTTCTCCTATGCCAGTCATCCTACAATCACCAACATAAGACAACACAAACAACAACTCCATTAGAATGTTAAATAACATAAGTTCATTGTATAGAATGAAGTGATATTCTATAACACACTAAGTCACTCTCTATGAAAACTCTACATGAGTCTCATCCCACTCTATCTCCTAAGTTTTCTTAAGTTATAATCTAAGGACTCTCGTTCTTAAGGTTTATAACTATAGCTTTGATACCAATCTATGACGCCCCCAAATTTGGACCTCCACTTGGTCACTCGAATTCGGTTCATCATGTGCTCATGGTAATATAATAATAACTAAAATTACACATCCACAGCGGAAAATCCAATTTAGAGTAATATACAATGATTTATTATAATTATTCTCCCAAGTCTCGCAACCTACAGTACTTAATATATTACATAATAATATCGTATATAGACTTATTACATAATCCTACTTCAGCTTAAACATAGTCTAAAAATAGTCTTAATACAACATAACAACTTTTTAAACATAAAGGAACAAGCTTGTCGGTAGCCTTTCCCTTTCCCTTGTTTTTCCCAGATACACTTCCTTGTTCCGCCTTAACTGAAAGGTTTTAAATAAGAAAGAATGGGTACAAATTGCCCAGCAAGTAATATAAAACAAGGGTAAAAAGTTTTATAACACGAGTTTAAAATATCAAAGTATCATCTCTAAGATAGTTCAGAGTTTCAGAATAATATCATGAATAACGAATATCAATAATTCTTGAATCCAATCCTTGGAATATGAAACGATAATTCAATATAGATCAATAGATATATATAAATTAAAAGGCTATCAACATATCCAATTGGATAAATAATTTATACTGAGCAGTCACTAAGGACTATTGAACATCTGCTAGAATTACCAATATTAAACTGATAACCCAAAAGAATCAAGTATGATAGATGATCATTCTACAATACTCTAAGTTATGCATAACTACACAGTAATATTCATACGTGTGTTGAGGCTTCCAACAATAAACACTCCCCTTACAATAAGGGTTGTTTAACTTAGTTTTCAAGATTTTCGCACCAGTCAATTGGTTTGGACAGTTTTATAAACATGCATATAGTCTAGCCGAATCAAATTGCATAGATACTTTTATAATATTCAAGAATAATACCAAGTTCAACATGAATAATAGTTTTCTCAAGAGTTTAACATACTAGCTCAATTGAACGAGAAAGTAAGATAACTTGCATTCAAAGAGATAAGGTTTGCTTACGATATCCGTTGAATAAAGTAATACAAGGGTTTAGGATACTTGCCTTAAGCGTAGTTTACCAAAGTAAAGCTTAATACCCTCTTTCGAATCCTAATATAATATAATTACACGTATAGGATATTCATTAGTTTCATAAACTCACATAGGTAAGTTTAAACATACACATAAACGTCTAACTTAGGTGTAACTTCATACAACATCACCTATCCTATATTTTCATAGCACAAATTAGATTGTAAGACATCACAAATTCAAACAACGTATCATTGCTTTATATCTTGTAAACATTCCTTTGGACTTAACATTTGAAAGTCATGATTAATATTTACCTCTATCAAATAGCATTCTTCTTAACATATTACATATAATATTGGTCATTTATTACAAGTTAAAGTAATCATATAAGCATGCCTTGAACTTCATATCAAAAACAGAAACTATTCTTGACTGTAGGATGGCGTAGTTGCGCCTTGTCTAGGCTTAGGGATGGTGCATATGCGATGTCCCCTGGTCGGACCAAGGTTGAGCTTTGTACTTCCTATTTATGTCCAATTCTTACATATATGCACTAGTACTCTATCATATATACATGTTAGAGGTGCTCATATAAACATATGACCATTCTTGAGTTTATTCTTACAAGTTTACAATATTCATGGTATTAAGGAATAGAAACATCATGTGGTTACCATGCTTTATAATTGGCTATATGTCTACATATAGGTCACATAACCTGTTAATATACATGCTCATAGGGTTTGTTCCATTAATTTATAACTAGCATTGGTATTGCTTTAAAAACATACATATACTCATTCTTGGTTTACTACCGTTATATCAAACATATAAGAGTTATGCTTAGAGACATAATAATGTAAACATGTCATTTTAGATTCTAAGAACTTAACTACCTATTCTTAATGCAATTGGCTTTGAAAACATATCCAAGTTTGCTTTTTAAACCATTTTAACATAAATGATGGAATATAACACATACAAGGCAACTTTGAACTCTCATCATATATAACTAAATCATTTTAACATCTTTCCAAGATCAGAACCTACATTATGTAGCATTCATGTATATTAACTTCTAAAATCTCAAGCTTTTCTTGAAAATTCTCTAACACAAGGTCTAACAAGTTTGATCATGATAAAGACACTATAAAGACCATATCATGTTTATGAACATCTGAAATCCATCACGAGTATAAGATACTAAGTTCAGAACTTGTAACACATAAATTCCATCAACGTTTGTGTTCAACATTTTAAGTGTTGTCATAAACTTCTTGCTAAATCATGTTAATCTTTTCTTATCATATAAGAATACTTTAAATCCCATGCTATACTTCTTTTCAGATATATATTTAAGTCATGATACCAAGTTCTCAACACCTAGCATAGACAAAACTAGCAACTGGTTCTGAGGTATGGCGTAGCTGTGCTGCACCCTAGTATAAACAAGGCGCAGTTGCGCCACGTCAAAATCATAAGTAGTAAGCAGACTCAATTTTGCAGAGTGTCACCCAACTTGATTTCCAACGATTTAAGCTAGTTCCAAACAATCATTAAAGTGTTCATACATGTAAGTTAACTTTTTAAACACATTATAACATGCTAATTTATATCAATTGACATATAAATTAAAGAAATTTCAAGAATTTATCAAAACCCATTTCAAGAACATAACTAGGGTTTATACCTTCTCAAGCTCGAATTGGACTCCCTACACTCTGAGTATGCTTCGATAATAGCTCAGCAACTTATAACTCTCCAATTTAGACTTATCAAAAAACTTTTAGCACCACAAAACTATAATTTAAGCTTGTATTTATAGAAAAAGCTTGGACCAGACATTGACATTACACTAAGGTTGGAATTCATGGTGTAATGGGAGAAAACATTGGTTAATTGAGAGTTGATCAACCACCCTTACCAGCCCTCTTCGTAGCAAATGATCACATATTCCATAGCCTTTTGGAGAATACGTATTTTAGCTTCGTGTTATTGTTCATGTACCTTTGTGTTACTCCATTTAGGATAAGAGCAAATATCTCAGCATTTGGTCATCTAAGGGGTGGTGTTTGTTTAGAGCTGAATGGAGCTGAATTTGAATAGTTGAATCGGTCAGTGCGTTTGTTTTGGTCTGAATGGCTGAATCAGTAAGATGGACGAGCTAAATGGCTAAGTCAGATTTTTTTAGCTGAATAGTTGAATGAGCAGTTGAATGAAGTAAAAAAAAATAAAATATTAACTATTATATTAAGTAATATTAAATAAATTTACAACAATTTTGAATTTTTTTCAGAGGGGTAAAATAATAAAGTTTTGTCATTCAGATGTTTCAGACATGTCAATTATCAAACAACTTTTTTCATTCAGATTCATATTCAACTCATTCAGATTCAAATTTAGCTCATTCAGATTTAGATTCATTCAGTTTTTATCAAACACCCCCTAAGGCTTGGTTTGGTTCTTTTAATTCCCATAATGTAATATTAAGGTACAATTGTTACCATATTAGGAATTTAATGATAAATTTTATACTCACATCATATAATCCATGTACATTAAATACACGCAATAAAATGGCGCAGTTATGCATTATTGTCCGGGTATCTCCCTATAATTATTTTTACTACTCACATAACCATATTATAACATTATTTAATATTAGTGTTTATTTAAACATTTAATTTCCTTCCTAGTTTCTATAATACACAGATATTTAATTATTGCACACTTGCACACAACAGTTACTATAATCTTTATTATATTAATAATTTACTTATTTGTTTTATGCAAAATAGATAAATTATTTATTGATTAATTAAAAATAATATTAATTAATTCATTCCTCATTGATTAATGTAATTATCAATCTCTACAACAATTAATATAAATTAGTTGTTCACTTAATAATTTCTTCGTCGATTAATATCAACATAATGTACTTTTATCCTATGGCAGTGCCAAACTGGTTTAGCTTCTAGCCAGTTCCAACTTCTATCGCCATACTAGTTTTACACGACATGAATTAACATCCACACGAGTGATATTGCTAATCTCAGAGTGTATTCATTCATTATATGGAATCACATAATCATACGCAAATAACCTTCCTAGTTTTCTTTTAACTTTCTTAGTGAATTTTCTCAGTTCACATTATGCCACACAAGGCACTTCACAAATGCTCATCACATTTCCAAACTTCTTAATTCGTATCAATCCAATGCGAATCAATTTAATTACTCAACTTACAAAACATTAACATTTATATTCAAATAAATATTTATTTCCATTAATATATTCATTTAATAAGATGTGGAAATTCTCAGGTATTACATCAGAAACAGCGCAGCTGCGCTGTAGCTCAACTGTGTTCGTTCAATGTTTAAAAACGGTGCAGCTGCGTCATACCCAGGACAGAGGCAATGATGCATGTTAGTTATGCAGACCTATAAAAACTTGCTATAACCTAGTCTAATGAAATGTTAATGTGATGAACATGTAATAAAGTTACTATAACAGATTTGTATCATGTATGTGATAATTTCAAAGTTGTAAAAATTAGTAAGTCCTGAAATCTTACGTTGTGATTTATTAAAATCTAGAGTGGGTGACTAAGTGTTGTAATTCTAAGACTTGTGATTCTAAAGTGTATGTGGTTTTAGTGATATGAAACTTGTATTAAAATAACAAGTTCAACTAAAGTGAGATTTAACTTGGAAAATGGATGTTAGTGTATCTAATAGATGCTGTGAGTCTAATAATATGTGTAGGTGAACATGAGTTGTAAATTATAGCTTACGCACGAGGCAAGTTCTTTACCCCCTAAACTTTATTGAAGCAAGTTCTCTAACCCTAATTTTATTTGAGCAAGTTTTGAACCCTAATCTTTGTTGAATTACCCTAACTTGTTTATAATTAAGCAAGTTTTCCTACTTTTATTCTCTTTGTAATGAATGCAAGTTCTTGAACTCAAATCTCTAATTGAGTTGTCCTATCTCATTTACTTTACACAAGTTTCTAATCTTTACTGTTATAATTAGCAAGTTTCGTTCTCAGCTTATTATTCATTAATGCATGTTCAATAATTCAGTTTTGTATTCGACAATATTATAGCCTTAGCTTAATATTTTTCAAGCAAGGTTTCTTGTATTACTCAATGCTTATGCTTTCTATTTTATTTCTAAGCATGACTTCGATATATAGTGTTGGTTCACCTATGATTCATAATTATTACACATTATGTTGTTATTGATTATTCGAAATGATATTGAACTTTGTTGATTCAACTAATCCTTAGTTGATAATTGTAAAACCCTAAATTACCCTTGAAGTTTATCTAAACCAAAATTTCTTTGGTGTGGACTTGTACTCTAAAACTGAGTAGAATAACCCTAATTATAGGGGAATTATTTACGCAATGCGTTTAGATGTTTGTGCACAATACACGGTATGAAGGGCTGATCACCCTAAGTACGGGAAGTCCCTACGGTCTTATGACTGTTTAGGTTTAAGTTGAAAGATTACTTATAACCTTGGACATAGTTCGTGGTCTTGTGACCCTCAGATATATCTCATAGTTTGATTTCAGTTCTTGATTATCATTGATAGAGTATTATTCAGTTCTATTGAGCCTATTCATTGGAAATTATTATGCTGTTGATATTCATTGTTATTTCAAGTGAGCATTTGTTTTGTTCACTCTTGCATATATATAATCATTGCAGCTAAGACT
The DNA here is from genome assembly GCA_020205505.1 of Panax japonicus. Lineage (NCBI taxonomy): Eukaryota > Viridiplantae > Streptophyta > Magnoliopsida > Apiales > Araliaceae > Panax > Panax japonicus. Next base: position 57,147,712 of record CM035094.1, on the reverse strand, counting down.
GAAAAGGTCGATGAACCTACCACTGGCAAAGGGAAAGGAAAAATGAACAAGTGTGACGCCCCCAAAATGGGTATACAACACCCATTCTGAGTTGTCAAAATACATGGTACAGAAACAACTACAACTTTATTAATACAACATAAAAACTGTGAGTTTAAATACAAATATTGTGACAACCCGAGAAATTGGACAATTTATTAAAATCTTAAATGATTGATTTAAGGTCAAATAATAGACCTAGACAGAAAATAAGTGTATGCGTTTGATGTAATTGGGATTGAATTTTGAGGATTTCAAAATTCGGTGAAGGATATAGGTGAATTATCCAGGATTAAGGATTTATGTAAATATGCTCTGTGTACATGGTTAATGATGTGTTCAGAATGTGGTTAAGGGTCATGGATTGATCAGATAAATTACATCTGTGACAAACCCTAATTATATATTAAGAACTTTAACGTTCAGTTAGAAAACCATAACGTCTAATAAGAAACCCTAGAAATCGGTTCTGGAAACCCTAGTTTCAGTTCCGGGAGTCCGAAACCTTAAATCGGATATTAAAAACCCTAGATTGGGAATGCAATGTATGTACAAGGTTAAACGCCAATAATTTTAATTAATTAGGGAAAACCCTAATGAATTATCTAAAATCTTAATTGATTATTAAAAAACCCTAATACCAGATCTGAAAATCCTAGTTTCAGATTCTGATAAACGGAAGCCCTAATCTGGGAATATAACGGAGAATTTTAATGCTAGAGTGCTAATAATTAAGTATTAATTAGGGTAAAGGTTAATTAATTAACAAACCCTAATTTTCAATTTTTGGAACCCTTATTGTTCTGTCAAAAACCCTAATTGTTCAGTGGTGGACTTAATTTCTTAATTAGCAATGTTAATTAGGAAATATAAATCCTAATTGTCAAGTTATTAGAAACCCTAATATAATTAGGAAATCTAATTTCTAAAACTGAAATATTATTTTTCTATTTAAAACCCTAAAATGTGATTTTGAACCCTAATGACCATTTTGACCCTAATTGATTAATTAGCGATTTTAATTAGGAAATACTAATCCTAATTAGTAAGATTTAAAATATGATTATGGAATTTTAAGATAATTAGTAAATCCTAATTATAAGTTAAAAATGTTAATTATCTATTTTGAAAACCAAAATTCGGAAATGTAGAAATTAAATTACAAAGTTAAGGGTTAAAACCTAAACCCTAAATGCTCCAAACTCTAAACCCTCTCAAACCCTAAACCCTAAGGGTTTGGTCAAATGTCAAAAATACCATTAAAATAAAATGGAAAATGACTAGAATGCCATTTGTTGTATTATTGAAGCTTGCTTGCAAAGGTTGCCCTACGGTGAGTTTCTCACCAACCCTAGTACTAGCCATGAGCTACAAACACTGAATCCAGCCGAAATTTGGCCAGATCATAGCAACAAGGCAACAAATATAAGAGATTTAGTGAGAGAATGGCCACTTTATATTTCATTTTTCTCCTAACCCTTCTCTCTCTAAAAAAATTCGGGATTTAGTGTGATATGAAGTAAGGAGATGAAACAAAATCAAACCCTAACTCTCTATGATCAGCAACAAAGAATCAGATTCATGAATCATAGCTCAAAGGTACAAAAACCCCAATTTCAAAAATCTTTTGATTTGTGGTTAGATGTTGTAATTGAATGGCTAAAGTTGTGTATTAAGGTGTCATTTAGTGATCTGGGTTGTTAAATCCCAGATCCATAACACTTAGATGCACGAATCTAGCATTTTTGAAAATCTGGAAAAGTTGAAAAATATGGCCTGACAGCCATATGTCAGGGCCCATAGATCGTTGTATGTTTTTGATTTGTTAAGTTGTAAGTTATATATGTGTTATATGTAATGTCGACTGTGCTCTGAAATAAGAAACACGACCCGATCATGAATGGACTAAGAGATATGATCGGTCAAAGACCGTTGACCGTTCACAGAAACTGCATTCTGGGCAGCCCAAAAATTTTAGTAACCCCTGACAAGATTTTTGCAAGCCTCTGATCTTGCAGTTGTTTTATTGTTTTGGTCATGTTGTGGTTTTGGTATTGTAACTTGACATTTATATTACACATCTAAGCCATCAGAACCACTAGATCGTTCATATAATCCAAGATACACTTGGTCAAAGTAGCTTTGACCGACTGTTCTTGACGAAATCTGGAAAACCCAGAAATCGTGAAGAACAGTGCTTGACCCATACTTTGATCGGACTAGATCTCTTAGATCTGATGTTGTTAAGTTGATATAGAGTACTCAAGTTGTACTCTGTCATGTGATCTACACAAAGGAACCAATTTTTCACCAAAACAAAGTACAGAATACCAGTTATAAGGATCGAAAACTAGTACCCTTGACTGTTCTTCATTTTCTGGAAACCCCAGAAATGAAGAACAGCGTTGTCAGACATTTGGCTAGCTTAGATCTTGCTGTGATGTTGTGTTATGATCGAGATGTTGGTTGTGTGTTGTAGTGTTACATATATACTACACGATCACACTTCAAACTAGCTTAGAAAATCTTAAGAACTCTGTATTAAATCCAGTCAAACATACTCACCCGAAATCTGACATGAAGATCTAGAAATTGGCCAAGAACACTCAAGAACACCTATAGCGACGGTTCTGTCGCTATAAGGCCCTTTAGCGACGCTTATTTTTGGAAAATGCAGAAAATGATTAAAAAAATTAGAAAAAAATGATTTTTAATTATTAAAAATACAAAATAAATTCCGAAAAATTATTTTAAAGTCTGAAAAATAGTTTTTAACTATTTTAAGTATATTTTTAAAATATTTAATATTTTTGGAATATAAATGGTATTTATTTATTTAATTATAATATTAAATAAATTATTTTAAAAATAGTTTTAAATTCATGAAAAATTATATTATGATATATGAAAATATTTTAAGTTATTTTTGATGACTTTTAATATTTTGGGATGAATTTCATTAATTAATCAATATTAATGATAATTAGTTTATTTAATAACAATATTAAATAAATTATGGAAAAAGAGAATTAATGTTTTAAAAATTATATAAAAATAATTTAAGTGTTATAAAAATATTTTAAGTTATAAAATGTAACTTTTGATATTTTGGCATGAATATATTAATATTTTAATATTAATAGCAATTATCGGATAATGGATTAAAGTGTTGAAAAATTATATAAAAATGATTTTAAAGTATTAAAAATACTTTGTGATATGATAATTATATTATAATATTATGTAATGATTTTCATTAATGCTTTATATTAAATGAATATTAATAATGAAGGTATTATGTTGTATTTAATTCATTTAAATACAATTTTAATGATTGAAAAATATTGATAAATGGTAATAATTATCCAAAAATTATTACGAGCCTAGGAAAAATGTTTTGACTGATAAGAAATTATCTGTGATAATGGTTAAGTGGTTAGGTAGAGTTTAATTGAACTTAAACTCGATTTTTATCCGACTAGACTGTCGGGATGTTAGAATTGTGTCGGTTTCAACTCAGACTGCAATAGTTTGACTTGATACCTAGTTTTATGTGTGTTATAGATTGATAGGATTATGTGCTATATGTTTAGGTTATTTTGTGGATATAAATATAACATTATTATACTGTGATGACATTATTCTAATATTGGAGATCTATATTACTAATATTAGGTCTTCGAGTAAAGCGTTATAAATTGTGTTGCGGTAATCAACGGTTCAGGCAAGTTTCTTTTACTTAACTCTAATAAGAGTAGTTTCTTCAAGCTTATGGTTAATCATTGCTGATTGCCATGAAATTTGTACTCTGTACATCTTGCATGTATAAGTCAGGTATGAAAGGCTGATCACCTTCATTACCAGTTGGTTCAGAAATGTTTGTTCATGTATAAAACTTGTTCAGTCAAAAATTTGTTCGTGCTAGTTCTCAATTATATTGATGAATTATAGCAAGCTCATTATTCATACTCTTCAATCATGATATATCGTTATATTGTTGTATATAAACTTGCTGGGTAACTTTCATGCTCACCCTTGCTATATCATGATAAAACATTGCAGATAAGGCGAATGCGTTCGGATACAGGAAATGGTTAAAGCCAAGTTCAGCTTGGGATATAAAGTGCGGCTAGTTTGTAATAGCGTATTATGATAAATGTGTTGTATGATAGAAAGTTTATGAATGTGTATTAAGTTAAGGTTACTCGACCTTGGGGTAATGTGTAAAGTTTAATGTATAAACAATTTATGTTTATATCTTCCGCAATTAGTAAAAGAATTAGTGTACCGAATCCGCGGTGATTTGGGGCCCGGAGTCGGGGCTACTACAGATATTGTCATCTAGAAAATATCCACACTCAAATAAGTCCTCATTACAATTATTGATACACTATTTTATAAAATAGTGAGGATTACTAGAACCACTTCTAGAACCATCATTCCATACCCCGACTAGTACTCGCTACATTCTCGCCTCCTGAGAAGAAAAATGGAACAACAAGGAAAAGGGTGAGCTCAACTAGCCCAGTAAAGAATATTATAACTAAGATAATATAGAACAAATTATCGTTAGTCCTCAATAGGAAAAAATCTAATAAAATACAATAGACAACCAGTTTTAAATCAATCTTCGCAGCGAAAATAACAATTCATTAGAAGAGTTAAGTAAAGAATGAAATCTACTATCATCTATGAATTTAAAAGTACATCATCGATATTTTATCCCTGTAACATCAATCAATATACATCATAAATCAAATAGTCATCTTTGCACTGCAGGCCAAAGATATTTATCTGTTGGTCATGTTCACACCACTACAAAACAGTAAGTAGACAACGCGGAAAAAACGTTGTGGTTTCTGTCAGAAAAACGTAGTGGTTAAGGGTGTTGTCTATTTGACACTCTTACGCAATGTTTTTAAAACGTTGTAGTTAATCACAATACACAACGTTTTTTCGGAAAAAAACGTTGTAGTTTTGTTTTTAAAAAATTAGCAGATGCTTAAAAACGTTGTAGAATGTATAATTTCACAACGTTTTTTGGGTAAAAACGTTGTTGTTTAGTATATAAGACAACGTTTTTTAAATGTTGTAGAATAAAAAAAATGTTGTTATTTAATATTTAAGACAACGTTTTTTAAATGTTGTAGAATAAAAAAAATTAAAAAAAAATATTGTTGTTTAGTATACCAGACAACGTTTTTTAAATGTTGTAGATAAAAAAAATTAAAAAAAAAAGATTTTGTTCACCTATATTACCAATGCACCTGCAATATAGCCAAAATGTATCAATCATTCAAAATACATCCCAATAATCCACGAAAAATATACCAAAATGTATCCATATATGCTTCTCAAATTCACTTTTCAAAGAATTTGATTATATGCATCCACAAAATAAACCAAACTATCCATAAAATTAAGCTAGTAACTAAGCATGTGCAAAAAAAGCCTAGTTCTCCCAAAATATGTACATTCATCTAACATATTCACCGTTACTCAAGGCTCTACATATAGCTGCTCACGTACGTTGCCCACTCATCCCGTACTTCATCAATTTGTTCTTGTGTGTACGTTAATCCACATGCCTTGTCCCACTGCAATAAAAAAATAACAAATTTAGTATACTGCTATATGTACTGCTCAGATACAATGCAATGATACAAGCAGTAACTGCTAAGATGTAACTGCTATACTGTTACACTTGTTACACTGCTCAGATAATGCTCAAGATATAATGCTCAGAGTTAGAAGTGCTATAATGCTCAAGATATACTTGCTATATTGCTCAGATAATGCTCAAGATATAATGCTCAAGATACAAGCAGTATAGACAAACTGCTAAAATCAAATTTCAGAGTTAGAAGTTGAACTGCTACTGGCAAGATAACTGCTAAATAAGAACCCACAAAGTTGAACTTGTAGAGTTAAAAAAAATAAACTAATATCTCTCATTTCATCCATCATTTTGCACACAAAACATAGCCTTGGGATAAGTAAGGGATACCAATTAATATCCCTCCTCTGTTGCACATGCCAAATTCTCCCCTAAAACAAAATTTTATTTTTAAAAGTCAATGCAAATTAGAGGCTGCAAGGTATCAAAACCAAAGAGACAAATGCAATAATGTACCATTCATACAGGCTTTATCCATAGGCAGAATGTCAGTGTCTAGTCTAGCATTTAAGATACTTTTACGGCTAGAAATTGTTTAATTTTGTTAGGCAAATTTCATTTTCAATTTGAGGGGACACACAAAATTAATGATTTTAGTTTGACCTGTTGAAAGGTCACAACTTGCTATATATCACAGTACCAATCACTATCCATCTATCTATCTATCTATCTAACTCTCACATTATTAGTGAAGAAAAATAGTACTAGTAGGCTAGTAGGCTAGTAGCAGTAGCTATTGTTCTATAAATAGGAAAACAAACAGAGCGATAGTAGAAAAAAGGAGTATGGAAAACTGTTCTTGTTTTGGTTTTTCTGAAGATGTAGCAGCTTGGTGTCATTGCCAAGCTGCAGTAAATGAAGGAGGCACTTCTTTTTAAGTCCCCTGCTTGCTGCTTCCTCCGGGCGATTCAAACGGTTATTTTTATCCCTAATTCCTTTTTCAGACCTTAGCTTTAGCCATTTTCCATTCAGCCACAATTACCATATATGAGCATAAACACATTTTCCATTCAACCACAATTACCGTATCAAATCAAATCAAAAGGGGGATATAAACGCAGGGTCTGCCTGTACCAACAAAATCAAACTTCTAGCAGGAAGCAATCCCCGCTTTCTTCTTTTCACAGAGTTAATTATAAAAAAGGCCTAGTATTTTTTTAACTTGCAGAGACTAAAAGCAGCAGTACCCATCATCCACAACCTGTATTTGCATTTCCAACAAAAATAAAACATCCACAAATATTGCGATTACCGGCCTAGTCAATGTGAAGGTTTGAGGTTATCCATAATACCATATCTCTCCTTTTCAAGCTATTTGAAAAAACTACACAGTATCAGCCAAGCCAACCAGGGAGCTAAAACAAGAAAATACTATAGGAGATAATACTAAAAAGACCAGCAAAAATAAAGGCAATATGACCATCCAAAGAAAAATAAGCACCTTCACCTAAACTGTTACCCACTAGCTGAATCATTAGAGAGACGTTAACATATCTTACCAAAGAATCATAACTAGAGAATGCTTGCAGATTGACACCCACAAAGGCAAAACCAGAGACAATGTAGCTTTTATACTTTAGTACTTCCATACACGGGCCATCCGAAAGCCACCGCAAAGTTTCCGTTATGTCATTGGATGCTTGGGTAAGTTCATGTGAAACCTGAATCCAAAATAATATAAATCAAGAAACAAACAAGAGCAACCATCAAACAATTACAAAGATAAACATAATTTTACCCTTTTGCGAAACCAATCAATGAATGTGTGATTGTGCTTATCTTGTAGCCACTTTGTTCTTTTTTTGAATCTCGGATAAGTTTCTTTTAGATGTATCATATGTTCACTACATGAAATAGAATACAGTTAGATTTTAGTCGTTGAATTATAAGACAAAATTCTTCTATCTTATATAGAAAAACGTTTAAATTACCTGATATATGGTTCAACTTCATCTGTGTTTTCTAATACACAACGATGTGTTTGGTCTAACATGTCACACTTCGTAGATTCTACGGTAGCACCAGATAAGGGTTGTGTACGACCCATTCTTCACCTCGATGGGATCCCAATAGTACTAACATCATATAAATATTCCTCGCAAAACTCTAAAGCTTCTTCACCAATATAACATTCAGCCATGCAACCTTCAGGCCGATTACGATTACGTACATACCCTTTTAATACTTTCATGAATCTTTCAAATGGATACATCCATCTAAAGTAAACTGGCCCACATAATCGAACTTCTCTAACAAGATGTACCACGACATGAATCATGATATCAAAGAATGATGGTGGAAAATACTTCTCAAGCAAACACAAGGTTACCAATACATCAGCTTGCATTTTATCTAGTTTTGAAATGTCGATGACTTTGTCGCATATCTCATTAAAGAAAAAACACAATCTGATTATTGCATACCTCACAGGTCTTTCCATCACCGAACGTAAGGCAACAGGAAGCAATTGTTGCATTAAGGTATGACAATCATGAGACTTAAGCCCATAGAGTTTTAGGTCTTGCAATGATACAAGACTTTTGATATTAGAAGCGTAACCTTCTGGGACTTTCATGCCATGCAAAGAATTACATACAACTCTTTTCTCTGCCCTCGATAGATTCCAAGTACTTAGAGGCAAACGTGTTCTTTTTCCCCCAAAATTTGGTCGCAAATAAGTCTTAACCCCCATTTCTAAGAGGTCTAATCGAGGTCGCAAATAAGTTTTAGGTCGTTGCTTCCGAAATGAATGATCTTGAGGCAAGAATCTTCGGTGGCCAATGTAACAAACTTTTTTACCATGTGTCAACCTATGGCTAGGTGTATCATCGCCACATATAAGACATGCTTTATAACCTTTTACAACACATCCAGATAAGTTCCCATAGGCAGGAAAGTCATTAATAGTCCACATTAATTGGGCTTTGAGCATGAAATATTCTCCTCTAAATGCATCATACACCCCTGGAACCCCCTTCCACAAACACTTCAAATCATCAATCAATGGTTCCAAGTAGACATCTATATCATTACCAGCTTGTTTAGGACCCGAGATCAACAAAGTCAACATCATGAACTTCCTTTTCATACATAACCAAGGCGGAAGATTATAAATAATCATTATAACAGGCCAACTATTGTATCTACTACTAAGAGAACCATGAGGATTGATCCCATCAGCTGAAAGAGCAAGTCTAAGGTTTTTAGGGTCTTTACCAAACTCCGGCCACTTATCATCCACTAGCTTCCAAGATGGTGAATCTGATGGATGACGCATATGACCGTCGCTCATTTTATTATTAGCATGCCAAGTCAAACTCTCAGCTGTCCTGCTAGATTTAAACATACGTTTAAACCTCGGGATAAGAGGAAAGTACCACAACACCTTCGCAGGCACCCCTTCTCTTACATGTTCATTCTTATCCATCTTCCATCTTGAGAGAGAACATTTTGGGCAATTAGTTACCTGGTCAAATTCCTTTCTATACAAGATGCAGTGATTAGGGCAAGCATGTAATTTCTCATAATCCATTCCTAAGGCATATAAAGTCTTCTTTGTCTCGTACAAGGAGCAAGGTAATTGGTTACCTTCTGGAAGAAGTTCAGTCAGAAAAATCAAGTGCTCTGTGAAACCAACATCACTCAACCCATGCTTTGCTTTCAAATTGTAGAGTCTAACAAGTGCACCTAACTTACTAAATTTACAACCAGGGTACAAGGGTTCATCTCCATCCCCAATCACATTAAGAAACTCACACAGATCATTTGAGAAATCCCCAAAACCATTATCTTCCATATCTATTGTTTCAGAGACATAGCCTTGTTCAGTAGTGCCTACAAAAGGTTTATTTGCATCTGCATCTAACATATTAGGTTCTCCATGCCATATCCAAGTGTGATAACTAGTATCAACCCCATTAAAATACAAGTGATCCCGTATAATTCTGGCACCAAATTTTAAAATGTTTCCACATTTTACGCAAGGGCAATGAATTAGATTCACATTTCTCGCATTGTCTACCGCAAACCTCAAGAATTCATCAACGCCCAGTTCATACTCTCGTGACCTTCTATCAGCACACATCCATGACTTATCCATCTTAAAATAAACAAAACATGTCATCTAGAGTCCAACATTAAATATAAAACACTGAATAAGCACTCAGTTAATTATCAATTGGCTAAACTAGATAAAAGAAATGTTACTATTTCACCCAATGAACAAGATGCAAATTACATTGGAATTTATGTCCACTTTGATATCAGTATCAACCACACAAGAGAAAACAGAGGCAAATGCTAGTTAGAAAACCAAAAACTAATGATTATATTCGCACATAAATCTATAATTCTGCATTCCAAAAGAAAACCTCCATTGAAGAACCACATTTACAGATAAATACAGTCAAAAAATCAGACCATATGGCATTTTTGAAGAGAACCCAATATTAAAGCTCCAAATTAGCTCCAAAAATCTTTTAAAATTTCTAATTAAAACCTAAATTTTAGGGAAAATTAACAAGTGAGAAATTAAAACCTAACCACTGCTGCCACCGCAGCCACCCCTATGCTATCAATTTATGAAAACAACACTAAGTTAACGAATCAACACTAAGCAGACTGTAAATGGGTTGAAAATACTAAGCAGACTGTAAATGGGTTAAAATTAAACACATGCAAGAACGAATCCAAAGAGATGAAGAACTTACAATGAAACCCTAGCCCCAAAATAGCTTCAAACACCCAATTAAAGATCTTCAGATTTCAGCCTTAGAGAAGAGGTACACCCAATCAGATCGAACACAACCAACACTGCATAACCAGAGAAGAAAACGTTATCTAATTGACGAGCCCTTGGAGAGAAGAGAAGGAACGAAGAGAGAAGAAATGAAGAGAGAAGGAACGAAGGAAACCTCGATCTGAAACTTCGAAGGATTCCGACCGAAGCTCTCTGCACTGACCTCTGCACTATCGAGCCCTTGGAGAGAAGAGAAGGAACGAACGAGCAGGCCTCTGCACTAACGAAAACTCTGCACTAACGAGCCCTATGCACTGCAACTTTGAAGGAAACCGATCGAAGGTCTATCTCCTCTGCACTGCACTGATCCGAGCCCTTGGAGAGAGAAAAAGACGTGTTTTAATTTTAAGTTCAATATTTGATGCTCCGTGTTTTTCTTAATAGATAACGTTTTTTTAAAAAAACGTTATCTAATTAAAATAAAAATAATGTCCTTATAAATAGATAACATTTTTGCATATATATCTACAACGTTTTTTCTAAAAACGTTGTAAAAAAAAAACCACAACGTTTTTATAAAAAATGTTGTCTATTAAGAGTAGCCTATTAGGTACTTTGTACTGGTGTCATCTCAACACATGTTCATGTTTGCACTACGGGCCAAAGATATTCATCAGAAAATAATTCATCTTTGCACTACAGGCCAAAGATATTCAGTTATATCATCATTTAGGACTGAGGATGATGAAAAATATTTTAAAGAAAACGAATCCAGTGAAACAAAAGAACAAGTATTATGGATTCGTACTTTAAACAATCCGAGTTCAAAAATACTTCATAAATAATCATACTGAAGTAAAATTCAAGAATGATCAAAACATGGATACAATCAAAGCTAGTATCCATAATAGATATTTTGGTCGAAAAGGAAAAATTTAATTTTTCTGTGAATAGTGTCGTATTCGTGAATAGTGCCGTATACGTGAATAGTGTCGTATACGTGAATAGTAACTTCGACACTAAAAGATAGAAATTTCACAAAAACATCATCATGCTTCGTGAATAGTAACTCGTGAATAGTAACTCATGAATAGTAACTCATGAATAGTAACCCATGAATAGTAACTCATGACTAGTAACCCCGACATGAAAAAGTTCCAAATTTGATAAAAATTTCCAACCAATATTTTGGCATAATGATATTGAAGAAATAATATCATTTACGAAGAAAATAACATCCCTTACCTCAGAAAGAATAGTACTTCTGACTAGAACACTGGATATAGTACTGAAAGAACTTGCACCGTATAGCAATACTCAAAGAACTAAAATACTCACAAATACGCTTGATATTATAGAGAGAGAAAGAGAGAGAAATCTTTAGTTTCTGGTGTTATTTTCAATTCTAACCTAAGCACCCTATTTATAGGAAAATGCTTAGAACACCAAAGCAGAAAATTTAATATAATATTAATATTTATATATATATATAAATATATATATATATATATATATATATATATATATCAATATTTCCTACGCACCTCTTGACCATCTGAAATCAGCCACCACTAATGACAAAAACAAAAAAAAACGTTTTTGTTATTAAAATTAATTAAAACTTTCAAAAATCAATTATTTCGGAACCATGGAACTTCAATAATTCATAATAAATATACCTTTTATCAGAAAATTCGAATATCGCCACTTTTTATAGGAAATTCAATTCTCTACAACATTGCAGAAGAAAGTTTTTCCAAATTCCAAACAGAAATTGACCGAAATCCCTAAACGGGCGATTTTACAAGCTAAAATCAAATTTCAGTCAAGAAATGGGGTCCACTGACACGCAAAACATGTGTTAATCATTTAATACAAAACAAATACTCTTCATCCTCATATACTCATATATCTCACATTCATTGTAAAAATATCATCATTATTATATTATAATAATATAATAAAATATTATTTTATCAGGAAAGATAAAATATCGATTTTCAACAATTGTCGCTTTTAAAATTTTCTCCATCTATATCCAAATAAAATTAATATTTTTCTCATCATATAAATCAATAATTAATTATTCACAAATAATATTACAGAATCACAATAATGACAACCAGGCCGTTCCCAGGAAAAAGGGGGCTTTCCAATAAGAATTTCTCCTTACTGGCGCGTGATTAGGTGATCAAACCTCTCCTTAGATAGAACTTTCTAGATATTGCCAATAATGCTATCTAATAATATTATTCAAATAATATAAATTATTGATTTCATAATGGAAAATACTGTGCAGTGACAATTATTAAAACAACAATAATATAAAATATCAACGCAGCAATTATTGAATCAAAAATAAAATATTGAACAGTAATTACTATAACAGTTATTGAGTAGTGCCTTCTTACGTAAGAATCAATAATTGGTGCAATACCGTGTGCTACTGTGCAACAACGCGTATTACTGTGTTTTAACCACCGGGTATTCCAACAGTATTAACGGTCACAACTATGCCATTATTTATAAACAACTTATACTTGTCATTTTCTTCATCCAATCGCTTTCCATTATGGGGCCCACAAAAGACTGCGTCGTCGTACGAATATTCCCCACCTATAATGAATATTTTATAACCACAGACTTATTTAAAATATTTGCGCATTTTACCCATAACTAACCACATTAATCAAATCATCCCTTACTATTTCAAAATAATAAATAGAGGAAATTAAATTTTATTTATTAATAATTTGGGGTCTTACAACCTCCCCTCCTTATGAAATTTCATCCTCGAAATTGACGTACGTACCTGGTGTTTCGAAAAGATGAGGATACCTCGCTTTTCATTTCCGTTTCTAACTCCCAGGTTATTTCCTCAATAGCATGGTTTCTCCACAAAACTTTAACTTATGGTATGAGCTTCGTGCGTAGGACATACTCCTTCCTATCCAAAATCTTGACAGGTACCTCTTCAGACGTTAAGTCTTCGGCTATCTCGTTCGGTTCTAACCCAATAACATGGTTCGGGTTGTCCACATATTTACGTAACATCGATACGTGAAAAACGTTATGAACACGCGTCATACTTGGCGGTAAAACGAGTCTATAGGCCACAGTTCCTATTCGATCTAGGATTTCAAATGGACTAATAAATCAAAGGTTGAGATTTCTTCTCTTCATCAAATCTTACTTCTAGAATAACGCCTTCATGCATCTTCTTCTTTATATTCATCAGCTCCGGTGTATAGCTTGAGCGGTTTTAACTTTATCGATTAAAGTCGATTCTAATCGTATATTCGCTATCTTCACGTAGATTCTTGGAATATTTAACTCTATCTCCATCTTCTGTAAGTCGTACGAAATGGGTCTTTGTGTTAACAATATCGCACTCGTAAACACATACGATCTTTTACTCAACGCGTCAGCTACCATGTTCATTTTTTTTTCTAGGATGGTATTGAATGGTATGGTTGTAATCTTTTAATAGCTCGAGCCAACGTCATTTCCGTATATTGAGTTCTTGGAAGCTCTTTTCATATTCCTCGCTCCATTCAAATTTTGTATCTCTACGAGTCAGCTGAGTTAATGGAGTAGCGATTCGGGAAAATCTTTCAACAAAATCTTCGATAATAACCAGCTAAACATAGAAAGCTACGTATTTCAATTACTGACTGAGGTTGCTCTCAACTGTGACTCATATCCCAATCTTGGATAGCACGTCACAATGACACCTATCAGTTTACTACCGCACAAATATGGCGTCCCCTACGGAGAGTCTGGCTTCAGTGCATTCCACAAAGGAAGTCACCAGATAAAGGCTCGGGTACCAAATTCTATAGTTGAATTTTTAACTCCTGAGGTTCAATAAGAGCCATGAGATTTTTAGAAATGGGTTTTATATCGGGTTCAAAGTTGATACAAAATTAAATATCACACTTTGGGAGTAAGCCAAGAAATTTTTCAGAAAATACATCAGGAAATTTACTAACAACAGAAATATAATTCAAATCTGACGTATTTTTGTTTAAGTCCATAACATGGGCTAAGAAAACTTGACATCCATTTTTCAATAAACGAATGACTTTATGGCTTGATATGAAAGTGTTTGACTTCAATGGTTTGGTTGCTTGAATTCGAATAACAGGTTGCTTAGGAATATGAAAACTAACAACCTTACGAAAGTAATCAATTTTGGCATGATGAATAGTTAAACAATCAATCCCTAAAATCACATCAGAAGCAAGTATCTTTAAAGAAATAAGGTCAACAGGTAATGTGATGGTGCCAACTTGAATCAAGTAAGATTTATAAACAGTGGATGTAACGAAAGTTTCTCATAACGGAGTTTCAACAAATAAGTAAAAGTCTAATTTTCTCCGAAGTCAAGTTTAAACGTTGAGCACAAGCAGGAGAGATAAATGAATGGGTAGCACCGGTATCTAGTAATGTATAAACTTCGCATGAATTTATGATCAACTTACCCGTGATCACCTCGTTTGGGTTCCTCGCATGTTGACCAGTCACGACAAACGTTCTTCCAGGAACCGTTGACTTTGACTTTTTTGGGACAGCCTTTTGAGTCACCATCCCCACTGGGCTTGGTTTCACTATTGTACAATCTCGAGCGATATGTCCTTCCTTTCCACAATTATAGCATACCTTAAACTATAGTGGACAGTTTGGGATGACGTGACCCTCTTTTCCACATTTATAGCAAATGACCGGTGGTCGTTCTCCTCCTTTAAAACCAGTTGTTGCTGGTGCTGACGTCTTCGCAGTGTCATTGTTGAATCTCCTCTTTTTAAAACCTCTCCCCCGAGTCGCTTCTTCTATTTTCATGGTCATGACTACCACCAGAGTGGTTACCATTTTTGTCCATCTTTTTCTTTCTTCGCTGGCTATCTTTATTCTATTAACTGCTATCTCCGGTATGATCCTGGTTATGGTCCCTCGGTTGAACGTACTCGCTATCTCGCTCTAATAATTGAGCCCTGTTGACAACATCTGAATATAAAGAAAATTTTTGAGAGATAAGATATTGTCAAATCTCAGGTTTTAAACCTCTCAGAAACATCCTCGTCATTTGTTCCTCATTCTCTACCAAATAAGGTGCAAACCGGGATAACTCTACGAACTTCGCCTCATATTGGGACACCGTCATGTTGTTTTGTTATAGTATAACAAACTCTACCTCTTTCATATGGCGAATACTTTCAGGAAAGTATTTTTCATTGAAAAGTTTTTGAAATGTTTCCCAAGACATGCGGAGTGCGGCAAGCTGGGTACGTTTCATAGACCTTATATTCTCTACTTATGACCTATCTATTTGTTATACACATGAGAAAGGAATCACCCTCGTAAAATGTATATAGAAAATAGCGCAACATAAATATTTCAATGATTATCATTACCAGAACTAAGTAGTTTTTACACCAAGTACAATTTCCCGCCCACACAAGAAATCATACAACTCAGTTGGCGACATGAATCCTCAATTGAATCCGCACCTAAAACTAACCCCCTTTTCAATACGAATTTTATTTAACTCGTATTCATAATCCTTTCCTGAATCTGTACCAATTCATAGTACAACTATCACACAATAATCTTGCTGTAAACTTTTCAATCATTAGATTGATTCTTATCCCTTACTATAACCTTATCAGATCATGGAGTGATCTCATCATATATGTTATGATTCATTTCTATATCTTGATCGTTTTGTTTTACGATCTCTTATCACTGTACTTTTAGTCTTTTAGACTCCATCTATTCACCATTACTGTTCAATTTTATTATCAGAGTTAGGGAACTCTGTATCTTATAACTCGCCGAGTTTCGTCTTTGAATCTTACCGACCAACTAACTCTATTTGAGTTAGTACTTATCCTAATCACTGCGGTTATTAGTCTCAGGTATTCCTACCTAAGGTTCATAACCTACAGCTTTGATACCAACTATGAGGGCCCCGAATCCAAGGTCCTTAATCACCGAGGATCCGGTTCGATCATTTTATACAACTATTACTATTTGCGGAAGATATAAACATAAATTATTTATACATTAAACTTACATAATATTCCCCAAGGTCGAGTAACCTTAACTTAATACACAAATCATAAACTATCTAACATATAACATTATTATCATACTATACTATTACAAATTAGCTACACATTTTATCCCAAGCTGAACTTGGCATTATTCTTTTCCTGTATCCAAACGCATTCGCCTTATCTGCAATGTTTTATCATGATATAGCAAGGGTGAGCATAAGGATTGCCCAGTAAGTTTAAATTCAATAATATAACGATATAGCATGATTGAAAGAGTCTGAATAATAAGTTGGCTATAATTCAACAATATAATTGTGAACTAGCATGAACAAACTTTTGACTGAACAAGTATTGAACATGAACTAAAATATATATGAACCAACTGGTAATGAAGTGATCAGCCATTCATACCTGACTTATACATGCAATATATGTACAGAGTACAATTCATGGAAACCAGCAATGATTAACCATAAGCTTATCCGAATAAAACAATAGTAGAGTTAAGTAAAAACAAACTTGCCTGAACCGTTGATTACTGCTACACAATTTATATTGCTTTATCCGAAGACCTAATATTAGAAATATAGATCTCCAATATTAGAATAATATCATCACAATATAACACTATAATATATATATATATATATATATACATAGAATAACCTAAAAACATAACACATAAACCTATCAGTCTATAACACATATAAGACTCGGTATCAAGTCAAACTTTTGTAGTCTGAGTTGAATTCGACAAAGTTCTAACGTCCCGACGGTCTAGTCGGATAATTCATCGAGTTTAAGTTCAATTAAACTCTGTTTAAACACTTAACCGTTATCTAAGATAATTTATTAATAGTCCAATTATTTTTCATAGGCTCGTAATAATTTTCAGATAATTATTACAAATTATCTTAATTTTTCAATCATTAAAATTGTATTTATATAATTTAAATACCAAATAATTATTTTATCATTAATATTTATTTATTATCAAATATTAATAAAATACTTGTCATAATATTATAATATATTTATAACATTACAAAGTATTTTTAATACCCTAAAATCATATTTATATGATTTTTAAACCGTTAAATCCATTATCCAATAATTGCTTTTAATATTAAAATATTAATATTTTCATGATAAAATATCAAAAAGTTATATTTTATAACTTCAAATATTTTTATAACCCTTAAATCATTTTTATATGATTTATAAATCATTAATTCTATTTTTCTATAATTTATTTAATATATTTATTAAATAAACTAATTGTCATTAATATTGATTAATTAATGAAATTCATCCTAAAATATTAAAAGTCGCTAAAAATATCTTAAAATATTTTCTTTTACTATAATATTATTTTTCATTGTTTTTCATGTTTTAAAATCATTTTTAAATAATTTATTTATTATTATAATTAAATAAATTAAATACCATTTATATTCCAAAAATATTAAATATTTATGAAATATACTCAAAATAATTAAAAACTATTTTTCAGAATTTAAAATAATTGTTCGGAATTTATTTAGTATTTTTAATTATTAAAAACCATTTTTATCTATTTTTAAATAATTTCCTGAAAAATTAGAAATTAAATAAATAGAAACCATCGCTAAAGGGGCCTATAGCGGCAGTCTCGTTGCTATAGGTGTTCTTGGCCTGTTCTTGAGTGTTCTTGAGCTTCATAGTCAGAGTGCAGGGTACTGCGTTTGACTGTGCATAGATTCTTGGTCTTCATGATTCTAGGTTATCTAAAGTGTTACACATGAAGTCGTTATGTCATAGTACACAACCAAACCGATTCCTGGGTCATACAGAATCATAACAGAGAGATATGATCAATCAAAAATTCCGACAAGCTTGTTCTTCATTTCTGGGTTTTCCAGAAAATGAAGAACAGTACAAGGTGCTATATTTAGGTCCTTAGATCTTGAGCTACAAGGCTGATTTATGTGATTTATGAGTCCATACTTATAGTAATAATGTCATAGTACAATAACATATCATTACGTATGTCTAACAACAACACAAATTAACAATAAAGGCTGGTCAAAGTAGCTCTCATAAAACGGCTCTTGAAGATGGTGGGTTACCCAGAATCTCCTTCCGACTAGTTGGTCAACGTGGTTTTGACCACGATTAGCTACGATTATGTTATGGATATGAGTGAAATAAAGACTTCAGAATGTAGTATTCATGTCAGACAACAACCTTAAAGTAACAACATGGCTAAAACATCAAACGACTGCAACATCTAGAGCCTGCAAAAACCCTGTCAGACAAGATCTTGGTTTCTGGGTTACCCAGAAACTAGACTTCGTGAACGGTCAACGCCCTTTGACTGCCTATAACTTTCAATCTACTAATGATCTGGCCTTGTTTCAAACTTTATATCAATGTCCTCATGACATAGAACACATGTATAACATAAAACACAAAAAATGACTAACACTCACAAAGCTATGAGGTCTGACATATGGCTGTCAGACGACTTTTTTCAGTTTTTCCAGATTTGACAAAATGCTAGATTCGAGGACTTTGATGTTATGGATCTGGGATTTTACAATCCAGATAACTAAATGTCATCTTATTACACCGCTTTAAACAATAACCCATAACATCTAACATCAAATCATAGGATTTCAAAGTTTAGGTTTTATATAGAGAGAAAGTCTTGGCAAATAATGAGGAGTAAAATAAGTTTTCTTTACTTATGTCTTTGATCCATTGGATTCAATATATCTAGATGCTAGTTGGCATACCTATCTAATATAAAAGAGATATAGAGCACATGGGATAAACATTAGGGTGATGACTCACAAGATTTGCAAAATCTTTTGCTTAAGTTTAAGAAAAGGGCATTTTAGTCTTTTTGCATAACATTTTAATGGCATTCTAGTAAATGGCCAAACCCTTAGGGTTTATGATTTGAGTTAGGGTTTAGGGTTTGAACCCCTTAGGGTTTAGGATTTAGAAAGGGTTTTAGAAAAATGAAATCTAGAATTCCCAAATTAGGTTTCCAAAAATAGAAAATTAATATTTCTAAATTATAATTAGAATTTTCTAATTATATTAAAATTTCTTAATCATAATTTAATTCTTGCTAATTAGGATTAGTATTTTCTTAATTAAAAATTACTAATTTAGCAATTAGGGTCAAAATCACGGATTAGGGTTTACAACCCACGAATTAGGGTTTCTAATAGAAAATATTATTTTCTAAATTAGAAATTAGATTTTGTAATTAGATTAGGATTTTCTAATTACTTATAACTTAAAAATTAGGATTAATATTTCCTAATTAACATTAAAATTATTAAATTAACACTTAGGTTTTTTCTTATTTAAAAATTAGGGTTCCTTAACCAGAAATTAGGGTTTCAAATTTTGAAATTAGGGTTTGCTAATTACTTAAGCTTTACACTAATTAATCTTATAATTATTTACACTTACTCCATTAAGTTCCCAATTTAGGGTTTCATACACCAAATTAGGGTTTCGAATTCCCTGAACTGAAATTAAGGTTTCTAGAACTGGTTTCTAGGGTTTCTTATTAATCGCTAGGGCTTTCTAACCGAACGTTGATGTTCTTAATATATACTTAGGATTTATTACAGATATCGTTTATCTGGTCAAGCCTTGACCCTTAACCACATACTGTAAACATACACACATAACATAAACACGTATACACTTAATTCTGAATAATTCACCTAAATCCTTTACAGAATTTTGAAATCCTCAAAATTCAATCTTAAAAATATCAAACGCATACACTTATTTTCTGTCTATGTTCTATTTTTGAACCTTAAATCAATTAATTTTTTTTCAAAAAAAATCAAATTTCTCGGGTTGTCACATTTTCTCCTATTATACTCTAATCTAATCTAATGGAATCCTCTCTCTAATCTAATTTATATCATCTCTTTTATGCCTCTCCTCATATATTAATAGGTTACAAGTCTAATTTTTAGCTTAGGAGCAAACCCAATCCAATTTGAAGTAAAAAAAGGTATCAAAATTCGTCCCAAAACGCGTCAAAAACTTGTTTTCGCCCGTACTCCCGCCACGACGGGGGTTTCCTTCACAAAAAGCCCGCCCCGGCTGGCTATAGTACTATTTTGCAGCTTGTACCCCCACCCCAGCGGGGGGGGGGGTAATAGGCTTAAATAGCCCGCCCCGGCGGGGGTCTTATCTGGAAATTTTCTACTACAATGGCCTCTGATAAAACCGCCATAACGTTTGATCCGGGAGGCATTACGAGACCTGCCACCTATCAAATCAAAGATATCAACGAGATCTACAACTTTCATTCATTGAGAATTGACAGATTCGGATTGGATCAAGGTGGAAATCTGGCTTGAAGTAGATGTTATGTAAGTTTCAAGCATGACAACTCTTAGCTTTGATCTTGGTTGATAAAAAGGCCATAACTCTCGAATCTAAACTCCGACTGGAACGGTTCAAGATGTTCCAGAAAGTTAAGAAGTAGATCTACAAAAAAATCCAAGTTCCAAGCCAAGAACATGCATCTAACTTGTTGTTAAAAGTCATTCAATCTTCCCTTCTTTCATTTGCTTGCGTATTTTAGTCCAAAAGATATCAGAATTGGTTTCCCTTGCTTCTTCATGCCAATAGTCGCCTTTTTCTTGTGTTTTCATACCAATAGTCACTCACACAGCTCCCAAGCATACAATCTACAAAATGAACACAAAATGCATGAAAAGTAACTATGAAACATGAGTTTGAGCAACTAATTCAAGTAACAGATACCTGATAAGTAGGTATAAAACCTACTTATCAAATACCCCCAAACTTAATCATTTGTTTGTCCATGAGTAAAGACACAAATTAGACAGATTCATTCTTTACCAATGATCCACCAAAACAATGAATCAATATGAATTTGAACAATGGCCTCAAAGGTTACAACAAATGATAACCCACAGAAAATTTCAAAAAAAATTCATGTCTAAATTTCAACAACTTTCATTAGCATCACATCTATTCTTGACCCTTTATGTTCGTGTTTGCATCCATATGTTTAAACCAGTCATGATTTCGATTAGATCAACCAATAGTCATAAAATATTTTCAAAAATGACTTTCAAAACTTCTTATCACATTAATCACTGCTAATACAGACATAGCACAATTTTTTCTTGAGGATCAACCGGATATTTAACATTTAAGCACATATGAACCCTTCCCAAGTATTTCAAACATACATATTTTTCTTTTCTCTATTTAGTGAGTGCGTTTTACGCTCCATCTCACTTTCCACTTTCCATTGAACGAGTGCATTTTATGCTCCATCTCGCTTTCCACTTTTCATTTAACGAGTGCGTTTTACGCTCCATCTCGTGCTTGTGTTTATGGGGAGTGCGTTTCACGCTCCATCTCGACTCACCACATGCTTCAATTATTCAACTCAGGAAGGTTCCAATAATTTTTTATTTTATTTTTTATAAATACCCCAAGATTTCCACCAAACTTATGTGAGTGCCTAATTTTCACTTCGAATGATGCTCAAATAAGATTTTTCAAGTTACAACGGTATATTTCATAAGCATTTAGCCAAAAAAATTCAATCCCAAGTGGCCAAACAAATGGATATGTGTAAAAATTTTCAAAAAATGCGCAAGTAATGTGAAAACCAACTAATGAGTTAAAATATAGACTAAGCATGCTCATCAATTCTCCAAGAGTTAACAATATCAACCACCCATTTATCATTGGCCAAAATCTAATTCCATCGAAACATTTCCCAAGTAAATACTAAACATGATAAATACCCCCAAACTAAAAACAGACATTGTCCTCAATGGCTAAGATAGGAAAAATTAAAAGAGAAGACTTCCCTGACATATAACGATTATCTCCTTGTCTGCAAAGTCTGAAGAATGGGTTAGGCACATTGGCATGAATTGGGCACCACACTTGAGTTGGACTTCACTAACCTGTGAATATGATAGAGGCAAGCTTGTTAGATCCTATAAAAAATGAAAAATCTATCAACTAATATGAAACCTAAAAAAACTATAAAAAAATATTAAACTTGGGTTGCCTCCCAATAAGCGCTTGATTTATAGTCCTTCAGCCGGACTTTGTCTAGTCAACGCTATCCAATTCCTTTTCAAAAGTTGAGGAACCCTCCATCCATCAGTAACAAATTGTCCTTTTGGAGGTTCCCACAGGCGATTGCCAATGCATCAAAGTCACCTAGCATGCTCTGATTTGGTGTGATCTCAATCAAGAACGTCCCACAGCTAGGTGTTTTCTCCATTGTGTATGTGATCACTTTGGGGCATGGAAGCTTGTCACACACAATGAGCTCTTCGTCTATCTTCTCTTTCTCGTCCACCATGGATTCAAAATTGTACTCGCTCTTATGTCATCAAGAGCTTCGCTGACGACATGACTACCAAGTGGGCATTATTTTACAAATCTAACTAACTTTTTGATCTTTGGTGGAGATCCATTTAGATATTTGTTGACCTCTATTTCATTATCCCCAATTATCTCCACACTTTCGATATCTTGTGGCTCATCCAGTCGCAGATTTGGTTCGGGTTCTCCTATAATTTCGTCATCCATGTCATAAAGCCAAGTGTTTGGAGGAAGTTTGTTTATGGCTTTGGTCATTTGCTCTATCTGATCCGTAAGATTTTGAATTGACTACTCTTGATTAATCCTCCTCTCCTCATTTGATGCTACGAACTTGGACAACAATTCCTCCAACCTTGAATTATGTGTCTCAAATTTGGAATCCATGTATTGAGGACCATGGGTTGAAGTGGTGATGAGTTGTTCCATATGTTGTTGAACATTATGGCTAGATATTTCTTGACTCATCATGCTCTCCTCTTGGTTTGCTATGATATTTGACATGAATTCTTCCAACCTTGACTTTTCTTATTGTGGCAATGGAGGTGGATATGAGAATTCTGGTGTGTATGTTGAATTTGGAGCGTAGTATTGGTCTTCAAAATTATAGCTCCATGACGACCGGGTGATACCCCCAATCTTGGTGATAATTGGCATATGCATAATCGTTGCGGTAGTCACCCCCATATTGTACTGGTCCAATTCTTACGATGCATTGATGACTCAGATGATTGCCAGCACAACAGTCACACGTAACTTCCATCCTTCGACTCCTTTGGGCTGCAATAACGTCTAACGTCCTCGAAAGTTCTTCAATCTATGTTGATATTGCGGAAAATGCATTAAGTCCATCAATTCCTATTTCCCTTGGTTAAGTCATGTTTGCCATTCTTCGACTCCGTTGGGCTGCGATAACCTCCAACGTCTTCGAATTTGCCTCAATTTATACTGACTCTACAAAAAATGTATTAAGTCCATCAATCCATGTTTCCCTTGGTTGAGTCATGTTCGTGTATGGCCATTGATAATCAATGTTATACATAGTACTTGAAAAGAGAGAAATATAGGAAGAGAATTAAAAATAAAAATAAAAATGTTTAAATTAAGACTAATTTGATTGAAATTAATATTGGTAAATAATTATTAAATTAATTCCCCGGCAACGGCACTAAAAAATTGTTTGGTAAAATCTAGTTATGCACAATACGCAACTATACGTGGTCAACAAGTAATAAAGTGAAAGTAGAGTATCGTTCCCATGAGAAATTGTTTAATAAAAATCACCAAGTACTAACTCATAACCAATTCAATCTTATTTAAACGAATGAATTTCAAATTCTATAATTAAACTATTGTTAAATTCCACTAGTTAAATTAAGATTACGGATATTTAAGATCACAACTTCACTTATCGCTTCATTTAAGTCAACCCACTTCTCATCAATTATTTGTTATCCTGAATTATTAATCAAGAACACTAAAGCAGATAAAACCACCTCTCGATGCATAATACCCATACTTACATAAATCTATAGATGATAGAATTAAGCAAGACACCCTAATTAACTAATTCACTATATCTCTATCTGAATTATAATTAAAAAGGATTTAAAGCACAAGTTCTCTATAAGATTACATATGGCGTAAAGGCATATCTATATCCTAAACACGAAACATGAATTCCATCTATGCAGAAATCACAAGCACATGTTATCATGATCAAATCTAAATCTATACTTCATCTCTCGAGTTCATATAGATTATCACGGTAATTGATTGCCAATCAATTAAACAATTAAGTCCAAATCACAATAGACAATCCTCACGATAGAACATAATAATTGATAGCGAAGTATATTAAAATAAAATACACAATAAGATCCATTGTAATCTCAAACAAAGAATTAGTTCAGTGAATTAAAACAAAGAATCCACACTTGAATACATATTAAAAGATACGAATAAGATTAAGGAAAAGAAGCTAATCTGTTATCAAAAAATTCGTCCACCGTCTCACTCTTGATCTGGATCTCCAATGGCTTCCAAGTGCTTCAATCTCCAAATCTCATAAGAACTAGTCTATTCTCCTATTCTAATCTAATCTAATCTAATGGAATCCTCTCTCTAATCTAATATATATCCTCTATTTTATGCCTCTCCTCATGTATTTATAGGTTACAAGTCTAATTTTTAGCTTAGGAGCAAACCCAATCCAATTTGAAGTAAAAAAGGTATCAAATTCGACCTAAAACGCATCAAAAACTTATTCTAGGTCGTACCCCCACCCTGACAAGGATTTCCTTCACAAAATGCCCGTCCTGGTGGGCTATAGTACTATTTTATAGCTTGTACCCCCGCCTTGGCGGGGCGTAATAGGTTTAAAGAGCCCGCCCTGGCGGGGGTCCTTCCTAGAAATTTTCTCCTTCAATGTCCTCTGATAAAACGGCCATAATGTTTGATCCGGTAGGAGTTA
Source organism: Panax japonicus (assembly GCA_020205505.1). NCBI lineage: Eukaryota > Viridiplantae > Streptophyta > Magnoliopsida > Apiales > Araliaceae > Panax > Panax japonicus. The sequence goes on along the minus strand of CM035094.1, from coordinate 57,122,324 downwards.
TGAGGCCTACCACCTATCAAATCGAAGATATCGACGAGATCTACTACTTTCATTCTTTGAGAATTAATATATTAGTAATTAATCAAGGTCGAAATCGGGCTTGAAGTATATGTTATATAAATGGCAAGCATGCCAACTCTTAGCTTTGATCTTTGTTGATAAAAAGGCCATAACTCTCGCATCCAAACTCCGATTGGGACGGTTCAAGATGTTCCAAAAATATAAGAAGTAGATCTACAATAAAATCCAAGTTTCAAGCCAAGAACAAGAATCTAACTTGGTGTTAAAAGTTCTTCAATCTTCTCTTCTTGCATTTCCTTTCATATTTTAGTCCAAAAGATGTTTGAATTGATTCCCTTTGCTTCTTCATGCCAATAGTCATTTTTTTCTTGCGTTTTCATACTAATAGTCGCTCACACAGCTCCTAAGAATATAATCTACAAAATGAACACAAAATGCATGAAAAGTAACTAAGAAAATAAGTTTGAGCAACTAATTCAAGTAACAGATACCGGATAAGTAGGTATAAAACCTACTTATCAATGAACCTACCACCAGGGGAAAGGAAAGATGAACAAGTATTGAAGACTTGTAAACCTATTGACTTTTATATTGTCAGACTTTAATTTTGGTGATGTAGTTATTTAATTTCTGCATTTGATATTTGTATTTAAAGGTTAGATGACCTGGGAGATTTTTATTGAACTTATTGATGTAATCCTTTAATGGAAAGGTTTATTGTTAAATTTTATTATACTGGGTTGTTAGAAATGAATGTTTTTATCAAGTGAACACCAAATCTTATGGGAATAAGTAACCGGATTTGGGGGTGTTACAAGTTGGTATCAGAGCCTTAGGTTATGAACCTTAGGAAAGGAAACGCCTTAGGAAGTAACCTTTGAAAAGATAATGGTGATAGACTCTTATCGAGTTTTAAGGAAGAAGTAATAAAACACTTATATACTTATGTGATTGCAACATATGTGCTCGTGAGTGTCGAGTAGTAATGATTAGAAATTAAAACTTAAAAAGTTTGTTTTCAGGATGGCTAATGTTGGAGAATCCAGTCAGGCTAGAGAGGAAGGACCTTGGATGCCTAGAGAGGAAGAGCCTCGTGACATTCAGGTGGTTTGGGAACAACTACTGCCACATGAGTCATCTCTATTGGTTATAGTGGTTGAGCAGGAGGGCTTACCTGATGAGGATGATGAGGTAGAGACAGATGAGGAGGACCCTATTGAGCTTCCACAGTTAGATGAGGATGAGGATGAGGATGATGAGGAAGAAGAGTTTCCACCAAAATCGATTTCAGCCCATATATACGACGAAGTATAAGACCGCAATGTGGAATTTCAGGATAGAGTCGAGGAGTTGGAAGAGATAGTAGCTGAACAGCAAACCTCGATGGCACAAAAGGACGATGAGATCCGAGATATAGATGGACGTATAAGTAATGCCGAATGGAAGATGATTCACATTGAAGGAGAGAACGAGCAACTGATATAGGAGATCCCAGAGCTGAAGAACAAATTAAAAGAAGAATCTGGTACGAGAGCAAGTGCTAAAGACGCGTCTGAGAAAGCTTCTCAGCGTGCAAGAGTAGTAGAGGGGGAAGCACAAGCAAAGAAGATCAAGATGGAGGAGATGAATAACGTATTCAACACCGTGATTAATCGAGCTCAAGATAGAGTTATGTATTATCCGATTCAGTTCGTGACGTTGCCGTCATACATGTTAGATCGCCGAACAATGTTCTATATTATGGAAGAAGAGCGTCGTAAGGCTACACAACATCTTAGTAGGACATCGTAGGAAATGTACCTGATATGCGATTAATAATATGATAAATAATATATAAATCCATAGTGATATGTAATCAATGGGATATGATGTTGATGTTATCCAGAAACGTTAGTAGTTTAGGATATTAATGTAAATAACAGTAATGTTATTGTTCTTATGTTTTCTATAAGATTATGAATGAATAAAGTTATTATTTTATTCAAAGTGTTATGTGTTATGTGATGATCCTTTATAGTTTGCAAGTTAAGTAGAAAATTCTTAAAGGAATTGAGTAATAATCTAATGCGTATATTTTAACAGAAAATGCATCCAAGACGTCAACCATGACAAAGAACCCCTGAGGGATCTACCAATAACAATAATGTTGATGTTAACCCAGTTCAGCAGTTAGTGACATTACTGGCAGATGTATTACAGAATCAACCCCAGAATCAAGCTGTGACATTTAAGAATTTCAAGGCGTTGGGACCACCAGAATTATGTGGGTCTATGAATCAAGTTGAGGCACAAACCTAGATCATGGAGATAGAGATAGTGTTTAATGTAGCTAGGGTTGTTGAGAATCAGAAGACTACTTTTGCAACATTTATGTTGAAAGTAGAGGCTAGTTATTGGTGGAAAGCCATAAAACTCGAGGAGGACAAGGGGTGATGACTTGGGATAGGTTTAAGGAGATATTTTTTGAGACTTATTTCCCAGAGAGTTTGAAGAATCAGATGGAGGTGCAGTTTCTAGAACTGAAGCAGGCATCAATGACGGTATCAGAGTATCCCGTAAAATTTAACGAATTGGCGAGGTTTGTGCCATATCAAGTCAACACAGATGAGCGCAAGGCTAGGAGGTTTTAACAGGGACTGAAACCCTGGTTGTACAGTAGGGTCTCCATGTTTCAACTGAAGACATTTATAGCAGTACTAAAGAAGGAAATTCTCGCTGAAGGTGGAGGCGAGGCTATAAAGAAGTTTAATCAAGAACAAAGAATATGAAGAATGAAAGCGAGGTTAAGAATGGTGGTGGTAGTGGTGGAAATGATAACAATAACCTGAAGAGAAAATGGAATGGAAATGTGGGTTCTGGAAACTAGCAGGGTAACCAGTAGAAGGGGAAGTTCGAAGCATGTGCTACATATGGGAAGTTTCACGCGCGTATATGCTTAAGGGGGGAGCGTGTATGCTTTAACTGTGGCCAAGAGGGTCATATTGCCCCAAATTGCAATCAACCCAAGAAGAATGTTTGTTACACATGTGGGTGAAAGGATCATTTTGCTCTTGAGTTCCCTAAGAAGAAAGCTAGTGAGATAATGAGAAGCAAGGGAGGTAGCAGTGGAGGTACGTTGACCATTGCTGGACCAACGACATCAAATAGACCGACAGCCAAAACCTTCAACATGACTGTACAGGTTGATGTTTAATCAAAAGATGTTGTGTCAAGTATTATCCTAATCAATGATATAGATGCTTAAATATTATTTGATTCACGTGATACTTTCTCGTTTATATCTGATGAATTTGCTAAGAGGTTAGGATTGCCTAGTGAATAATTAAATTTCCCTTTAAAGATAGAAATTGCGAATAGGAAAGTGATTCCTATTAGGTTCGTATACAAGAATTGTAGGGTGAATATTAAGGGGAATGTCATAATAGTAGATTTAATCCTCATTAAACTTGGAGAGTTTGATGTTATATTGGGAATGTATTGGCTATTAAATTATGGAGCAATAATTGATTGCCAAAAAAATGTGTAAACCTTATGACTTCGTCAAATGTAGTTTTCTATGGTAGCAGATCGCCTGTCTAACGATTATGCAGGCCAAGAAGTTATTGAGTCAAGGCTGTGTCGGTTATTTAGCTTACATAGTTGATACTTAGAGGAAGGGGGTGAAACTAGAGGAGATACCAGTGGTTAGGGAATTTATAGATGTGTTTCCAAAGGATTTTCCAGGACTTCTGCCTGATCAAAAGATTGAGTTCATGATCGATTTAGCGCCAGGAACCGCTCTGATATCGAAGGCCCCGTACAGAATGGCTCCGGTAAAGATGAAGGAACTGATGGTACAGTTGCAAGAGCTGTTAGATAAGATGTATATTCAACCTAGTGTGTCATCGTGGGGAGCACCGGTTTTATTCGTGAAGAAGAAGGATGGGTCAATGCGTCTTTGCATTGATTATAGGGAATTAAATAAAGTCACTATTAAGAATAAATATCCGTTGCGAATAATAGATGACTTGTTTGATCAATTGAAGGGTGCTAGATACTTCTCGAAAATAGATTTGAGAAGTGGGTATCACCAATTGAAAGTAAGGAAGGAGGATATACCTAGAACGACATTCAGAACTAGGTATAGACATTATGAGTTTCTGGTGATGTCTTTTGGTTTGACCAATGCCCCTACTGCAATCATGGATTTGACAAACATGGTGTTTAAACCATTTTTAGACAAGTTTGTGGTGGTATTTATCGATGACATTCTGGTGTACTCTAAATCTCAAGAAGAACACGTGGAACATTTACGTTTGATGTTGGAGACACTGAGGAAGTCGACATTATTTTGTATATTATTTTCGTACGGATGTCTCACATTCGTCAAAATAAAATCAATCCAGCCGATCACTTAATAAAAAATGGGAGTGTAAAAGGTCTCAATTCCTATTGAGCATCAGGGTTTGAAAAACCTCTTTTATAAAACATCACTGTCATATCTTGTTAAAAACTGAATTTTTATATAAATTCAAACCTTGTGTATATAGGTTCGAACGAGGCCTCGAACAACTTCCATATAACAGCACATTGACCCACACACACACACACACAAACACACTCAAATAATAGTTTCTTGAAAAGAGGCGGTCACCGTGGTAACACGGATGTCGGGGGGTGCCTAACACCTTCCCCCCGCATAACCAAGTCCCCGGACCCTAAACGAATCTCGGTTTCACCGACCCGTATATCAGTGTCACCTCACTGGGTCAATGTGCAAACCTTTTATCGGTTGTGTTGGTACAACCATTTAAAAAACCAACTGGAGACTCTTAACAGTCCCATCATCGACATTATACATGTCGGACCTTTTTCACTTGTTTTTTCAAACAAATCTCACCTAAAATGAGAACACCAAAGAATAAGTAACGGAAAGGGACACCCAAAAATCCCGACGTCGGCAGTCTGAAATTGGGTAAATTATTCAAGCATCCAACCACTTCAATATTTCCTTCTATACCACTTCTTTCATTATCGGATTTAGTCGTCTCTGTTATTCCACTGTTGACTTTGAGTCCTCTTCCAAGAGAATCTTGTGCATGCAAAAGTAGGGGATGATCCCCTTTATAACAGCGATCATCCATCCTATAGCTGACTTGTACTCTCTAAGCACCCTCAACAACTTACTTTTATGTAGTTCGTTAAGCGCAGATGCAATAATAATAGATAAAGTATTTAAATTACCCAAATGAACATACTTGAGGTGTTTAGGAAGGGGCTTAAGCTCAAGAGTGGGTGGCTCCTCCGGTGAAGGTTTCATCCGTGCTGAAGCTTTTTCTTCCGTGTGTAATGGCTCAAATGGTACCTTGAACCTGCTAACTCTAGGCAAAGAATCCATCATATTTAAGTAGTCTATGAACTCTGGAACATCCAAGTCCTCATCCCGCAGTAGAGTATTTTCCAATGGATCTCTGACCAAACTTTTAACCAAGTCTTTATTTACTATTCTGTCGATTAAATCTAACCGGAATCAATCCTCCTCATCTGTAGGGAACTTCATGGCTTTGAACACATTGAATTTGACTTCCTGGTCTTGTTCCCTCATGGTTAATTCTACTTTCTGAACTTCAATGAGAGTTCTACCCGTAGCCAAAAATTTTCTCCCTAAGATTATTAGGATGTTTTTGTCCTCATCATAATCCAAAATTATAAAATCTACCAGAAAAATAAACTTTTCCACCTTAACTAAAATATCTTCCACAATCCCTCTTGGATAAGTAACTGATATATTCGCTAACTGCAGTGATATATTCGTAGGCTTTGGAGCTGGAAAACCCAACTGAGTATAAACTGACAACGGCATGAGGTTCACACTCGCCCCCATATCACACAAACACTTGTTGAAGGCCATGCTACCGACTATTCAAGGAATGGTGAAACTCCCCGGATCCATCAACTTCGGAGGTAACTTTCTCTGTAGAACTGCACTACATTCCTCCGTCAATGCCACAGTCTCATAATCCACTAACTTCTTTTTCCTTTACAGAATACCCTTCATAAATTTAGCGTAACTAGGCATTTGATCTCTAGGGATTCTACGAAAGGAATGTTGATCTGAAGTTTCTTAAAAACTTCCAAAAACTTTAAGAATTTCTTATATAGTTTCTATTTTGGAACTCTCTGCCGAAACGGTGGTAGAGGATAAACAACTAGCTCCACATCTATCTTATTCTTGTTCACTTGCTTTTCCTCACCTTGTTTCTCTTCAACCACTTTTTCTTCACCTTGTTTAACATCTTTCTTTACTGAATTTTCTACATTCTGACCCTCAAGATGTTTTCCAGTTCACAAAGTGATTGCTTGACACTGATCGTGATTCCCCTTTGGATTTTTTTTGTGCTACAAGGTAGAGTTCCTTGAGTCATATTATTAAGTCTTAAAGCAAGTTGTCTCGTCTGATTTTCTAAGTTCTTGATGGCTACTGCTTGTGTTTTCATTGCTGCTTCATTTCCCGATATGTACTTCAACAATAGCACTTCTAAATCTGTCTTTTTCTCTTGCTGTGGAGTTATTTATTGATGCTAATTTTGAAACCCCGAGGGATAAGATGGTCGTGGAGCCTGCTGATTTTGATTATTCCTCCACAAAAAATTTGGATGATTCCTATTCCCCGGATTGTAGGCATCCTGATACATATTCTACGAAATTTTATTGTAGCTGCCCACAAACTGTACCACTATTGGGTAAATAGTACATTGTTCTGTAGGATGTTCCCCCGCACATAATTCACACATATAAGTAACATACTGTGTTTATGCACTTGTCAGAGCATCCATCTTCTTCGACAAAGATAAAATTTGTGTTGCTAACGTTTTTACCCCATCTACCTCTAACACCCCAGCTGCCTTCGACTTTGTCATTCTCGATGTGGGCCACTGGTAGTTGTTAGCCGCCATCATTTCTATTAGATCATACGCTTCCTCATAACTCTTAGCCATGAACGCTCCACCCTAAGTTGCATCAATACTAGTCCAGAGATTACCACTCATTCCATAGTAAAACGTGTTCATCTGCAGCCATTTGGGTAGTCCATGATATGGGCGCTTCCTAAGTAGTTCATTGTATCTTTCAAATGCTTCATACAATGACTCCCCATGTAGTTGGTCAAACATAGTAATCTCGTTCCTCATCTTTGCAGTCTTTGCTGGTGGGAAAAACTTACCCAAGAATTTCTGAGCAAGGTCGTCCCATGTAATAATCGACCCTGGCGGTAGAGAGTGTAATTAACTTTTTGCCTTATCCCGCAGTGTGAACGGAAACAAGCGAAGTTTGACTGTATCCTCCGACAGCCCATTGTATCTAGAAAGCTAACCAAGTGCTCATTTGGATCGTTGTTGGATAATCCCCCAAATTGCACTGACTTATATATCATTTGTATGGTCTCAGGCTTGATTTCAAAATTATTCGCAGCTATCACAGACCTGGTGATACTCGACTGAAGCTCAGTCACCCTGGGAGTAGCATAATCCCTTAGCGCTTTCTGATCTTCTACAGCCATAGTTTCTTCCTTATCAATGTTCTCCCTGTTGTCCCTAATCCAACTACTTAACCTCTAAAACTATCATTCGATGTCGTCCTTAAAAAGAAGTAAGTCTGGCTTCTTAGACTGAGTTTGTATACACTAAATCAGAGAACCTGAAATAAGAAAGAACAAAACAAAAAGAAAAATTTGTTTAAGTAAAACTGAACTAATTAAAACTGATATTCAAAAAAAAAATACTAAAATCAAAACTAATCCCCGGCAACGGCGTCAAAAACTTATTGGGTAAATTCTATAAACTCTATACATGCAAGTGCACATGGTCCACAAGTAATATAATGATATGAAAAGTATCGTTCCCATAGAGACTACAATGAAATTCAATCTAACAATTACCAGTTTTATATTAACCCAATTTTATTAAGCTATTCAAATTTAAGATTATAATTAATAAAAACTAATAAATTAAAAATCCAAACCAATCAACACACTAAGTACCCGTAAATTTTAAGCAGAAAATGGAGAATTAGGCTTATAAATTCACTTTAAGTTTCACTCTAATTATCACACATTTCCTAAAGTACACATGTTTGTGCACAATACATGGTACGAAGGGCTGATCCCCCTAAGTACGAAAGTAAAAGTCTGTATAGTCTAATAATTGTTAAAGGTTGAAGTAGAAATACTTAATAACCTTGGGACATAGTTCATGGTCTTAAAGACCCTCAGATATAAACCTCGAACTTGATTACTAATTTTGACTCTAAAACCAAGTTCTTAATTATTCAGTATTCATTGCGTACTCTTATGTTACTGCTATTATCACTCTTAATATCAGTGAGCAATTGTTTGCTCACTCTTGCATTTAACACTGCATCTGAAGTTGAGAAATTTGATGAGTCGTCTTCTAACAAAGGAAAGGGCAAGATGTCCAAGTGATGGAGAGTTATTTGAATTTACTTAACTGAATTTATGTTATAAGACTTATGTTATTATGTGATGTATTCCACAGACTTATGTAATAATTAAAGGTTAGATTACCTGGGAATGTTTTAAGTTGATGTAACCCTTTAATGGGGAAGATATTTATTTAAGTTATGTCTTTATCCTTGTTTATTAGTAGTTAGATGTAAATATTTTGGAAAGTGAGCACCAAATCTTGTGGGAATGAAGTACCCAGATTTTGGGGTGTCACAGGTTGGTATCAAAGCTTTAGGTTATGAACTATAGATGGGGAAAACCTTAAGAACTAACCTTTAAGGAGACAAAAAACATAGTGGTGATAAACTCTTATCGAGTTCTAAAGAATGAATTAAGGACTTCATTGAAGATAAAACAAGACAATAAAAGACTTTATGTGATATGTGTTAATAACTTATGTACTCGCGAGCATCGAAGAATATCACATAATAAATGAAACTTAAAAATATTTTGTTGTCAGGATGTCTAACATTGAAAGATCCAGTAAAGCTAGGGAAGAGATACCTCAGGTACCTAGGGATTAGAAGCCCCAAGATGTTCATGTTGTCAGGGAGCAGTTGATCCAAAGGGAGCCTTCTTTGTTGGTTGTCGAGGAAGGACAAGAGGATGAGCCTGTGTCTAATCCTGAGGAGGAGAACAATAAGGAGATAAAGGTGGAGGATGAGGAAGAGGATCCTGAGGAGTTTCCACCAAACTCCATATCAGCTGAGATGTATGATATGGTGTATGACCGTAACATAGAATTACAGGATAAGATTGAGGAGTTGAAGGAGTTAGCTGAGATGAGTCAGGCCACTATACAGCAGAAGGATGCGGGGATTAAGAAACTCGACTCACGACTTGAAAACATAGAGTGGAACCTTGTTCATATAGAGGGACGTCAAGAGGAGTTGTTGGCTGAGAATGAGAAGATGGAGACTGAAGACTGAAGTTAGAAAGCTAAAAGACGACTTGAAGGAGGATTTAGCTAAACGTTCGAGAGCAGAAGATGCTTGGATGAAGGCTACTCAGTGTGAAGATCGTGCTGAACCCAAGGTTCAAAGAAAGAAGGCTAAGATGAATGGAATGGATTATGCCATTCATTCTGCTATTGATAGGGCCCATGATCGAGTCTTTTATTACCCACCTCAATTTGAAGACTTGCCATGGTACACGATGGATCGTAGAATGACATATCGTATTATTGAAGAAAAGCGTAGAGAAGCCTCTCGATGCCTTAAAATGCCAAGATAGGAAGAATAATAATAATATGTGGTTAAATATCTGATTAAATATATTGTAAATCCCTTATTTTGAGATAAATAAAGGGGTAAGATGAGTATGTGATCCTGAAACTTGTCTAGTTCAGAAAAGTTGATGTTTATAGCATATATGTTGTCTTTTGTATGTTTTGAAAACTATGAATAAACAAATTATCAAAGTTTATTGAAAGGTTGTGAGTTAAGCTTTAATTTTAGTGTGTTTAAAGTTAAACTTTAAGATATTCAAGAAATTGAGTAATGAACTAATAAGCGTATATTTTAAACAAAAGATGCCTCCTGGAAGTAGACAACCACGTCAACAACCACCTCCTGAGGGGTCTACTAATAACAATAATGAGGCCTACAATAATCCGATTCAGCAGTTGGTGACTTTATTAACGGGAGAACTTGCGAATCAGCTGCAAACTCAAGCTACAACTTTTGTGACGTCCCCAAATTCAGGTACTTGAAACCCGAACTCGGTGCTTCATGATACCATTTCTATAAGCGGAATAATACTAATAATAATAACAATAATATAAATATCAAACTTAATTTATATATATCAAAGTCTAAATCTCAGGTACGCGACCTTTAAACATTCATTAAATCATAGATAATAAATATCATTGTCTTAATAAACTATAACTATTACACAGAATATTATAAATCTCATTCGAACAGCTTTCCTTTCCCCTTGTTCTTGCTTGAGCCTTCGGGTTGATAATACTTAACTGAAAACATTTAATTTAAGCAAGAGTGAGCATTTGAGTGCCCACCAAGTAATAACAATTATAAACATTAGCTGAAAGGGTTAAACATTTTCTTTGTACTACCCTTCTACAACAAGTCAATAGTTATGAAGTAATCTGAACAGATAATATTAACATAACAACTCTCTATCAAATTTTTGAAACTACGTATTGAATATAAATAGGGTTAAGGTAACATAATATGAACATTATTTTCTATTTTTGAAAAAGTTAAACAGAAATTCATCTGCAAACCGTCATAACTTACGAGCACGGGGGGTGATCAGCCCGTTATGCCCTGTATTGATCAATACTACATACAAGAACAATATCATCGTTCACTCTGTCCACCTTGGGTGCATAAAAGTTTTCCCGTGTTCGGGATGTTCATACTTACTCGAGAATATGAACCAAAACAATTTGGTTGGATACAAAAAGGTTTTGTCATATTCAACTCTGTTTCTAACTCTGTGTCTAGCTGATCAAATAGCTTTGATGACTCTTTGTTATCGTATACATACTGGTATCAATATATATATATATATATATATATATATATATATATATATATATATATATCAATATTTGATTAAATACAATGATTATCCCAGTGGGGATACTTGAATAACCATATTTAGAAATTAACGAACAAAATATATATATATCTGAATTACAATATAGTACCATGTTGATAATCAATAATCGGATATAACATATATAACAATAGGGTTAATAATTTGGTAATAATAATAATATAATTCTGAAACATTCTTACTAATGTCCATTGCATAAAGAAAATGCAAAGGTAAAATACTTGTCTGGTACGCTACTTACAATTCGTAACTTAGTTTTATCTTTTATGTAATCACCTATCAATAATAAGATCATTTTACTGATTAGAATAACAGGTCATAACACATAATACTGCCTATTGCAGTCAGCACATAACCTAATTACCTTGTCACACATATCTCATAGTCATTGAATCACAAACAATCATTAATACAGTCAAAATATCTAAGTCTAGATCAATTTCTGAAACATGTCAGTGTACCGACGACTTTATCAGGTAATTATCGAGTCTAAAACTCTATCGTGTAGCTCAACAGTCGTTTAGATATTTTAAATAACGGTCATATTATTTTTCATAGCCTTATAATAATATTTTAAATAATTATTATAATTTATCATGAATTTTCAAACACTAAAATCATTATTAAATGATTTAAATATTGACTAATTCTATTATCATTAATATTCAATTAATATTAAACTATTAATAAAACTATTGCCAAAATATTAAAGTTATTTATAATAACTCAAATATTTTTAAAGTATTAATATTACCCTAAAATGATTTTTAAAATTATTTTTAAATAATTACCATTAATATTAGAATATTAATTTATTATTTATCAAAATATTAAAAGTCATTAATTATAACTTAAAATATTTTTAATTCATTTATTTCCTTTTTAAATGATTTGTAATTCAATAAAACCATTTTAAACTATTTATTTAATATAATTATTAAATAAACTTAATGTCGTTAATATTAAATTATTAATGAAATTTACCTTTAAATATCAAAATTTATATTTTATAACTTCAAATATTTTTAAACTATTTATTTTTATTTAAAATGATTTTTATAATATTAAAATTATTTTTAATTAATTTATTCAATATAATTACTAAATAAATCTTATATCATTAATATTTAATAATTAATGAAACTTATCTTAAAATTTTAAAAGTTTTGTTTTATAACTTAAAATATTATTAAATACCTTATTATTATTTAAAATGACTTTTAATACAATAAAATCATTTTTAATTGATTTATTTAATGCATTTATTAAATAATTTAAATACTAATAATATCCAAATAAATATTAATACTTATGAAAAATATGTCAAATTATTAAAAGTTAATTTTTATAACTCAAAATAATTTTTAAAACTACTTTTGTAATTTTCATGAATTTATTTACTATTTTTAAATGATTTTTAGAAATTAAATTAATTAATTATAATAATTCTGTCGCTAAATCCCTTTGGCGACATAATCTGTCGCCTTAGATGTTCTTGAGAAACCGAGGACATTCAAAGTCAGTTTTGTGTAGGCTACTTTGACCAAGCTTAATTCAGTGTCTACTATGTTTCTGGGCTAACTAATGGTTAGATCTTGTAGTATTAATGTAACACTACATGAAATAACAATTAACAAGGTCATACATCATTACAATCAAAAGTTATTAAGCTTTGAACTAGCTGTCAGGCGTGTTCATCATATTTTTGGGCTGCCCAGAAATTTCAGTGATGGCCGGTCAACGATATTGATGGCCTTATAAAATTAATTATGTTGATGATATTGGTGGTCTACACGTCGGGCTGTGTAGAGTAACTAACAGAGAACATAATTCAAGCCATGTTCACGTCTAAACATAATTAATCTAAAAGATCTGAGCTAGCAAACATGTTGTCAGAGTGTTTCTGGGTTTTTCCTAGAAATCCATCAGTTTGACTTATCACTTTCATGCTCGAATTCCCTTAAGTTCTGGTCATTATTTATATCGTTTAATGGGTCAAATCTATAGTATTCATGATGTAACAACCCGATATATTTATGTAACAACATGATGTGCCAAGATAATGTGTATATGTATTTATGTGATAAATAAAAATATGAATAGTCACAAATAATTTTATTTTAGAATTATTGATCATTATAAATTATATTCTTATCATAATTAATTTTATAGTAGGAATGTTTTATTAATTATTTTCCATGAAGATATAATCATATATTATTTATATAATATATGAAATGATTTTTAGAATTATTATAATAATTATATTTCGATTTTTCAGTGCTATAAATATGTATTGTATGTGTGGATGAATAAGGGTTGGTCAATTATGGTGTTATGTGACAAACCCTTGTATTACTATGTGAAACCCTAATTACAAATTTTAGGAACTAATTTTATTTTATTTTAAACGCTAAATGAAAGCTTCGTAACCTAATTATACATTAGGTGAGACAATTAAATAACCTAAGGGTTATGGTAATAAGGAAGGGTTAGTATTTAATATGTATATTAACTTAAGTGGATAATCTTGTTATTTCAAGTGACTAATAATTTTAAACCTATTTCTAGTAAACTTAATTAGGTTATGAGCTAAAGTCACATATATAAGTAATTAAATTTCATAAGATTGGAAATGGAAACCCTAAATAAACAATTTGGGTAACATATATTAAAATTGTTAGACTATATTTATTACATGGCCCAAAACAATTAAAAGAGAAGCCCAAAAGAAATAAAATGCAAACCAATACTTAGCCCACTTGATTAAGGGTATTTTAGACTTTTGATTAATCAAATTCATGGATTAAATAAAAGCAAAATGGAGGATATAATGGGACAAGGGGGACCGGCCACATTAGGCCATTTAAGGCAACCAAATTATGCTAATCAAGTTCCTTAATTAGTAAGTCTTACACACAAGGACAAGTGTGTCATGCTCTCATTGGTAGAAAATCTACTTAGCACCTTTAACCACATGATTAGGCTTAATTGGAAGAGATAAGGTGAAGCCTTTTATCCATGGGACAATAAAAGTATGGGGGATAATAGTTGCTCACCCATTTCATTTGCTAGAACATTTCATTTTCTCTCATTCTTCTTCTTTTATCTTTTTCTCCCAAGCTAGTAGCATACAAGAGAGAGAGAAGAGAGAGAGGGTTCGGTTTTTGCTAAAAGAGGGAGAGGAATTGTTATTCATGCATCCTATGTTCATTACTTACTTTTGAAGAACAAAGAAAGATAGCAACCAAACACCGGTACAAAGTACCTAATAGACAACACTTAATAGACAACGTTTTTTATAAAAACGTTGTGGTATATTTTTTTACAACGTTTTTAAAAAAAAACGTTGTAGATTTATATGCAAAAACGTTATCTATTTAAAAGAGCATTTTTTTGGTTTTAACTAGATAACGTTTTTTTTAAAAAACGTTGTCTATCTACAAAGACACGGAGCCAAAAAAAAAACACGGAGCTTAAAAAACGTTACTAAAAAACACGGTACTAATAGATAACGTTTTTTTTTAAAAACACGGAGCTTAAAATTATCTATTAGTACTAATACTGTAGCACACTCACCATAGTTTACTAATTAGCCCTAAACCCTCTTCTCGTTCTTGCCTCGTTCTTACTAGTGTTTTGCAGAGAGAACCCAAAATGGCAACTCGGATCCTTTCTATCTATTAGTTCAACACCAATTCTCGTCTTAAATTTTCTTTCTTTCTAGCACTTTCCCGTCTCTATCCAACTCTCTCACTCAGATATGTAGCACATCTCATTCTCCTCCCTTTCGACTCCCTCTAACCCTAGAAATAGTGGCGGTATAGTGGTGGCGGAAGCGGCGACATAGCGGTGGCCTCTCCTTTAACTGTCCTCCATTATTGCCCAAGTGAGGGTAGTGGTGGCGGCAGCACATCTCATTCGATCTTCATCTTCTCCTATTTCTCGATCCTTTCCCCAATTCATTTTGATTTAATTTCTTCGTCCTTGTTTAGAATTTTTCTATTTGAATAATTTTTTTTGGTCGATTCTCATGCTGTAGTTAGGTTTTGATAGCTTTTTCTTTTTCTTTTTTCAACCTAACAGGAAACTCAGCGTCTCCTCAGCGAACCAGGTAATCTCTCTCTAGTTATGTATATGTATCTTTGATATTTTTTTTGAGGATAAACAGTCCAAAATTTACTAACTATAAATGAATTCTAGATTAAAAAGAAAACTTGAAAAGTTTTATTAAAAATTCTTTCCTGCTGCTAATTCAATTTACAGGCTTTGTTATCAGTAATTTGGTTGTTTGACTCTGCTCTGTATCTCCAATTCAAATGTTATGTGTATACAAATAAAATGTTGACCAAATTGTTTACTTGCTTCTGTTGTGTCGCAGTGTTTCCCTTTGGAGGTGCCCCAGTTGATTAGTAGTACTCTTCAGGTAATTGGTTTCTTCATCTTTGTTGATTATATTATCATGTACCCAAATCTATTGCCATTTTCTGCATACCACGTACAGTTTATGGACTTGCATTTTTACTGGATATTGCTAGAAATTGATCGTTATGCCTAACCAACTGTAGTTTCAAATATAATTGGGTTTTAGAATGTGAATTAAGCTGTGAAATGCATCTTTTTTTGTAAAGTGTAGAGTTGTTTTATGATGGTTTTAGAGTATCCAATTCGAGCCATGGGGGTGAAGGTTTTTGGTTGTGGTTTTGTTTTTTAAGGAATATATAGCCTTTGCTCATGTTTTTGTCTATCAATTATTCTTGCTGCTTTTATGATATTAGTTTTGGTTTTGCTTCAATTTCTGCAAATTTGTGTAAAGTTTGAGAAACTAGAGAGCACAATGGTATGCAGAAAATTTGTGTAGTTGTTACTTATTTTTTAGATAGAACAACAAAGAAATATTGGTTGTTAGTTTTATAATTATGTTGCTCAATGTTCATCATTCAAGTATGTACTCAATTGTTGAAGAAAATTTTCTGTGCTGAAAAAACCTTGTCATATGTACCTTGTATAAGAAAATGCTATTGTTTTTGGACTGATTTTGTTTGTGGCTCTGGTCCTAATAAAAAATAATTTATGTGGCTTTTGCTACAATATGTATCTAGCTCGTAGTTCAACTCTTTTGTAGCAATTCTCTCTGTCCAACTTTGGCATTTTTCCAGTGCTAGTAGACTTCAACTTTCCATTGTTACATTCTGTGAATTTAACATGAAATTGAAGAGAACGAAAAATTTAGTCTGCAAAATGCATTGGAATGAGACTTAGATTTTATACGAGAAATAGAGAAGAGAAGAAAGGATTCATTATTTTCTATAGCTTCATTTGTTAGACTGACATATTTATAGACTGAACAGAAATCAATTGCATACATGTCAAGAACTGAAGCCTCTTTAACTTGATTATCATTCTAATGTATGGATATGGGTTAGAATTCTTTGGAGCCACATATGAGCCAGGAGACACTGGAGTATCATTGGGGAAAACACCACAGAGCTTATGTGGATAATCTAAACAAGCAAATAACTGGAACTGAGCTGGATGGGATGGCACTGGAAAGTGTGATACTTGTTTCATACAACGGAGGAGATTTCCTTCCAACATTCAACAATGCTGCACAAGTATGCAATGCATTAGTCCTCATTAAGAATAGATTGTTCATGTATCTGAGTTGATTACATATGCAAAATTCGGCCAAATGCATTGTAGTGGAGAATTGTAGTTTGCTTTTACTCCTTACTTTTTTACCCCACTCTAATTTTCGGATTTTCATTAGGTCTCGTGCTTCAATGAATTTGATACCTAAAAGATATATATCATTCCTCTTTACAGTTTAATATACTAGTTTGTACCTTCTCTTTATCTCATATACAGATCTGGAACCATGAATTCTTCTGGGAATCCATGAAACCAGGTGGTGGAGGTAAGCCATCTGGAGATCTTTTAGAGCTGATTGACAGAGATTTTGGTTCTTTTGAAGAATTTGTAAAAGAATTCAAGTCAGCTGTATCAACTCAGTTTGGTTCTGGTTGGGCTTGGCTTGCATGTAAGTGTTTCCTTGTTCTCCTTCCCAAAAAATAGACGAGGGCATGCACTGTTCTTTGCATGCTTTGTTTAATTTTCTTGGCTGTGTATTTAGGCTCTGTTCATCAACTTTTTTCTAGACAAAGCAAATAGACTCGATGTAGGAAATGCTGTGAATCCGCGTCCATCAGAGGAGGACAAGAAGCTTGTAGTGGTGAAGAGTCCCAATGCCGTGAACCCTCTTGTCTGGGATTACTTTGTAAGTAAAACTGACTACATTTTCTTATTCAATGAATTTGATACCTAAAAGATATATATCATTCCTCTTTACAGTTTAACATACTAGTTTGTACCTTCTCTTTATCTCATATACAGATCTGGAACCATGAATTCTTCTGGGAATCCATGAAACCAGGTGGTGGAGGTAAGCCATCTGGAGATCTTTTAGAGCTGATTGACAGAGATTTTGGTTCTTTTGAAGCATTTGTAAAAGAATTCAAGTCAGCTGCATCAACTCAGTTTGGTTCTGGTTGGGCTTGGCTTGCATGTAAGTGTTTCCTTGTTCTCCTTCCCAAAAAATAGACGAGGGCATGCACTGTTCTTTGCATGCTTTGTTTAATTTTCTTGGCTGTGTATTTAGGCTCTGTTCATTAACTTTTTTCTAGACAAAGCAAATAGACTCGATGTAGGAAATGCTGTGAATCCGCGTCCATCAGAGGAGGACAAGAAGCTTGTAGTGGTGAAGAGTCCCAATGCCGTGAACCCTCTTGTCTGGGATTACTTTGTAAGTAAAACTGACTACGTTTTCTTATTCATATGTACCTGGTTGGAGCCTGTTTGTTAGTGGAAAAAGGCTTTTTGCGGGTGACTCGATCTTGTTTATTAGGTCCGTGTTGATTATCTTATTTTCCTATTTTCTTCTGAGTTTATACCAATTATGTTGTCCAGATAAACAGATGAAGACCACTAGCCTTATAGAAGCCTACTTTTCCTATTGAACTTACTTTTCTGAACCATAATGTTCAATGATTGTGAGCAGGGATGAAAAGCAACAGCTTCTTTTGGGTATCAGACGGGCCAACCGGCAACCCCCCAATTTATCATCATCAGTGTTATCTAGTGATAGTATGCATATTGGGATCCTTGCTGCGGCTGCCCATGCAGCTGCAAACAATAGCTCATTCACCGTGTTCTACAATCCAAGGTAGTGGCTTTCTCTCTTTTCTTGGTTTATTTTCATTTTATGTTAAATCTTTCCTATTAAATTCCAACATCCTTGCAAGATTTTCATTTATGATAAACATTTCTTATTATATTCCAATATACTTGCAGGATGTGATAAAAGGGAGTTGATAATATCGTACACTATTTAGAAAATTGCTCTACTTTGAGAATTTCTCTGAGATAATCTTTTTTGCTTGCAGGGCTAGTCCATCGAAATTTGTAATTCCTTTAGCCAAGTACTATAAGGCAGTATGCAGTAGCCAAATATCCCTTGGCATGCGCTTTAGGATGATGTTTGAAACTGAGGAGTCAGGAACAAGAAGGTAGCAATAGTTAATTTGATTCCTGAATATGTTATACATATATATACACACACATTAATTTAATATATCATTGGTTCTGCAGGTATATGGGTACGATTACAGGCATCAGTGACTTGGATTCAGTGAGATGGAAGAACTCACAATGGCGTAATTTGCAAGTATAACCTATAGAATATTTCTTATTGTGCTCTCTCTCTCTGATATTTTCTTGTTACGTAATCACACCACTTACTTTTGGATATAGTCATTTGAAACTGTAAACGAATGGTATTATTGGGATGTATTTTGAATGCTTGATACATTTTGGTTTGAAATTTAAATGAGAATTTAGACTTTTTAGTTATATATCATGGCATTAGCATATTGCAGGTGCATTGGTAATATAGGTGAACCACAATATTTTTTTTCTTTTTTTACTTTATCTACAACATTTTAAAAATGTTGTATAAATTGGTTTAAAACGTTGTCTTTTATACTAAACAACAACATTTTTAACCAAAAAACGTTGTGAAATCATACCTTATACAACGTTTTTAAGCATATGCTAATTTTTTGAAAACAAAATCTACAACGTTTTTTCCTAAAAAACGTTGTGTATTGTGCTTAACCACAACGTTTTAAAAACGTTGTGTAAGGGTGTTAAATAGACAACACCCTTAACCACGACGTTTTTCTGACTGAAACCACAACGTTTTTATGCGTTGTCTATTTACTGTTTTGTAGTAGTGAAAACTAGGTGAGGTTCTCATTCTTTTCTTTTTCTTATTCTTCTTCTATTTTCGGTTTTCACCTCATCATATATGGGGGTTATGAACTAATACTCAAGATACCCTTGTTCTACATATCATCATGTATGGAACTAATTATCTTGAGTGTTAGATCAAAGGCTTAGAGGAAGAAAATGAGCATATGTTCTCCAAGGGTGAAAACTCTTGTTTTCTTCCACTAAATCTTGTGTAACTCAAGTTTTCCAACTTAGATTTGTGATCCGTCGAAGGGGGGTGCTAGATATATGAGTTATCTAGTAAACTCAAGCGATAGAATACAAATCTAGCAATTTTTGAAACCTTTGGGGCTAATTTCCCCAAAACAGCCCACTTGGAATGTTAAGGGTTCAAAAACCCTAAAATAGCTTTTGTCCCATTTTTCTTGGGACTGTTTCGGACAGTTTCATGTCTCTTAAAAATCTGGGAAAATTCACAGAGGTATCTTGAGAAGTTATCTATATGTAGGAAAAAAGAATGGACACGTTTCAAGTTATAGATTGTGCATAATCACTACATACCATTAATATAATCTCAAGAAGTTATATACTACAATAATAATAATAATAATAATAATAATAATAATAATAATAATAATAATAATAATAATAATAATAATAATAACAACAATAACAATAAAAATAAAGCTGCACCAATGGTGTGTAAGTTTTTTTTAACTCCCATTTTTCAAATTCTTTTTTTTCTTGACTTGTAATTTTTTTGATAATCAAATAATAATTTCTCTTTATATCTTGTATTAGAGGGTGTTTGGCAATGACTTATAAGTTGGTTAAACTAAGTTATAAGTCATTTGTTATTATTTAGTGTTTGACAATAACTTAAATTTTAACTTTTTTTTACTTATAAGTCATTATTAAAAAAATTTCATGCTTCATGTGCTATATTTTTTTATTATTATTACTATTACTATTACTATTACTATTATTATAATTATTATTATATTTACTATTATTATTATTATTACTATTAATTTTATTATTATTATTATTAGAATAATTATTACTAATATTATAATTATTATTTTTATTATTATAATAATTATAATTATTACTATTATTATAATTTCTATTATTATTATTGTTCTTATTATTATTATTATTATTATTATTATTATTATTATTATTATTATTATTATTATTATTATTATTATTATTATTATTATTATTATTATTATTGATACTATTATTATAATAATTATTATTGTTACTATTTTTATTGTTATTATTTTTGTTATTATTATTACTATAATAATATCAATAATAATTATTATAATAATAATTATTATTATAATTATTATTATTATAATAATAATAATAATAATTGTTAGTATTAATTATAATTATTATTACTATTAATATTACTATTATTATAACTACTACTATTATTATTACTGTTATTATTAATCATTATTATAATTACTATTATTATTCCTATTCCTATTATTATTAATTATTATTATTATAATAATTATTATTATTACAATAATTATAATAGTACTAATAATTAAAAAACCTGGCTCGACCCGTGGGCTTTTTAAAAAATAAAATAAAATAAAGCTCTCCTTGAGAATTGAACTCTAGACCTCCGACTCTCCTTAAACAAATGCACAAACCAACTAAGCTATAAGGATTTTTTATTATAAAGTCAGTTACCCGACACTAAAATACTAAAAATACTAATTACCTATTTACATCAAATACTAAAAATACTAATTAAAAAAATACTAAAATACTAAAAAAATCAAATTAAAAAATAATAAAATTCAAAAAATACTAAAATTTAAATTATTTTGTTAATTAATCAAAAGAACAAAAATTCAAATTACATCATTAAAATACTAAAATCATATTTACATCATAACATATTTATATCATTTAATCAAAATACTAAAATTCAAATACTAAAATACTAAAATTTTACCATAGTTGTATACCATATCAAAATACTAAAATTTTACCACTGTTGTATAACATATCAAAATACTAAAAGTCACATACCTGACACTAAAATACTAATTATATATTTACATCAAATACTAAAAATACTAATTAAAAAAATACTAAAAAAAATTAAATTAAAAAAATACTAAAATCCAAAAAAAAACTAAAATTCAAATTATTTTTTTAATTACTTAAAAGAACAAAAATTCAAATTACATCATTAAAATACTAAAATCATAACATATTTACATCAAAATATATATAACATATTATCATATTTACATATTTACATCATTTAAATCATAACATATTTACATCATTTAATCAAAATACTAAAATTTTACTCGAATACTAAAATTTTACCATAGTTGTATAACATATCAAAATACTAAAATTTTATCATAGTTGTATAACATACCAAAATACTAAAAGTCACTTACCCAACACTAAAATACTAATTACATATTTACATCAAATAATAAAAAAAATTAAAAAAATACAAAAATACTAAAAAAAATTAAATTAAAAAAATACTAAAATACTATAATTCAAATTATTTTATTAATTAATCAAAATAACAAAAATTCAAATTACATCATTAAAATACTAAAATCATAACATATTTACATCATAACATAACATATTATCATATTTACATATTTACATTATTTATATCATAATATATTTACATCATTTAATCAAAATACTAAAATTCAAATACTAAAATACTAAAATTTTACTCAAATACTAAAATTTTACCATAGTTGTATAACATATCAAAATACTAAAATTCATTTGTGCATCATATATTCATTTGTAATAGCTTATCAAATTCATAAACTTACAATAACTTCTCAAATTCGCAAACAAAATGCATATATGGTGTCCCTTTTTTCATATTCTTATTCCAATTAAAGTGATATGTTATAATGATATCACTTAAAATTAATCAAATTATTATTATAAATACTATCATTAAAATATGTCATATTTAAAATTTATCTAATAAATTATTTATAAATTGTACTTATAAGTTGTTCCATATTATTTAATTTATATTTTTCTAAATTTAAATGCACATAAAAGAAAAGAGATACATATACTTAGGGGCATTCCCCAGATCGATACAAAATGTCAAGAAAGGGAACTGAACATGACAAACAGTGAAACTCAGATTTTAAGACAATACAAGAGCACAAGGCCAAAACAGAGTAAATGAGCACTGCATTGGACTTCAAGATTAATCTTTGGCATCGAAAATATGCACAATCAACAAAAATATGCACAGTTCGCATTCCATCTGTTTTTTCGGACGGAAATTAAAAATAATGATCATTTTGTAATTTTTGAGAGTACATTTATTCGATTATAACAAAAAAGGTTTCGGTAACGACAATGAAAATCGGAACTCACACACACACACATATATATATATATATATATATATATATATATATATATATATATATATATATATATAAAACTTTGGTTCACTCATTATTTTTTTCCTAATAAATAATATTTTTTTAATATAAGAATAATATAGACAATTGATATTATATTTAATATTATATAATATTTTTTTAATAATTATGTATAATTTTAAAATAATTTATATTAAAAAACGGATAGAGTATTATTTTTGGACTGACTTATGAGGATAGACTCATAACTCATTATTGACCATAATCCAATTGCACCAGCATGACACTTCACCAACTGATCCAAGCTGTCGATATTGAAGGGAGAAACAAATCATGTGGGACCATAATAAAGAATAAACATAATTGACGGGTGGATTAATGGTTAACATACGATAACTAGCGTGGTTAGGATATTATTTAATCGTTTGGCACTTGGCAGAAAGAATTATTAGAGAAAATAGACGGATACATGAAGGGAACTGATAAATCCACGCGCTTTTTTGAATCAATTCATATCTATATATAAAAATAAGTATGTGATTCTAAGATACACACTACAGAGTAAGAAATCTCCAGAAATCGGTGAAAGCTGGACTAATGACAAGCTAAGAACCTACAATCTTATAGTCGGACAGAAATCCAGATGTAGTAATAGGATGTTGCCGGTGGTGTTATGGAAGTTATGGTATTATCACCATTTATGTTTTCTAATACCTTTTGTTTTACTTGTTCAAAGTACTGATAGGTTGGTACTTGGTACTAATATCTGATTTGCTAATTCATATCATTTTATGGAGGAAAGGATAAGTCATAAATCTTATAGTTAGACAGCAATTCAGATGTAGTTTAGGACGTGGCTGGCGGTGTGATCGAGGTTATGGTATGATTACCACTATTGTTTTCCCGTACCTTGTGTTTTATTTGTTCAAAGTACTGATAGGTTGGTACTTCTATCTGAACTACTAATTCATATGAATCATATCATTATATTGGGAAAAGGATAAATCTTCTTATTGAGAAGAAAATTGGAGGTTAGACATTAAGTAATTCTTTTGTGTCTAGGCTTGTGCGATGGCATTCTATGATCACAAGATGTGACCATCCTTAGAATTCAACACTGTTACATTACAAATAACAGGAGAAAGAGTGTGTGTTGTTAGAAAAATAACAACACAACAAAAATAATATCAAAGAGAAATAATGAGTGTGTGAGTGTTGTTCGAATGAGTGTTTTTGCTCACGGACTACTTTACAAAAGATTTTACTCTCTTACATCTGTAGATATATATATTTTTTCCTTATCTAAAAAATGAAAACTTTTTGTAAATAAACATTGAAATTTAAAACACTTGCTGAAATTGTGTTAGGAGCTAATCAAATTGCTTTCAAATTATTTTTTAGCAGATTAGTATGAATTATGATTGTGTACTCTCTTCATTTTACATGTCAGGTTTTATCGGCACCATATCAAGCTTCTATTTGTGGTTAAACATCCGTTTGTTGATTTTATGATTACTTTGTGTGCCTATAATTTTGACGTTCTGCTTTTTCTTCCTTTTTTTTGTTCTGCTCTCTCAAGCTGCAATGTAATTTTACCACATTGATATCGGTTTGAGTTGTTCCGGGTATTTATGAAAATTATTTCCAAACAGTCGGGTTTTATGGAGATTGTAATATAAACTGGGATTTACTCATTGTTTTTTGGTATAGGTGCCATATTTTCTTGCTGACTTGACTGAGAAAACTGCACAAGATGACAGATTACAAATTCTTAAAGCTTCGATAGCAAAGCTAAAGGTGATATTCATATACAAAAGATAAAATAAAAAAGTCAAAAGATGAATGTTGTTTTGTGCCAGAAGCACATAAAGAAGCAATTGTAATGTAGCATAACAGCCTTTACATTGTTCTTGTGAGTTTTAAAAGGGTGGA
Organism: Panax japonicus; assembly: GCA_020205505.1. Lineage (NCBI taxonomy): Eukaryota > Viridiplantae > Streptophyta > Magnoliopsida > Apiales > Araliaceae > Panax > Panax japonicus. Next base: position 57,097,571 of record CM035094.1, on the reverse strand, counting down.
TAAGAAAGGAAGGATTGAATTTTAAAAAATTTCCTTCCAAATGTCTTGTCTGTGAGGTTTTTTACGGAGATAAAGTGAGGAGAAATTGGTAGAAAATAACTTCAACTTTCTACCCAAAATTTTCCACTCAAAATTAGGAAGATTTGGGTGGAAAGCTATCTTAACTCTTTAAAATAATTTCATTATCCCCCTTCTACCCTTAAAATAACAAACACTAAAAATTTTATTCCTTCCATGTCCACTTTCTCTCAACTCTAAAAAACTACGAAAGTTACCATCTCTCCCCCTCTTAGTCTTCTTTATTATAACTTTATCCTGTTTTCTTTTCTACCCAAACTCAAAATTAGAGTGTTAGGCTTAGGAATTTATTAAGTTTATGTGTTTGCTGACGTATACGTTTGGTAAAGCTACTTTTGTCTTGTGTAATACTGAATATTATTCATTTAGCCACTCTCTAGGAATTTATTTCATTTTGTGAGGAAATGGAGCTTATACCAGAAGAGGAGTTAGAAACATCTTCAATAGGGGGGCCTAATTCTAATGTGGATCGGAGGGCTAAGAAGGTGATTGTAGTATATTTATATAGTGAAACTTCAGGTTGAATGGATTTAGAAGCATGTAACTATAGCTGAGTGTTGATCTGAATTACTTATACAGATTGCTCAGTTTAAGTGACAAAGAGCCGCAGAATCAAAGCTGCTGGAAATAAAGGAGCGAAAAGAGTGACGCAACCGTTCAACTAGAGCGGCTGCCTTATCTACTCCAGTTGAGGCAGGAGAGGAAGATGAACTGGATGATGATGGAGAGGAAGAAAAAGAGGTTAGTTCCGATATTATTTTTTTCTATTTTTAAGGACCTTATTAGTGCCTACTATATATTGTAAGATCTTTAACACAATCACTTCCTGACTATGAACATGCTTATAGATAATGCATAACTTTCTTCAAAATTTGTGTTACTGTTAATATTGTATTAGAAATAATTTGCCTAAATGTAATTTTTCTTGAATAATTTTAGTTTCAAGCTTCTATGGTTATCCATAAAATTCTGAAATTGCAATCTTTTTTCCTTCTTCTCCACCCCCTGGATGCAGGTATGGTTTGTTACCATCTCTTTGGATATCTACAAGGTTGATCTTTAATTCTTTTTTACTTCCGCGTGTGTTTGAGTATTCCTGTATGGTTATTATCATATTTTATATATACTATCATGCCATGAAATCATATTACAGGCTTTTGATCTTTTGGACATACTGAAGAAAGAGGAAGAAATGCTCACTGCTATAAAGAAAAAGCAATTATAGGTACAGACACTCCTTTTCTTTTTCTCTATTTTTTTTGGGTACTGGTGCTAATTTATATGTACTAAATATGTCTATACAGTATAAACATTTTTATGTATGTATAATTTTTTTCTTGAAATGCCCCTAGTGTTTTATCTTTTAAGATCTTGTTACTTACCAATAAAATATGTTTATGTATTGTACATAATTGTATTCGTCTCAATTTAGTCAATAGACTGATAATAATGATTATTAGTCAAACTTTTTAGGAGCCTTCCTGAATCCACCACTTCCTATAATTTGCTCTTTTTGAAAGCAGCCTGCAAAACAAAATTTATTGTTTAGTAGCTATATATATTCTGTCATGATTTGAACAAGTAAGCATTAGTTGTGAACAATTTAGCTTCCTGTCATTTCGGTCATATTGTACTCCCTCTGTCCTAATAAAGAATTCTGCTTTCTATGTATTTTAATTTATATGTATATATTATTTTATTTATAGGATGTCTAAGAGTACAATGGGCTGACAAATTTAAGCTTGGCAAATTAGAGGAGAGAATAAAAATTGTTCCAATAATATTTGGATCCACACAAATAGTGTAATTAACTTGAGAGTGGAATGTTCTTACGGGGATATGTGCACTTTGGGTTAAATTATTATGCATGTCATATTTCACATTTAGTTTGTGTACTTTAGACTTCTTTTTTAGGACAAAATCTTGGTGTATTTCTGGACATGCTTTTGAGGATGGAGTATCAAGTTAGATGACCTTGTAATAAAGATGGTCCACGTAATCTGTAGAAAATAAGAACCTAATTTTGGGATAATGATTTCTTGACTCATTCTTCACAAATACATTGGCTTATATACACAAGTATCCTAATTTACAGGGTACATTAGTACAACATAGTAACCCTATTGTCTTTTTCTGCTTATGAGCAATACGATGTACATTAGTACAACGTAGCAACTCTATTGTCTTTGTGTATTGATTTTGGCACTAAGTGCCTCTGGCCGATGACATATTTGTTTCATTTTCCTGACTTTGTTATTATTTTTAAATATGTGCAGGAAGACTGCTTCTATGACCTGTCTTAAAATACTGGGTATCAAATTTTTGTGCTACGTTTACGGGAGACAAGGGACGAAATTATGAAGTGCTCTCTTTATATATGTAGATATATACTTTGATTGAAGAACTGTGGTAGCTTTAGATGGTTAATTGTAAAGATAATGAATGATTATGTAGTGGATGTTTTTATTAAGTTAATAATATTTTAGTTTTTTGTATTTTTGTCATTTTTTGCTATTGGGACATTGAGCCAGCCAGGTACACAAAAAGAATGTCAAATTTTGATTTGGCAAAAATATAATTCGTTACCAAAGCATTGAACAAGTTTTCATATAGCAACAATTTTTTATACATTTAACAACAAATTTTCGTTGCTAATGGCATTAAAAATATAATATCTGGCAACGAAAAATTAACCTAATAACAACGGAGATGATATTGTTGCTAATACTAATATAAAACGTAAAATTTTTTATCGTTTCAAATCATATCAATTTTCATTGCACATATAAAGAAACGACAACATATAATGTCGTTGCTAATCGACGACTTTCGTTGCTATTGAAAAATAACCAGCAACAAACATTTTCATTGTTGATTCAGCATAATGTCGTTGCCAAATAATATAATCAGCAACGAAAATCGTTGCTAAAAAGTTTACATTCCGCAACGAAAGCAAGCTTAGGCAACAATTTTCATAATTTACTGCAACGAAAAATGTCGTTGTAAAATGGTGTCAATTGCAACGAAAATGCATGGTCGTTGCCAAAAAAGAGAGTTCATTTCGTTGCCAATTAGTAGGCTTTTGCAACAAAATGGAGTTTTTAACAACAAAATTTTAATTATTCTGCAACAATGTATTTTTTTGCTAAAGGATCGATGTCTCTGTACGAAAGTCAAATTTCGTTGCAAAATGTGGTACTTTTGGCAACAACAAAAAAAGTTCTTTGCGAAAAAATTAGCAACGCTCATTGCGCAACGAAAGACACAACGACAGTAAAGTCGTTACCAAAACCCTTTTGCAACGAAATTTGGCACCTTTAGCAATGAAAATTGGTTGTTACTGAAGCCCCATTTTTTGTAGTAGTACAACGGGCTAATCACTCTCGTGCCCGTAAGTTATGATGATTTACAGATGAAGTTATGTTTAACCTTTTTGAAAATAAAAACAATGTTCATAGTATGTCCCCTTAATCCTATTTATAGTCAGTATGTAGTTTCAAAAATTTGAAAAAGGGTTGTTATGTTATTATTATCGGTTCAGATTACATCACAACCATTGATTTATTGTAGAAGGGTAGTATAAAGAAAACATTTAAATTCTTTCAGCTTATATATATAATTGTTATTACTTGCTGAGCACTTAAATACTCATCCTTGCTTAATTTAAATGTTTTCAGCTAAGTGTGAACAACCTGAAGGCTCTGTTAAGAATAAGGGAAAGGGAAAGGTTGCTGAATGATTTCAATGTTATCTTATGTAATAGTTTACTATTATTAAGACAATGCTATATATTTATGATCATGTATTGTAAGGAATGATAAAGGTTACGTACTTGGGAGCTAGAGTTTGATAATTACGTAAAGCAAGTTTAATATTTATATTATTGTTATTATTATTAGTATTATTCCACTCATAGAAATGGTATCGTGAAGCACTGAATTTTGGTTTCTGTAATATCCTAGATTTTTCCATGTAATTAAACAATTTCAATAAACAAACTTATGTGAAATTCTTATGTGACAATTATTTTTAGATGAATTATTTATTTTATTATATGTTATGTGATAAGATGCATATTAATGGTTGTTACGGTTAGGCCAATTATTTAAATTGGTTAAGGATGAAATTAATTCTAATTAATTTCGTGGGATGACTTACAAATATGAGTTTGAGTTTGGAGCGGAATTTAGAGACGCGGTCTGCGTATTTGAGTCCGAAACGTCGAAAATAGGCAAGATAGACTGTAACCACGAAAATGTGTCACGAAAATGAGACATGCCTCATAATATTTTTATATATCCATCATTCTCTTTTACAATGCTCTTATTTATAGATATATAGACTTGAAAGTTTCATGACGTAAAACATCACATACAGTCAAATCTATTCTCTTGGAACTTTATTAGATATAATATTATCTTAAATTTAGCCCAAACACACTTTGGAGCGACGAATTGTCAACTACGAATTTTGAAGTTGTGTTTGACGAAACGGAGAGTTCCATGATGTCCGGGACGTCGACTTTAGTAGGAATCGATATAAGTATTGACACGTTTGACTACAGAGGGCAAAATGGTCAAAATGACTGGTTAATTGATTAGATGATTAAAATAATGTTTATATTTACATGAAGTTCAGTTGTTGGGAGTTCTTGTGACAATCTATATGGGACAAGGGAGGGAGTATACGTACTATAAGGATTATTGAGGGAGGGGGTTACTCTTGTGTTATTAAACAAAAACCTTTCATTTTCTTAACTCCTACTCATAATTAGCCAAATGAATTGTAAGAGTAATGATATCTGATCATGGGGGAGTTGTAATGGGCTGGAGATTTCAGTTTCATTACACTATATATGAGGTATATACATTCCATCTGAGCCTCTTCTTCCTTTCACAACAACTTTCTAACTAGAGAGCAAAAATAAAGAAAAGAGAAGAAAATATTGAGAGTAATAGATGTTGTTGTGATTTCTGGAGATTTTGGAGAGTCTAAGCAAGAAAGGAGTGAGTCACTAACAGATTAAATCAAGAGGAATTCGTCAAAGAGGTAAGCTATGAACCCATTCTCTATGTTCTTCCAAAACTATGAGAGAATATGCATAGGAGACCTTTATAAATGGTTTGTTTTGGAGTATGTGATGTTGTGTAATTGTGGTCTGATTGTTATGGTGTAATAAGAACATAAGTTCTGGACAAATCATGCCATGTATGCTTTAAAAATCCAAAGAGTTATGCCATGCATGCTAAGTGTTTGATATTATGCCTCTTAGTTGCTAATTTGATCAAAACATGAAAAGTTAGATAAATGAATTGTTGTAACATGTATATATATGTTATTAGAAGTGGTCTGGATAATAGGAATCAAACCCATGCATGCTAGAATCAAAATCATGATTTTCTCAAAAGTTGGGTTAAACTAGTTTGCATGGGTTAAACTAGTTCTGTAATCGATGATTATACGGATTTGGGGGCGTCACAAGTTGGTATCAGAGCTGTAGGTTATAAACCTTAGGTAGGTGTACCTTAGGCTATAACCGCGAAGATGATAAGTAATAAACTCGAATAGAGTTTAATCGATAAGAGATGAATTTTTGGAAATTCATTATTAAAGTAAAGAGAAAGATAAAGAAGATTCAAAGAAGAATCTTGAAGAGCTATAAGGATAAGAATCCGGAGTTACCTGACTCCAGTAATAGAGATGAAAGGTGATACTAAATAGACGGTGTCTATAGGATGAAAAGTATAAATAAAATCATAATATAATATGATTAAAGAGAAGAATAAGAAGATCGTAAAATAAAACGATCGTAATCATAAGGAGAAATGATTACAAAAATAAGATCACCACGTGATCAGATTAAATCATTGAATGACATATGATTTGTTAAGTGATTGGAATGATATAGCTTTATGCTATAAAGAGAAGGTACTATAAAATGGTACAATGTAAACTCAGAAAAGAGTGGTAAATGTTAAGATACGGATTAAAAAAAAAATCCGTATTAAGAAAAGAGAAAGTTAAGAGTATGTGAGTTTTCAATTGAGGACTCAGATCAGTAGCTGAGTTATATGATTCCTTGTGTGGGCGGGGAATTTGTACTTGGTTTTAGAATCACTTAGCTTCCTGGTTGATAGAGTGGTTAGGTTGACAAATTCTTTGTATGGGCGGGGAATTGTCTGCTTAGCTTCCTATATTGATTAGTGGCCGAGTTTGGTTTAACAACCACTTAGTTTCTGACATTGATAATCATTGGAACCTAATGTCACGCTATTTGCTATATGTATGTTGAGAAGGTGATTTTTTCTCATGTGTATAACGAATAGGTAGATGATATAAGGTTAAGTTGCGAGTTCTTAAAACTCATACTTATGGTAGGTTCGTGACTCATAATTATATGGTATGTTTTTGAACCCCTCAGCGAATGGACGCCTATGGTCTGACTAGGATAAGTTCTTAAACTCATATGATTGTGGCAAGTTCCTAAACTTGAACTTCTAATTATGGTGCAAGTTTCCTAACTCAACTTGAGTTGTTAATTCAAAGCATGTTAGTGGTTAATTATTGTTGATTATACCACGTCAATAATTTATTGATTCGCACATTGTGCATGTTGTATATGTTCATCAGGTATGAATGGTTGATCACCTTCATTACCATAGGTTTCAGTTAAACTTGTTCATGTTAATTGTTGACATCCAATATTATTGGTTCAGTCATTCAATCGTTAAAACTTGATTCATGTTATTTCATAATTATTATATTGTTGAAAACTTGAAAGCTTATTCATTCTTTTCAATCATGATATATATCTTCATTGTATGTAAAACTTGCTGAGCAAATTTGTTGCTCACCCTTGCTATATCATGATAAAATTTTCAGATTAAGGAGAAAGCTTGAATAAGGTCAGAAGCAAAGTCAAAGTGCAAGATTAATTTATGTTGCAGTTAAGTCTATAAATTTTTTATTGAAAATATCATTGTAAACCTTTTTAATATTGAAGGTATGTATTAAGTTAAGGTTGTAGACCTTGGGACTGATGTGTAAAGTTTAATGTATAAACAATGTATGTTTATATCTTCCGCAAATAGTGATAGAATTAGTATACCGGATTCACGGCGATTTGGAACCCGGATAAATATTATTATTCCTTATTGTTAAGGTTTACTTAGTTAGATGATGGTGTATGTTGTATCGTGAGCACCAAGTTCTGTAATCGATGATTATACGGATTTGGGGGCGTCACAAGTTGTGATTGATAAACATTCTGTTAAAAGGGTTTAAAGTGTGAAGAACCAGGGGTGAAGCACTATAAAACCTAGAGATGAGTTCATGGTCTTATGACTCCTCAGCATTATTTGGAATCTTTTAAATTCCCGAGTTATTCATATTGCTCCCGAATTATTGAGCAATTATGGAAGATTCTTGCTATTCTAAAAGGCGAATGTGGTAAGGATGTTATTCCTTAAAAAGAAGTGAGTCGTAGAATGCGTCACTGAATGATAAATATATTGAATAAGTGAGAAAAGAAATTTTGAAATGAGGAGGTGATGAGTTCTCAAAGAATAATGTAAAACTTTTAATAGAAAAGTTTAATAATTGTAAAAAGATCTTTGTGAAAAGAAGTGGTTATAGAACCCAATGAATGAATGAAGTATTAATGTAAAATCTATTTTGTTAGATTGAATGAATAAATAAAATTTCGAGGACGAAATTCTTAGAAGAATGGGTGAATGTAATATCCCGAGTGTTTATGATAACGATCCTTAGAAAAGGAAAATGAATGGGTTAAGGAATATATATAATACTCAAAATATAATTGAGTTCAAGTGAAAGTTATGAAATAAAACTTACAATAATTTATTATCAAGAATGGTGGGAGTAGAAATATAAAATCTATATTAAGGTAATATGTTGAAGTTCTTCACCGAAGAGATTTGATGAAAACTTGAGTAAAGTAGGGTTTCGGTGATTCCGAGGACGGAATCCTTATAAGGGGGGAAGGATGTGACAACCCGAATTTTTATAAGTTATTAATATAAGAATTTAATAATTAAAATTCTTATTATGAGATATTTTGAGTTTGAGTATTTATATATACATGATATATATTTTTAAATATGTGATCTGGTGTGAAAAGAAATATATATTCATATATTGGGAAAGTGATGTTCAATAGTTAAGTTAAATATTAAAGAAAATAAATAAATTTGGTAATTAATTTTAAATATTTATTAAATTAAATAAATATTTTAAATAATTTATTTATTGAGAAAAATAAATAATTTATGAAATTGTGGTATAATAATTTAGTTACGTTTGTATGTGACAATTATTTTTAGATGACAATTATTGTTAGATGAATTATTTATTTTTATTATATGTTATGTGATAAGATGTTTTGGAATGGTTGTTTCAGTTGAGTCAGCTATTCAATTTGGCTAAGTATGGAATTAATTTTAATTAATTTCGTGGGATGACTTTAATGTTGGAAAAAAATATGACTTTCCCACAGGTGTAAATCACAAGAGGAAAATACCTCACCAATGAGAAAACAAATCTCCAAGAACAAATTTATCAAAATAGGAGAATGTATCAAAAATGAATGTTCTACCTCTATTAGAAATGGGACATGTCTCAGATTTATAAGGATTTGTAAAGAAATAGGACATATCTCAGATTTATAAGGATTTGTATCTTCTTGAAGACTCCCAACCAAGCCTTGTTAATACCAAGAGTCATGCATGGGAAAATCACCCAAAAATAAAACCATACATATTACCAAGGTGCATGCTAAATACTGTAATTAAGAAATATATAGTTCCCACAAAGGAGGGAAAGCCAACATTTAAAACATGATTTTGAGTTCGGAGCGGAATTTAGAGACGCATACAGCGTATTTGAGTCTGGAACGTCGAAATTAGTCAGGATAGACTGTAACCACGAAAATGCGCCATGGTTGACTTTTTGGTCAAAGTCAACGGGTTGACTTTTTTGGGTGAAAAGTCAACTACGAATTTTGAAGTTGATTTTGACGAAACGGGGAGTTCCATGACGTCCGGGACGTCGACTTTAGTAGGAATCGATATAAGTATCGACACATTTGACTGCAAGGGGCAAAATGGTCAAAATGACTTGTTAATTGATTAAATGATTATTATTTTAATTTTATACAAGACAACAGCTGGTAGGTCACACGTGACAAGTATATTGGGACAAGGAGGGAGTGTATATACGTATAATATAGAGTGTGAGGAAAGAGGAGGTTATAATTATTTGGCAAAGGCTTTCCATGTTCTTAACTCCCTCCCTTATAACCATTAACTAGTGTATAATGATCCATGAATATATAACTGATGGTTGGAGAGGTGAAGGGGCTGAGCATATCAGTCTTAATAATATATATATATATATATATACCCAACTCAAGCATTCATTCACTTTGCAACATTACAACTAAGAGAGTAAAAATAGAGAAGAAAGAATTAGAGTTTGAGAGTGGGTCAAGGTTGTCTACGAATTTGAGGAGCATAATCAAGCAAGCAAGAAGGGAGAGATCAGTAGCTATCTCCATCTATAAGAAGAAATTTGCAGCAAGAGGTAAGCCATGACCCATGTATATGTTTTTAGAAACTAGTAAGAAAATGCTTGAGTGGCCATTGGAACTACTTTGTGTTGATGCTATGATGCCATGCTACTGCTTATTGATGATGAGGGTTTTTGATTTGGAGGTTTAAAACCCTAAGAACTATGTGATATATATGGATTCATGTATGGATTTACTTATTTTGATGTTGATTTGGGTGAATCAAAAGAATAAAGAAAATTTATTTTCTAGTTTTGGGAACCGAAATTTCTTTATACTTTGAAATTTCACCATTTTAAATCTATGACTTCTTTTTGCAATCCGTCAAAAAGGGATGTTAGATATATGTGTTTAGTAGTTAACCCAAGTGGTAGCACTCAAAAATGTTGAGTTTGCATGGGGTAGTGACTGATTTTGTGAAAACAGTCCCGTTTTTCTAACCAAAAATAGACAATTTCGGGGCAGTCTGAAATAGGGGCAATTTCGTCCAGTTTTTGTGCTTTAAAACTTATGGGCTTTTGGTATGTTGTAGTACTCTGAATAAGCTTTCCATAGACTCCGGAACGGACTAATTCCGACTTCGGAGCAAGAAGTTATGACTTTTCAAAGTAGTTGTGTCAAATCTGTCCAACAAATTCGGTGCAGTCCTCTTGCACGGATTTTCTGGAATTTTGTGCTTGGAATTTGAAGTTGGTCCATGAACGAAAGTTGTGGCCCCGGAAGTTAGCTTCGCGTGGGCGCAAGAATCGATCAAAAATGTTTTTAAACGAGTTTATTGATTTCGGAAAGGAAAAACAATTGAAATAAATTGTTTATTTATGTGATTAATGTCATAAATTATTTATGTGACTAATAATATTGTATTGAGATATTATTAGTAGTATTGGACTAGAATGTTATTAAAAGGTTGATAACCTTAGTGTAAAATATTATTATATTTTAATAATATTCGACGGGAGATTAAAATGAGAGATTTATGTTATTTTTCTATGTAATTGTTGAAATTGATATTCAATGAAGTATATTATGTGTTTGGACAAATAATAGAAAAATAATATAGTAAATTGAGTTTTACTATAAAAGCTATGCATTAGCTGTTTAAACTCCATATTTGCGAGTAGAGATAAAAGATATTTCTGAAATGAATTTAAATGATTTAAGTTTCATGACGTAAAATATTTGCATCTTAAAATGTGTGTGAGACCTTTATTATTTATGAAATAAGTAAAATATTATTACATGATAAATAATATTTGAAGGTGATTAAAATATTATTAAATGATTAATAATATATAGTAAAGGATCTAAATACTATAAAATGATAATAATACTAATGGGTTAAGATGTTATCTAATATTTGATTAAGTGTTAGATAATTTAAGGCTTAAGTAATTGTATTATGATACAAAGTATGATATGCTAATTGAAAGATCAATCTTATAATTGATAGGTCTTACAAAAGAAGTTAACTTAAATTGCGTAGCAGTAGTCAACGAATCAGGTAAGTTCCTAACCTTGAACTTCTAATTATTTTGCAAGTTTCCTTAACTCAAACCCGAGTTATATTACAAAGCATGTTAGTGAATGATTATTGATGATTATTCACGTCTATACTGATTATTGATTCGCACTAAGTGCATGTTGCATATGTTCATCAGGTATGAATGGCTGATCACCTTCATTACCACAAGGTTCAGTTAAATTGTTCATAGTCATTGTTGACATCCAATATTATTGGTTCAGTCATTCAATCATTGAAACTTGATTCATGTTATTTCACAATTATTATATTGTTGAAAACTTGAAAGCTTATTCATTCTTTTCAATCATGATATATATCTTCAATATATGTAAAACTTGCTGGGCAAATTTGTTGCTCACCCTTGCTATATCATGATAAAATTTTCAGATTAAGATGAAAGCTTGAATAAAGACAGAAGCAAAGTCAAAGTGCAAGATTAGTGTATGTTGCAGTTAGACTTATTAAATTTTCTGACGAAAATAGCATTGTAAATCTTCTAAGATATTGAAGGTATGTATTAAGTTAAGGTTGTAGACCTTGGGAATGATATGTAAAAATTTAATGTATAAACAATGTATGTTTATATCTTCCGCATTAGTGATAGAATTAGCGTACCGGATCCGCGGTGATTTAGGACCCGAATTTGGGGGCGCTACAGTTGGTATCAGAGCCATAGGTTATAAACCTTAGGTAGGTGTACCTTAGGTTATAACCACAAAGATGATAAGTAATAAACTCGAATAGAGTTTAAGTGATAAGAGATGAATTTATGGAAATTCATCATTAAGTAAAGAAGAAGATAAAGAAGATTCAAAGAATAATCTTAAAGAATTATAAGGATAAGAATCCGGAGTTACCTGACTCCAGTAATAGAGATGAAAAGTGAAAATAAATAGACTATGTCTATAAGATGAAAAGTGCAAATAAAATCATAATATAATATGATTAAGGAGAAGAATAAGAAGATCATAAAATAAAACGGTCGTAAATATAAGGAGAAATGATTTCAAAATAAGATCACGACGTGATCAGATTAAATCATTGGATAACGTATGATATGTTAAGTGATTGGAATGTTATAGCATGATGCTATAAAGAGAAGGTACTATGAAATAGTAAAATATAAACTCAGAAAAGAGTGGTAAATGTTAAGATACGGATTAAAGAAAATTCATATTTAGAAAAGAAAAAGTTAAGATTATGTGGGTTTTTAATTGAGGACTCATGTCAGTAGCTGAGTTGTATGATTCCTTGTATGGGCGGGGAATTTGTACTTGATTTTAGAATCACTTAGCTTCCTGGTCGATATAGTGGTTAGGTTGACTAATTCTTTGTATGGGCGGGGAATTGTCCGCTTAGCTTCCTATATTGATTAGTGGCTGAGTTTGGTTTGACAACCACTTAGTTTCTAACATTGATAATCATTGGAACCTAATGTCGCGCTATTTTCTATATGCATGTTGAGAAGGTGATTCTTTTCTCATGTATATAACGAATAGGTAGAGGATATAAGGTTAATTTGCGAGTTCTTAAAACTCATACTTATGGTAAGTTCACGACTCATAATCATATGGTATGTTTTGAACCCCTCAGCGAATGGACGCCTATGGTCTGACTAGGATAAGTTCTTAAACCCATAAGATTGTGGCAAGTTCCTGAACTCATAATGTGTGGTAAGTTTGATGAACTGGGGTATAGTTAAATGTGAATGGAGCATTGAGGATTATATGAATAGATAGATCTATTAAGAAATTGATCAATAGAGAAAGTGAAGTTAATGATGGAAGCATAGGTATTCCAAATCTTCTAGCTATGCTAGACTTCGAAGTTTTTGACATCAAGCTAAATACGCACTATGTGCTTTTGAAAAATGAATTTTTATTCTCAACTCCTGGTGACTATTGTGTATGCGTGGACTTCGGGCCACCGACACCTCGTTACCTGTTGAGATGATAAAACTAATTTGTAAAGATTTTTGAACGATTTAAAGAATAGTCTATGCTAATTGATTCGGCTAGACAAAAAAATGATTTGAGATGTCAAAATGTATTTTTATATCGTTAAAGCATCATGCAACCTGGTGCAAAGATGATAAAAATGATGGAGTTATCAATGCAGAATTACTTAGTGTTGGATGTGATCTAAGGATCGTCAGCCCACTATAGTATGATCTAGTATGACAAAGTCATAAAATGGTTGAATCCTCAAACGGACTGTATATACAGTGCGGTATCATGACGTCAAAAAATTTTTTTTGAGATTTCTTTAAGATATGAGAATATATATATATATATATATATATATATATATATATATATATATATGTATATTTCAATTGATATCCGAATTGTTGTAAAAGTCTATGCTAATTGATTCAGCTAGACGAATATTGAAAGATGTTCATGAAATTCAAGCGTTTATTGAAAAGTTATGCCAAACCAAATTGTTTTGGTGCGGATTCAGATGTTGAAAAGCTGAGGTGAACAACCCTATAAAAGGGGACATGTTATCGGAGACAATGGTTCCAAAAGTAACGTATATAGTCGTTACGATGTTGAGATGTAATACGTTGTGCACGACATAGGGGTACGATAGGCTGATCACCTGGAGTACTTGTAGAGAATGTTTTCAGTCTTTGTGATTGATAAACATTCTGTTAAAAGGGTTTAAAGTGTGAAGAACCAGGGGTGAAGCACTATAAAACCTAGAGATGAGTTCATGGTCTTATGACCCCTTAGCATTATTTGGAATCTTTTAAATTCCCGAGTTATTCATATTGCTCCCGAATTATTGAGCAATTATGGAAGATTCTTGCTATTCTAAAAGGCGAATGTGGTAAGGATGTTATTCCTTAAAAAGAAGTGAGTCGTAGAATGCGTCACTGAATGATAAATATATTGAATAAGTGAGAAAAGAAATTTTGAAATGAGGAGGTGATGAGTTCTCAAAGAATAATGTAAAACTTTTAATAGAAAAGTTTAATAATTATAAAAAGATCTTTGTGAAAAGAAGTAGTTATAGAACCCAATGAATGAATGAAGTATTAATGTAAAATCTATTTTGTTAGATTGAATGAATAAATAAAATTTCGAGGACGAAATTCTTAGAAGAATGGGTGAATGTAATATCCCGAGTGTTTATGATAACGATCCTTAGAAAAGGAAAATGAATGGGTTAAGAAATATATATAATACTCAAAATATAATTGAGTTCAAGTGAAAGTTATGAAATAAAACTTACAATAATTTATTATCAAGAATGGTGGGAGTAGAAATATAAAATCTATATTAAGGTAATATGTTGAAGTTATTCAACGAAGGGATTTGATGAAAACTTGAGTAAAGTAGGGTTTCGGTGATTCCGAGGACGGAATCCTTATAAGGGGGAAGGATGTGACAACCCAAATTTTTATAAGTTATTAAAATAAAAATTTAATAATTAAAATTCTTATTATGAGATATTTTGAGTTTGAGTATTTATATATACATGATATATATTTTTTAATATGTGATCTGGTGTGAAAAGAAATATATACTCATATATTGGGAAAGTGATGTTCAATAGTTAAGTTAAATATTGAAGAAAATAAATAAATTTGGTAATTAATTTTAAATATTTATTAAATTAAATAAATATTTTAAATAATTTATTTATTGAGAAAAATAAATAATTTATGAAATTGTGGTATAATAATTTAGTTACGTTTGTATGTGACAATTATTTTTAGATGACAATTATTGTTAGATGAATTATTTATTTTTATTATATGTTATGTGATAAGATGTTTTGGAATGGTTGTTTCAGTTGAGTCAGCTATTCAATTTGGCTAAGTATGGAATTAATTTTAATTAATTTCGTGGGATGACTTTAATGTTGGAAAAAAATATGACTTTCCCACAGGTGTAAATCACAAGAGGAAAATACCTCACCAATGAGAAAACAAATCTCCAAGAACAAATTTATCAAAATAGGAGAATGTATCAAAAATGAATGTTCTACCTCTATTAGAAATGGGACATGTCTCAGATTTATAAGGATTTGTATCTTCTTGAAGACTCCAAGCCAAGCCTTGTTAATACCAAGAGTCATGCATGGGAAAATCACCCAAAAATAAAACCATACATATTACCAAGGTGCATGCTAAATACTGTAATTAAGAAATATATAGTTCCCACAAAGGAGGGAAAGCCAACATTTAAAACATGATTTTGAGTTCGGAGCGGAATTTAGAGACGCATACAACGTATTTGAGTCTGGAACGTCGAAATTAGTCAGGATAGACTGTAACCACGAAAATGCGCCATGGTTGACTTTTTGGTCAAAGTCAACGGGTTGACTTTTTTGGCGGAAAAGTCAACTACGAATTTTGAAGTTGATTTTGACGAAACGGGGAGTTCCATGACGTCTGGGACGTCGACTTTAGTAGGAATCGATATAAGTATCGACACATTTGACTGCAAGGGGCAAAATGGTCAAAATGACTTGTTAATTGATTAAATGATTATTATTTTAATTTTATACAAGACAACAGCTGGTGGGTCACACGTGACAAGTATATTGGGACAAGGAGGGAGTGTATATACGTATAATATAGAGTGTGAGGAAAGAGGAGGTTATAATTATTTGGCAAAGGCTTTCCATGTTCTTAACTCCCTCCCTTATAACCATTAACTAGTAATGATCCATGAATATATAACTGATGGTTGGAGAGGTGAAGGGGCTGAGCATATCAGTCTTAATAATATATATATATATATATATATATATACACCCAACTCAAGCATTCATTCACTTTGCAACATTACAACTAAGAGAGTAAAAATAGAGAAGAAAGAATTAGAGTTTGAGAGTGGGTCAAGGTTGTCTACGAATTTGAGGAGCATAATCAAGCAAGCAAGAAGGGAGAGATCAGTAGCTATCTCTATCTATAAGAAGAAATTTGCAGCAAGAGGTAAGCCATGACCCATGTATATGTTTTTAGAAACTAGTAAGAAAATGCTTGAGTGGCCATTGGAACTACTTTGTGTTGATGCTATGATGCCATGCTACTGCTTATTGATGATGAGGGTTTTTGATTTGGAGGTTTAAAACCCTAAGAACTATGTGATATATATGGATTCATGTATGGATTTACTCATTTTGATGTTGATTTGGGTGAATCAAAAGAATAAAGAAAATTTATTTTCTAGTTTTGGGAACCGAAATTTCTTTATACTTTGAAATTTCACCATTTTAAATCTATGACTTCTTTTTGCAATCCGTCAAAAAGGGATGTTAGATATATGTGTTTAGTAGTTAACCCAAGTGGTAGCACTCAAAAATGTTGAGTTTGCATGGGGTAGTGACTGATTTTGTGAAAACAGTCCCGTTTTTCTAACCAAAAATAGACAGTTTCGGGGCAGTCTGAAATAGGGGAAATTTCGTCCAGTTTTTGTGCTTTAAAACTTATGGGCTTTTGGTATGTTGTAGTACTCTGAATAAGCTTTCCATAGACTCCAGAACGGACTAATTCCGACTTCGGAGCAAGAAGTTACGACTTTTCAAAGTAGTTGTGTCAAATCTGTCCAACAAATTCGGTGCAGTCCTCTTGCACGGATTTTCTGGAATTTTGTGCTTGGAATTTGAAGTTGGTACATGAACGAAAGTTGTGGCCCCGGAAGTTAGCTTCGCGTGGGCGCAAGAATCGATCAAAAATGTTTTTAAACGAGTTTATTGATTTCTGAAAGGAAAAACAATTGAAATAAATTGTTTATTTATGTGATTAATGTCATAAATTATTTATGTGACTAATAATATTGTATTGAGATATTATTAGTAGTATTGGACTAGAATGTTATTAAAAAGTTGATAACCTTAGTGTAAAATATTATTATATATTAATAATATTCGACGGGAGATTAAAATGAGAGATTTATGTTATTTTTCTATGTAATTGTTGAAATTGATATTCAATGAAGTATATTATGTGTTTGGACAAATGATAGAAAAATAATATAGTAAATTGAGTTTTACTATAAAAGCTATGCATTAGCTGTTTAAACTCCATATTTGCGAGTAGAGATAAAAGATATTTCTGAAATGAATTTAAATGATTTAAGTTTCATGATGTAAAATATTTGCATCTTAAAATGTGTGTGAGACCTTTATTATTTATGAAATAAGTAAAATATTATTACATGATAAATAATATTAGAAGGTGATTAAAATATTATTAAATGATTAATAATATATAGTAAAGGATCTAAATACTATAAAATGATAATAATACTAATGGGTTAAGATGTTATCTAATATTTGATTAAGTGTTAGATAATTTAAGGCTTAAGTAATTGTATTATGATACAAAGTATGATATGCTAATTGAAAGATCAATCTTTTAATTGATAGGTCTTACAAAAGAAGTTAACTTAAATTGCGTAGCAGTAGTCAACGAATCAGGCAAGTTCCTAACCTTGAACTTCTAATTATTTTGCAAGTTTCCTTAACTCAAACTCGAGTTATATTACAAAGCATGTTAGTGAATGATTATTGATGATTATTCACATCTATACTGATTATTGATTCGCACTAAGTGCATGTTGCATATGTTTATCAGGTATGAATGACTGATCACCTTCATTACCACAAGGTTCAGTTAAATTGTTCATAGTCATTGTTGACATCCAATATTATTGGTTCAGTCATTCAATGGACTGTAAATACAGTGCGGTATTATGACGTCATAAAAAGATTTTTGAGATTTCTTTAAGATATGAGAATATATATATATATATATATATATATATATATACGTGTATTTGTACATTTCGATTGATGTTCGAATTGTTGTAGAAGTTTATGCTATTTGATTCAGCTAGACGAATATTGAAAGATGTTCATGAAATTCAAGTATTTCTTGAGAAGTTATGCCAAACCAAATTATTTTTGTGCGGATTCAGATGTTGAAATGCTGAGGTGAACAACCCTGTAAAAAGGGGACATGTTATTGGAGACAATGGTTTCGAAAGTAACGCATATAGTCGTTACGATGTTAAGATGTAATACGTTGTGCACGACGTAGGGGTACGATAGGCTGATCACCTAGAGTACTTGCAGAGAGTGTTTTCAGTCTGTGTGATTGCTAAACATTCTGTTAAAGATGGTTTATGGTGGTGATACACTGTTAAACCTGGAGAAGAGTTCAAGGTCCGTATAGTCTTATGACTGTTAATGGTTCAAGTCGAGATACTTGATAACCTAGGGACGTAGTTCAAGGTCTTATGACCCCTCAGCATGATTTGGACACTTTTAAATTCCTTTTATTCATATCGCTTCCCAATTATTGAGCAATTGAGGAAGATTCTTGTTATTCTGAAATGTGAAAGTGGAAAGGATGAGACAATTAAGCAAAGCATAAAAATTTCAAGAAAGAATGAAATTTCAGAAAGAAGAGAAATTTAAAACTCTTAAAAGAGGAAGAGGTGAGGAATATGATGATCTTAGAAAGATCCGTAGAGAAAGAATTTGGTTCAGAACCTAATGGATAAATAGATATTAACATAAAATCTATTTTGATAAAAGGAATGAATGAAAATTAGTAAGTCAAAAAAATTTCGAGGACGAAATTCTTAGAAGAAGGGGTGAATGTAATGTCCCAAGAGTTTGAGAATATAGTATATGATAATGATCCTTAGGGAAAGACAATGAACGGGTCAAAGAATATGTAATACTCAAATATAATTGAGTCTAAGTAAATGTTATGAAATAAAACGTACAAAAATTTATTATCAAGAATGGTGGGAGTAGGAAATATAAAACCTATATTAAGTTAATGTGTTGAAGTTATTCAACGAAGAGATTTGATGAAAACCTGGGTAAGGTAGGGTTTCGGTGATTCCGAGGACGGAATCCTTATAAGGGAGGGTGAATGTAATATCCTAGATTTTTCCATGTAATTAAACAATTTCAATAAACAAACTTATGTGAAATTCTTATGTGACAATTATTTTTAGATGAATTATTTATTTTATTATATGTTATGTGATAAGATGCATATCAATGGTTGTTACGGTTAGGCCAATTATTTAAATTGGTTAAGGATGAAATTAATTCTAATTAATTTCGTGGGATGACTTACAAATATGAGTTTGAGTTTGGAGCGGAATTTAGAGACGCGGTCTGCGTATTTGAGTCCGAAACGTCGAAAATAGGCAAGATAGACTGTAACCACGAAAATGTGTCACGAAAATGAGACATGCCTCATAATATTTTTATATATCCATCATTCTCTTTTATAGTGCTCTTATTTATAGATATATAGACTTGAAAGTTTCATGACGTAAAACATCACATACAGTCAAATCTATTCTCTTGGAACTTTATTAGATATAATATTATCTTAAATTTAGCCCAAACACACTTTGGAGCGACGAATTGTCAACTACGAATTTTGAAGTTGTGTTTGACGAAACGGAGAGTTCCATGATGTCCGGGACGTCGACTTTAGTAGGAATCGATATAAGTATTGACACGTTTGACTACAGAGGGCAAAATGATCAAAATGACTGGTTAATTGATTAAATGATTAAAATAATGTTTATATTTACATGAAGTTCAGTTGTTGGGAGTTCTTGTGACAATCTATATGGGACAAGGGAGGGAGTATACGTACTATAAGGATTATTGAGGGAGGGGGTTACTCTTGTGTTATTAAACAAAAACCTTTCATTTTCTTAACTCCTACTCATAATTAGCCTAATGAATTGTAAGAGTAATGATATCTGATCATGGGGGAGTTGTAATGGGCTGGAGATTTCAGTTTCATTACACTATATATGAGGTATATACATTCCATCTGAGCCTCTTCTTCCTTTCACAACAACTTTCTAACTAGAGAGCAAAAATAAAGAAAAGAGAAGAAAATATTGAGAGTAATAGATGTTGTGATTTCTGGAGATTTTGGAGAGTCTAAGCAAGAAAAGAGTGAGTCACTAACAGATTAAATCAAGAGGAATTCGTCAAAGAGGTAAGCTATGAACCCATTCTCTATGTTCTTCCAAAACTATGAGAGAATATGCATAGGAGACCTTTATAAATGGTTTGTTTTGGAGTATGTGATGTTGTGTAATTGTGGTCTGATTGTTATGGTGTAATAAGAACATAAGTTCTGGACAAATCATGCCATGTATGCTTTAAAAATCCAAAGAGTTATGCCATGCATGCTAAGTGTTTGATATTATGCCTCTTAGTTGCTAATTTGATCAAAACATGAAAAGTTAGATAAATGAATTGTTGTAACATGTATATATATGTTATTAGAAGTGGTCTGGATAATAGGAATCAAACCCATGCATGCTAGAATCAAAATCATGATTTTCTCAAAAGTTGGGTTAAACTAGTTTGCATGATTTTTTTTAGGATTTTTGGTCATTCGAAATCATGTCTTAGATAATCCATTTGGTGCATGTAATAATTTTGTAAAATATTTTGTAGCATGAGGTATAACATGTCCAAATTTCGTTCGAATCGAAGCTATTTTGAGTGAGATATGAAAATCGTAAGCAATCATGTTAGAAACCGAAGAGAAAAAAAAAACTGTGAATTGCTGACCCTAAAGACAAAATTCGGAACTAGCTACAGTTTCTAGAAAGTTATGGGCTTTTGGGTTATTATAGTACACTGAATAAGCTTTCCATAGACTCCGGAACGGACTAATTCCGACTTCGGAGCAAGGAGTTATGACTTTTCAAAGTAGTTGTGTCAAATCTGTCCAACAAATTCGGTGCAGTCCTCTTGCACGGATTTTCTGGAATTTTGTGCTTGGAATTTGAAGTTGGTCCATGAACGAAAGTTGTGGCCCCAGAAGTTAGCCTCGCGTGGGCACAAGAATCGATCAAAAATGTTTTAAAACGAGTTAGTTATGCCTGTTTTAGCGAGATATGGTAAAGCTGAAAATCGTAGAGTCTCTGAAAATCGTAGAGTAAACTCTGAAAATTATAGAGTAAAGTTTATATTATATCTACTATGTGTTGCTAATAGTTGATGTGCATGATTATACAATTGTGTAGGGCACGTGAAGTGTAGATAGCTGTAAGCTGTTAATCTAATGTAAGTTTGACGAACTGGGTATAGATAAGAGTAAATGGAGTATTGAGGATGATAAAAATAGATAGACCTATTAAGCAATGGATCATTATAGAAAGTGGAGTTGATGATGGAAGCATATGTACTCTAAATCAACTAGCTATGCTAGACTTTCGAAATTTATTGACTTCGTGCTGATGTTTGCACTTCTATTTTCTTGAAAAACATTGGATCAAATGATGGAACCAATGAGTTTTAACAACAATACTGTTATTCATATGTCTATGCTAATTGCTTCGGCTAGACAAAAATGATTTGTAATATATCAAAATGTATTTTATATCATT
Source organism: Panax japonicus (assembly GCA_020205505.1). NCBI lineage: Eukaryota > Viridiplantae > Streptophyta > Magnoliopsida > Apiales > Araliaceae > Panax > Panax japonicus. The sequence continues at coordinate 57,075,976 of CM035094.1, read as the reverse complement.
AATGCATCATGTAACCTGGTTCAAAGATGATAAAAATGATGGAGTCATCAATGCGGTATTACCTAGTGCTGGATGTGATCTATGGATCGTCAGCCCACTATGGTATGATGTAGTATGACAAAGTCATAAGTTGGTATCAGAGCTGTAAGTTATAAACCTTAGGTAGGTGTACCTTAGGCTATAACCGCGAAGATGATAAGTAATAAACTCGAATAGAGTTTAATCGATAAGAGATGAATTTTTGGAAATTCATTATTAAAGTAAAGAGAAAGATAAAGAAGATTCAAAGAAGAATCTTGAAGAGCTATAAGGATAAGAATCCGGAGTTACCTGACTCCAGTAATAGAGATGAAAGGTGATACTAAATAGACGGTGTCTATAGGATGAAAAGTATAAATAAAATCATAATATAATATGATTAAAGAGAAGAATAAGAAGATCGTAAAATAAAACGATCGTAATCATAAGGAGAAATGATTACAAAAATAAGATCACCACGTGATCAGATTAAATCATTGAATGACATATGATTTGTTAAGTGATTGGAATGATATAGCTTTATGCTATAAAGAGAAGGTACTATAAAATGGTACAATGTAAACTCAGAAAAGAGTGGTAAATGTTAAGATACGGATTAAAAAAAATCCGTATTAAGAAAAGAGAAAGTTAAGAGTATGTGAGTTTTCAATTGAGGACTCAGATCAGTAGCTGAGTTGTATGATTCCTTGTGTGGGCGGGGAATTTGTACTTGGTTTTAGAATCACTTAGCTTCCTGGTTGATAGAGTGGTTAGGTTGACAAATTTTTTGTATGGGCGGGGAATTGTCTGCTTAGCTTCCTATATTGATTAGTGGCCGAGTTTGGTTTAACAACCACTTAGTTTCTGACATTGATAATCATTGGAACCTAATGTCACGCTATTTGCTATATGTATGTTGAGAATGTGATTCTTTTCTCATGTGTATAACGAATAGGTAGAGGATATAAGGTTAAGTTGCGAGTTCTTAAAACTCATACTTATGATAGGTTCGTGACTCATAATTATATGGTATGTTTTTGAACCCCTCAGCGAATGGACGCCTATGGTCTGACTAGGATAAGTTCTTAAACTCATATGATTGTGGCAAGTTCCTAAACTTGAACTTCTAATTATGGTGCAAGTTTCCTAACTCAACTTGAGTTGTTAATTCAAAGCATGTTAGTGGTTAATTATTGTTGATTATACCACGTCAATAATTTATTGATTCGCACATTGTGCATGTTGTATATGTTCATCAGGTATGAATGGCTGATCACCTTCATTACCATAGGTTTCAGTTAAACTTGTTCATGTTAATTGTTGACATCCAATATTATTGGTTCAGTCATTCAATCGTTGAAACTTGATTCATGTTATTTCATAATTATTATATTGTTGAAAACTTGAAAGCTTATTCATTCTTTTCAATCATGATATATATCTTCATTGTATGTAAAACTTGCTGAGCAAATTTGTTGCTCACCCTTGCTATATCATGATAAAATTTTCAGATTAAGGAGAAAGCTTGAATAAGGTCAGAAGCAAAGTCAAAGTGCAAGATTAATTTATGTTGCAGTTAAGTCTATAAATTTTTTATTGAAAATATCATTGTAAACCTTTTTAATATTGAAGGTATGTATTAAGTTAAGGTTGTAGACCTTGGGACTGATGTGTAAAGTTTAATGTATAAACAATGTATGTTTATATCTTCCGCAAATAGTGATAGAATTAGTATACCGGATTCGCGGTGATTTGGAACCCGGATAAATATTATTATTCCTTATTGTTAAGGTTTACTTAGTTAGATGATGGTGTATGTTGTATCGTGAGCACCAAGTTCTGTAATCGATGATTATACGGATTTGGGGGCGTCACAGTTTCAACTACCTGGATTTGGGGGCTTTACACATGACAAGGAACAATAACATATCATCAGATCATCATAACATCAACACCAGTAAGAGATATGGGTCGGTCAAAGTAGTGATCAGGAACTGTTCTTGAACATTTTTGGGTTTTCCAGAAATGTTCTTGAGCATTTTCGTCAACCCAAGTTTGACCAACTTTCAATTCATTTCTATTACGTATTTGGGAAATATAAAAGCATGTATATGTATTACTCATGTCATTCTACAAGCATATAACAAGAACATGATGAAAACACTTAACAGAAGTAAGATCTAGGGTCTCAAAAGTCACTGTCAAACTTTTCTGGGCAGAATCTGGGTTTCTAGAACTGCCGGTCAACCCACTTTGACCATAAATAACTTTTATTCTACAACATATATGGACCTGATTCAAGTTGCATATTAAATATCTCCTAACAGACTACAAGTACAAACTTTTAAAACACAAAAACACATAACAAACTAAGATCTATTGGACCTGACATTCACTGTCAAACCCTTATTTTCAATAATTTCCAAATTTAGAAAATCATCAAATCTGAGCCTCTAGATGTTTGGATCTAACATCTAGCAACCCAGATCATTTATTAACACCCATACAAAATTTTTAACACAAAAAAAAATTAAATCTAACATAAGATTAAAAGATTTTCAAATTTTAGGGTTTGCACCTTTTCTAAGCTTTGATCTTGCTGCTAACTTTCTGATTTGTTAATGATAATCGTGGAGCTTGATTTGTGACTGATCTAACACTAGAATTTTGTGGGTTTGAGCTCAAGAGAATATGGCTAAGTGTAAGTGATCAAATTAGGCTAAATGTGCACTTTCTCTCTCTTGAATCTAGCAAATCAATTGGTGCAATGTATTTGATTGCTTGCAAAGGCTGATCATGTGCTGGTGTTATAGATCCTAGGTAGGTAGACTAGGGAGGCTGCAAGATTTGATAAGATATGCAAATCAATAATTCACAAATTGGACAAAACATCACTTTGGTAATTTTATTTTAATCTCAAAGGCATTCTTGTCTAAGGAACTTGAATCTAGGGTTTAATCACTAGATTTTAGATCTTAAATTTTCCCAAATAATTTCTAGGGTTTGAAAAATTAAAATTAAAGGGTTATAAAATTTTAATTAAACACAGTAATTTAAAATTAGGGTTTTTTAATAGAAAACTAGGGTTTAAATATTAGGGTTCCTTAATATTATTAGGGTTCCCAAATTAACAATTAGGGTTTTCTAATTAACATTATAATTTATTACAATAATAATTAGGGTTTTTAATTTTAGCAAATTAAGGTTTTCAAATAATAATTAGGGTTTCTCCTAATTACAGAAATTCTATAATACGCAATAAAATTCATATAACACAATTACTACTAAGTCTTAAACTCATAACTGAGTTTAACAATTAGGGTTTAATAACACGATATAAGGGTTATGACATAATTTACCATAATTGACCAACTATCATCAGTCTACACATTTACAGTACATATTTATAGCACTGAAAAATTAAAATATAATTAATATTATATTATTATTCTCATTCATTGCTCAAAATCCAAAAATTAAGGTTTGGATTCCATATCTGATTTATTTTTCATATGCAATATTAATAATTAAGTTAAAATAATTAACTTAAATATTCTGAACAAATTCATATAATAAAATATTTATTATTATAATTCTAATAATCATTTCATATATTATTTAACTAATATAAAATCAAGTTTTTATGGAAAAATAATTAATAAAATATTTCTGATACAAAATTAATTACAATAAGAATATAATTTGCAATGATTAATAATTCTAAATTTATTTATAATTTTTCAGGTACTAAATATATTTGTATTTATCATACACATTACTAGACACTTATTCTCATCATTAAAATAATAAAAAATTATATGCAAAATTTTTTATTTATTTTATATTAAAAATATCGGGTTATTACATTCACCCTCCCTTAGAAGGTTTCCGTCCCCAGAATCACCGTTTTAAAACTCGTACACACAGGGGTACATACAAGTAGATCTCAATCATATTTGATCGAACTGATCTTTAACTATTTACCATAAAACTTGTCTATCTGATTAAATGGAAATTTGATTTCTAAAAGAACTCAAATTCCACCTTCAAAATTTATTTATAAAATAATTTACTATATATCGGAAAATCATATATATCAAAATATACAAGTTATTCGAATAATACCTGGAGTTCCATTTCCAGCTGCCACAATATCCTGGACCGTCATATTGAAGACTCGTGCGGTTGGTTTGTTGGTTGAAGCCGGTCCTGTGATTGCCATAGTCCCGCTGCCTTTTCCCGTGGTTACACTCCTTGCCTCCATTTTCCTCTTTGGACAATACCTCACCTTATGCTCCATATACCCACACAAAAAACACCCACTGTTCATCCTTGGGTTGGGACAGTTGGGAGAGATATGACCCTCACGCCCGCACTTGTAACATACAAACATACCCTTCAGGCACTCACTAGAGTGATTCTTTCCGTAATTCTTACATTGCACAGTCTGTTTCTTTACACCTTCCTGCTTCACTTGAACATTTCTGAAATAATTTCCTATTCTTATCTCACCCCTATTCCCACTATTAGTTTCCACCTTCATAGCTCCTACTGCTTTTGCTTTATTCCTTTTCTCCTTATTGTAGAGGCTCATTGCCTCACTCTCCTCCTCTGCTATGATAGCCTTTTTCATGAGGGCTGCAAAAGTATTGATCTGCAACACTGCCACCTTATTGTAGAGCTAGGGTTTTAATCACAGCTCGAACCTCCTTGCCTTCCTAGCCTCCGTATCAACTTGATGCGGAGCAAACCTAGCCAACTCATTAAACTTTGCGGCATACTTCGCAACAGACATGTTTTCCTACTTTAACTCCAGAAATTTCACCTCCATCCTAGCCTGCATGCTAGTTGAGAGGCAGTTTTCGAAAAATAAAGTCTTAAACCTTGCCCAAGTAACTACTCCTTCTCCTGCCCAAGTTTGATTTGCCTCCCACCAAAAGTTAGCCTCTCCTTTCATCATTTAAGTGACAAAAGTGGTCTTTTGCCCCTCATCTACCCTAGCAATTACGAATGCCTTTTGTATCTCGTTAACTAATGTCTGGGCTTCTATAGGGTCGGTTGTTCCCCTAAATTCTGGTGGTCCTGCTGCCTTGAAGTCTTTAAATTTTGCCAAGCAATTGTCTGGCTGGTTCCCTGCGGCTGGTATTCCCTGCTGCATAGCCTGAGCTACCATGTTTGCAAAGTTTTGCGTCGGGTCTAGCTATTGTCCCCCAGTATTGTTGACAGATTCTTCTTTCCTTTGGTTTCGAGTTTGACGTCTTGGCGGCATTATCTGGTTAAGTAAAACCATAAATTATACTTTATTGACTTTCATTCTAAACCTTATTGCATAAGTTTAATATATTAAACCTATTTTATTTCTCTAACTTATATTCATATTCAATCATCGAATATTTTATATAGCATAGCACATACTGCTTTAAACATTAGCTATCCCTTTAGGACTACAAAAATTAGGATTTACAGCCTTGATCAACACAAAAGTTGAGAATATTACATTACAAAAACATACTTTGATATTACATAAAACATACCTACTCAACAGAACCTATACTACTTATTTATTACACATTTTCCTTGGACAACCTTTCGCCTGATGATCTTCTATCCCACAGATAAAACATGCCCCTGGTTTATAGCCGGGACAATATAGAGTGGTATGTCCCTAATAGCCGCAAAGGTAAAATATTCTTTTCCCTTTCTTCTTATCAGTTTTTTCTAAGTCATGGTCCTATATCTTTCTTTTCCCCTTCTTTCTCGGAGCTGCACACGATGTGTTGCTTTTGGCTCCCATCTGACCAATTTGGATTTTAAGCTTATCTTATTCTTCCATCGTTTCTATTAACGCCGACGCAATTGACTATTTAGCAGCTTTTCTATTTCCCACAACTTTTCCAGAGAAGAAACCTTATTCCTCAGATCCTGCACCTCCGTTGATGCTTGATCAGCTTCAACTTTAATGTCTGAATCACTATCTGTCAGCTCCACCATATCTGGATTTGGTACTACATTTTCCAAAATAACCACCTCATCCGAGTTGGTTTCATTGTGAGCCTCTATTTCAGCTATTGGCTTCGATATTAGCTCGGGTGTATGGATTTGATCCTCCTTCATGCTATAAGCATATAACAAGCCTTTTCCATCAGACATCTACCCACATAAATTATCCTAATTAACATATAGTATATACACAAAACAAACAATAGTTTTATAAAAGTTATCTTTTATTTTGTTTAACGATGAATTTATTCAATTTATCTCCATTTAAACTCTATATGAGTTATTTGTATTTTCAACGTTTCCCCTTGTTCTAAGGTTATAGCCTAAGATCTTATCCTACCTAAGGTTTCTAACCATAAAGCTTTGATACCAACCTGTGACGCCCCCAAATTAAGGTACTTGAAACCCGAACTCGGTGCATCACGATACCATTTCTATGAGCGGAATATGTGACGCCTCCAAATCCGGGTATCTTCCAACCCGACAGAAGGTGCTCCACGATACTACAATCCATACAATTATTTCATTGAGATAACAACAAAATGACTGTAAATACTATATTTGTATTACATTTGTAATAAATCCTTTCCCAGGTTCATAACCAAATACATTCGTTGTTCTTCATAAGTATATTACATACAAATATACTAGTCTATTACAGGACGATTAATTGTCCACCTTAGCCTTGCCTTTATCTCTCATAGAACTCTCAGTTCGTTCGGCTTTAGCTGCAAACATATGGTTCAAGCAAGAATGAGCATAACTAGCTCAGCAAGTCTTAACACGAAACATATGAATATCACATCAATAAGTACATGCTTTATATCAATATCAGAATAATTATCTATGAAGCATTCTGAATCATTTAACTAATACTTCTACTACAATAATTCCAGAGCATATATAATAGCTTAGGAATTATGAACCGGTCAATAGACCATGAACATACTCTTTTCATTTTCATACTTGAAAAGGATATCCGGCACTAAGGCCATTAACCCGTCTTTACTTACGAGCACTTCTAGGTGATCAGCCTATTGTACTCTATGTTGATCAACACTCTTACGTTAAACGTATTTACGTTTAACATTTGACAACCTCGTGTGCCCATCGAATAATCGATGAAAATACTTTTGTTTGTACATAGACAAACATACCTTCTCATCCGTACAAAATACTTGGCATAGGATAGCGTTAACAGTTCTATATCAACAGACTTGTAAACAATTCAATCTATCTTCAATACTTGTCTAGCCCAGATAAAACAGGCATCGACTCTTTTTCTATTTACCATTCATGCATTGTATATCATGCATCACGTAAAAACTTGGCTAACACGAAGGTCAGACAAGAGTTAAGAAAGACTTGGCTTTAAGCTTCTTCGAACTTACAATTCAATTATTCTTGGTCTTTACAGGATCTACATGATACATTCATATAGCACACTGTAATTAGTTATCATATAAACTATCTTTACGGTTCTAGCCAACTTCTTTCTCTTATACATCTTACTTGTTTTAACTTCGTTATTAAAGTTGATTCGACTTTCTATACTTCGTTATGTTTCATTAACGTTCTTACGTCCTTAGCTGACATTCGATCATTAATGGTTACTTACCAACGTTGAATGTCATTTACGGTTCACTCATTACGTCTTTGTGTTCTTCGTTTAATTACTATTAAACCTTACTAGATCTTCTTACATTAACACCTTACAAGTGAGTTAAGGTAAGTCTTATAATGTACATTAAGTACTTTCAATATCTTAGATTAAGTCTTCATTCAAAATGGAACATACACTAACTTGGTCAACTTTTTTCTACTGTCGGCACTGCGGCGCGACATCCTGTTCATTCTAGTGGCGCTACGGCGCGAGTACATGTACAAACTCTAGCGCTGCGGCGCGAGTCTCCTGACCTTTTTTATTTTCTCCCAGCCATAACTGGCGCTGCGGCGTGACAGATAATGTGACGCATCTAAAATTAGGTATACGTCACCTATCTTGGGTAGCCACTTACATGGTACATAAATTCAAATACAACATAATTATACAACTGTCGTGTAAAGTACGACAAAACATAAGCTGTGAGTTTTAATATAATTATTGTCATCTAGACAATATTCAAACTCAAATTTAATATTATTACATTTATTTTCCACTATTTCACTGAATAGTGAGGACTACTAATGCTATCATCTGGTCCGTCACTCCGTTCCCCGACTAGTCCCTGCTACGTTCTCATTTCCTGAAGAGAATAGTAAAAGTAAAAGGGTGAGCTCAACTAGCCCAGTAGGAAATATTATGACTAAGATAATGCAGAATATATTATCGTTAGCCTTCAACGGTGTTAAATTGATACAATATAATAACCATCAAGTTTAACTGCAACGGAACAAGCAATCCATTAAAAGAGTCAAGTAGAGAATAAAATCTACTATCTTTTATGATTTAAAAGGTTTTTCATCACTTTTATTGCTGGGACTCAGCTTAATAAAAAATCCACATCATCGAATCATCCCTGCACTACGGCCAAGGATATTCTTTAGTATCACGACCACAATTATCCATGCACTACGGGCCAAAAATATTTGTGTATTCAATAATGGTCATGATCATGCCAACAACTGTCCATCAATGCACTACAGGCCAATGAGGACTTTTACCACATCATTTGTAACATTACGATCATGATTACACTGAATAATCCCTGGTCATAATCATACCAAGTCCATCTATGCACTATAGGCCACAGATGACTTTCAACAAAATATAAACATGAGGATGATGACAATGATATAAGAATTTAATAAAACAAGTTCAAGAATTATTTTATCCAGGATCTAATAACGTCCAAATTGTCAACATGATTCTGCTTTGTAGAGTAAAATTCAAGAATGCTCAGAAGAATATTTCCATGAAAAGATACTGGATGAAGCGCAAATATTAAGGATATTCCACTAATTTAATGGAGTATAGAAGTCAAAACTTTAACCAACTGAGTATAATAAGGAATGGAATAACAAAAGAAATCACTAGGCATGCGATAGACCGCGCAGGCAGGTTATTCCAACAGAATAATAAATAACAGAATAAGGTCTGGCGTAAAACGCACAGACAGGATATTCCAACAGAATAATAAAGACGGAATCAGGTCCGGCGTAGAACGCACAGACAGGATATTCCAACAGAATAATAAAGACGGAATCAGGTCCGGCGTAAAACGCACATACAGGATATTCCAACACAATAATAAAGACGGAACAATTGGTCCTAGGACATTCTAATTGTCTAAACCACAATGAAACCACAATAAAGACGGAACATTCTAATTCTTATTCGTGAACAATTATCCTTGGGGAGCAATTCCTGCAATTGTCTAATTCATTGTGTTGGAATTGTTAGATATTCCTTGTGGTTTCGTTGCTCCTAGTAGGTCCGGCGTAAAACGCACATACAGGATATTCCAACACAATAATAACGTATTCTCTACTTCTTTCTCTCTATAATTTCTATCTATAATAATCACTCTAAAGCTTTTGTGAATTGGTGAGAAATGAAGGAAGAATGAGCTTCTATTTATAGGAAAATATAGTTTCGATAATTGCACGTTTTGGGGCTCGAAAAATTACAGTACAATACCTCCAACTTTTCTTTCATTTTTAATTTAGTCCTGCAAGTATTATCAATCTTGCACCAACTCCCCTAATAGTAAATAATGTGAATCAATAGTTCAATTATGTGAATCAATAGTATAATCATGTGAAAAATACGAATTACAGTATAGTACCTCCATCTATACCTCCATTTTTAACTTAGTCATGCAAGTAATATCAATCTTGCACCAACTCCCCTAATAGTAAATAATGTGATTCACTAGTACACATATGTGAACAAATAGTTATAATCATGTGAAATAATACCAATCAATTGCTCATTTATCCGGTTAAATACCTGATTGGTCAATATAACCTCCAGACATCAATTATTATCGAAATAATTGTCGATTTTCACTAACACAATTAATTCCAACACAATGAAACAATTTTTATCAAATATATAAATTTTTGAAATTTTGAAGTTTGACTTTTCCCAAAAAAGTCAACTGTTGACTTTTTGACAAAATAGTGAATTCCGAAAAATTTTGTGTTTACAGACTATTTTTACTAATTTTGTCGTTCCGGACTAAAATATCATGTCCGCGTCTCCAAATTCAACTCCGAACAACATTCATCATTAATATTATAACTCACAATATTTATCAACCAGGTCGTTCCCAGGAAAGAGGGGGCTTTCCAATAAGAATTTCTCCCTATTGGCGCGCAATTAGGTGACCAAACTTCTCCTTGACAGAACTTCTAGACATTCTAAATATTTCAACTTATAATATGAATAACTTTGTCATCTCAAATATTGATTTAAAAAAATATTTTATGCAGATGATACTGTGACAATAATTGAATCAATAATATGATAGATATGATGCAGCAATTACTGTAGCAATAATTGAGTATAACTGAGTGACTTCTCACGTAAGCATCAATAATCAATACCGTGTGCAACTATGCAACCACGCATATTACTGTACTTTTACTACTGGGTAGTTCAACAGTTAATAGTAAAACTTCCGCCGTTATTTTCATAAAGTATTTTTCTTGTTTTCTCAATCCGACAATAATTCCGTTCTGGGGGTCCACCAATGATTGTGCCGTTGTACGAATATTCCCTGTTAAAACGAATATTCCCTGACCAATCGAATATTATATAACAACTTGCGTACTTTGCAAAATTTATAAATACTACCCACAACTATAACATTATATCAAATCCACACCATAATATTCAAAAATATATTTTGAGAAAATTTAATCTTTATTCCAAAAGTTGGGGTCTTACAACCTCCCCTTCTTATGAAATTTTGTCCTCGAAATTAGGGTGCGTACCTGGTATGTAGAAGAGGTGAGGATACTTTGATTTCATTTCAGATTCGAACTCCCAGGTCATTTCCTCAACATCGTGGTTTCTCCACAAAACTTTGACTTGAGGTATAACCTTGGAGCGTAGAATATGTTCCTTCTTATCCAAGATTTTAACAGAAACCTCTTCATACGTTAAATCTTCCTCTATTTCATCCGGTTCTAACACAATAATTTGGTTCGGGTCTTTCACATATTTACGTAACATGGATATGTAAAAAACGTTATGAAAATGAGACATACTTGGCGGTAACGCAAGTCTATAGGCCACAGTTCCTGCTCGATCGAGGATTAAAAATGGGCCAATGAATCGAGGATTGAGCTTTCATTTCTTTCCAAATCTTGTAATTCCTTTCCATGGAGCAACATGTAACAACACATGATCTCCAATATTGAACTCTACGTCCTTTCGATGAAGATCAACATAACTCTTTTGTCGATCTTGTGAGGTTTTTATACGTTGTCGGATCATTTGAATCTTTTCCGTAGGCATACGTACCAACTCTGGTCCCAACAACGTTGCTTCACCCACCTCATCCCAGCATACTGGAGAACGATACTTTCTTCCATACAATGCCTCGAATGGAGCCATACTAATACTTGTTTGATAAATATTGTTGTAGGAAAACTCCACCAATGGTAAGAACTTGTCCTAACTTCCCTTGAAGTCAAGGACACAGAGTCTTAATAGATCTTCAAGAGTTTGAATCGTCCTCTCCGACTGCCCGTCTGTCTAAGGATGATATGCCGAGCTAAATTGTAAATTCGTGCCCATAGCTTTTTGCAAACTAACCCAAAATCTTGAAGTGAATCTTGGGTCTCGATCAAAAACTATGGATACTGGCATACCATCCAATCTTACAACCTCATTTATGTATATACGAGCAAGACGTTCAAGTGTATAAGTTTCTCGTATAGGTAAGAAATGAGCAGACTTGGTCAATCTATCAACAATGACCCAAATCGCATCTATGCCTTGAGAAACTTTGGGAAGACTAGTAACGAAATCCATGGTAATGTGCCCCCACTTCCATTCTGAAATTTCAAGTGGTTGTAATGGACCTTTTGATACATGATGCTCCGCTTTAACTCATTGACAAATTAGACACCTTGAGATAAATAGCGCTATCTCTTTCTTCATATTGCTCCACCAAAATGTATGACGAAGATCACGATACAATTTGGTGCTCCCAAGATGGATTGCAAACGGTGTGTTGTGCGCCTCCATCATTATTTTATCCTTTAAATCAGGGTCGTTAGGAACACAAAGTCTGGAGTTGAATCGAAGTATTCCTTCTTCATCGATTCTTGCTTCCGGCATAGCACCTTCTTGCACTTTCTTCCTCATATGCATCAGCTCCGGATATGTGACATTAGCAACTTTAACTTTATCAATTAAAGTCGGTTCTACTCGTATATTCGCCATCATCACATGGGTCCCTGGAGTCTTTAACTCTATCTCCATCCTTTGCAAGTCACACAAAATGGGCTTTTGTGTTGTGAATATTGAACTCGTACCTGCATATGATCTTCTACTCAAAGCGTCAGCTACCACGTTCGCTTTTCCAAGATGGTATTGGATGGTATGATCAAAATCTTTCAATAGTTCAAGACAACGTCGTTGTCGCATGTTGAGTTCCTTTTGAGTGAAGAAATATTTGAGGCTTTTATGATCCGTAAAGATCTCCACTTTCTCTTCATACAAGTAATGCCTCCAAATTTTAAGTGCGAAGACAATATCTGCCAACTCTAGACCATGAGTAGGATAATTCCTCTCATATTCTTTGAGATGTCTTGAGGCATAGGCTATGACTTTCCGATGTTGCATGAGAACACATCCTAACCCTTTGCTCGAAGCATCACTGTAGATGACCAATCCCTCCGAACCAGATGGTATTGTCAGAACAGGTGCTGAAATGAGTCTCCTTTTGAGTTCTTGAAAATCCAACCGAACTTTGTATCTTTCTGAGTCAGCTGAGTTAATGGAGTACCGATTTGAGAAAATCCTTCCACCAATGTCCGATAATAACCAGCTAAACCGAGAAAGCTACGTACTTCGGTCACTGATTTGGGTTGTTCCCAGCTTTGAATAGCTTCAATCTTTGCCGGGTCAACAGATATTCCATAACTTGATACTACGTGCCCAAGGAATGCTACTTCCTCAAGCCAGAACTCGCATTTCTTTAACTTGGCATAAAGCTTATATTCACGAAGCTTTTAGAGTATCAGCCTCAAGTGTTGCTCATGATCTTCATGACTTTTGGAATAAATAAGGATGTCATCAATAAAGACAACCACAAAATGATCCAAATATTCCTTGAATACTCGGTTCATCATATCCATGAAGGCAGCAGGAGCATTATTCAATCCAAAAGACATGACTAAGAATTCATAATGCCCATACCGAGTTCTGAAGGCAGTCTTTAAAATATCCTCAGTTTTAACCTTCAACTGATGATATCCAGAACGAAGATCGATCTTTGAAAAAAATTGTGCTTATTGTAACTGATCAAACAGGTCATCAATATGTGGCAATGGGTACCTATTTTTGATGGTGACATGATTCAACTCCCGATAATCAATACAAAGTCACATACTCCCATCTTTGTTCTTCACGAATAGAACATGAGCACCCCAAGGAGACGTACTAGGACGAATGAAACCAATGTCTAACAATTCCTGCAATTGGGTCTTTAAATCCTGAAGTTCAATAGGAGCCATTCGATATGGGGCTTTGGAAATGGGTTTTGTACCGGGTTCAAGGTCGATACAAAATTCAACTTCATGTTCTGGGGGTAGGCCAGGAAGTTCTTTAGGGAATACGTTAGGAAATTTATTAACAATAAAAATATCCTTTAAATCTGACGTATTTTTGTTTAAATCCGTGACATGAGCTAAGAAAGCTTGACATCCCTTTTTCAATAAAAGAATAGCTTTATGGCTTGAGATGACCATGATTGAATTTAATGGTTTGGTTGCTTGAATTCGCATAATAGGTTTATTAGGAATATGAAAGCTAACAACCTTATGAAAATAATCAGTTTTAGGATGATGAGTAGTTAACCAATCAATCCCTAGAATCACGTCAAATGCAAGTATTTTTAAGGAGATAAGATCAACAGGTAAAGTGTGGTTACCGGTTTGAATCAAACAAGACTTATAAACAGTAGATGTAATGAAGGTTTCTCCTAATGGAGTTTCAACAGATAAGTCAAAGTCTAATTTCTCTGGAGTCAAATTTAAACGTTGAGCGCAAGTAGGAGAAATAAAAGAATGGGTAGTACCGGTATCAAATAAGGTATAGACTTCATGTAGCATCCCCGAATCCGGGTCCCAAATCACCGCGGATCCGGTACGCTAATTCTATCACTAATGCGGAAGATATAAACATACATTGTTTATACATTAAATTTTTACATATCATTCCCAAGGTCTACAACCTTTTAACTTAATACATACCTTCAATATCTTAGAAGATTTACAATGCTATTTTCGTCAGAAAATTTAATAAGTCTAACTGCAACATACACTAATCTTGCACTTTGACTTTGCTTCTGTCTTTATTCAAGCTTTCATCTTAATCTAAAAATTTTATCATGATATAGCAAGGGTGAGCAACAAATTTGCCCAGCAAGTTTTACATACATTGAAGATATATATCATGATTGAAAAGAATGAATAAGCTTTCAAGTTTTCAACAATATAATAATTGTGAAATAACATGAATCAAGTTTCAATGATTAAATGACTGAACCAATAATATTGGATGTCAACAATGACTATGAACAATTTAACTGAACCTTATGGTAATGAAGGTGATCAGCCATTCATACCTGATGAACATATGCAACATGCACTTAGTGCGAATCAATAATCAGTATAGACGTGAATAATCATCAATAATCATTCACTAACATGCTTTGTAATATAACTCGAGTTTGAGTTAAGGAAACTTGCCTGCATAGTCGATTATCGCTACGCAATCTAATTTAATCTCTCGGGAAAGACCTATCAGTATAAAATTGATCTTTTAATCAGTATAACATACTTGTTAGCTCATAATGCTATTACTTAAGCCATAAATTATCTAACACTTAATCAAATATTAGATAACATCTTAACCCATTAGTATTATTATCATTTTATAGTATTTAGATTCTTTACTAATATTATTAATCATTTAATAATATTTTAATCACCTTCTAATATTATTAATCATGTAATAATATTTTACTTATTTCATAAATAATAAAGGTCTCACACATTTTAAGATACAAATATTTTACATCTTGAAACTTAAACCATTTAGATTCATTTCAGAAATATCTTTTATCTCTACTCGCAAATATGGAGTTTAAACAGCTAATGCGTAGCTTTTATAGTAAGACTCAATTTACTATATTATTTTTCTATCATTTGTCCAAACACATAATATACTTCATTGAATATCAATTTCAATAATTACATAGAAAAATAACATAAATCTCTCATTTAAATCTCCCGTCGAATATTATTAATATATAATAATATTTTACACTAAGGTTGTCAACCTTTTAATAACATTCTAGTCCAATACTACTAATAATATCTCAATACAATATTATTAGTCACATAAATAATTTATGACATTAATCACATAAATAAACAATTTATTTCAATTGTTTTTCCTTTCCGAAATCAATAAACTCGTTTAAACATTCTAAAATGTCATAAACATCATAACACTATAAACCCGACCCAAAACTTCATCAAAATCTGCATAAAACATGCTCAAGGGTCTCACGTCGGAAAAATTTATTTTTCCATATTTCTAAATTTTACCCAGCTTCGTTCAAACAGTCATAACTCTCTCGTTTTAAAACCTTTTTGAGCGATTCTTGAGCCCACGCGAAGATAACTTCCAGGGCTACAACTTTTGTCTCACGACATTTTTCCAAAACCAGATCACAACAGTTCAAAAAAATTAGACAAAGGAGGCTGTTCGGAATTTTGGACAGTTTTACATACTCTCCTTCCGAATGCCATAACTACCTCATCCGGAGTCGGAATTAGTCCGTTCCGGAGTCTATGGAAAGCTAAAACAGAGTACTACAACATATCAAAAGCCCATAATTTTTAAAGCACAAAAACCGGACCGAATTACCCTCGTCTTAGACTGTCCCGAATCTGCCATTTTTTTTTATAAAAACTGGACTGTTTTCACCAAATCAGCTACTACACCATGAAGACTCAATATTTTTGAGTCCTACCACTTGGGTTTACTACTACACACATATATTTAACATCCCTTTTTGACGGATTGCAAAAAGAAGTCATAGATTTAAAATGGTGAAATTTCAAAGTATAAAGAAATTTCGGTTCCCAAAACTAGAAAATAAATTTTCTTTATTCTTTTGATTCACCCAAATCAACATCAAATTGAGTAAATCCATACATGAATCCATATATATCACATAGATCTTAGGATTTTAAACCTCCAAATCAAAAACCCTCATCATCAATAAGCAGTAGCATGGCATCATAGCATCAACACAAAGTAGTTACAATGGCCACTCAAGCATTTTCTTACTAGTTTCTAAAAACATATACATGGGTCATGGCTTACCTCTTGCTGCAAATTTCTTCTTATAGATGGAGATAGCTACTGATCTCTCCCTTCTTGCTTGCTTGATTATGCTCCTCAAATTCGTAAACAACCTTGACCCACTCTCAAACTCTAATCCTTTCTTCTCTATTTTTACTCTCTTAGTTGTAATGTTGCAAAGTGAATGAATGCTTGAGTTGGGTGTATATATATACATTATTAAGACTGATATGCTCAGCCCCTTCACCTCTCCAACCATCAGTTATATATTCATGGATCATTATACACTAGTTAATGGTTATAAGGGAGGGAGTTAAGAACATGGAAAGCCTTTGCCAAATAATTATAACCTCCTGTTTCCTCACACTCTATATTATACGTATATACACTCCCTCCTTGTCCCAATATACTTGTCACGTGTGACCCACCAGCTGTTGTCTTGTATAAAATTAAAATAATAATCATTTAATCAATTAACAAGTCATTTTGACCATTTTGCCCCTTGCAGTCAAATGTGTCGATACTTATATCGATTCCTACTAAAGTCGACGTCCCGGACGTCATGGAACTCCCCGTTTCGTCAAAATCAACTTCAAAATTCGTAGTTGACATTTTCCCCAAAAAAGTCAACCCATTGACTTTGACCAAAAAGTCAATCATGGCGCATTTTCGTGGTTACAGTCTATCCTGACTAATTTCGACGTTCCAGACTCAAATACGCTGTATGCGTCTCTAAATTCCGCTCAGAACTCAAAATCATGTTTTAAATGTTGGCTTTCCCTCCTTTGTGGGAACTATATATTTCTTAATTACAGTATTTAGCATGCACCTTGGTAATATGTATGGTTTTATTTTTGGGTGATTTTCCCATGCATGACTCTTGGTATTAACAAGGCTTGGCTTGGAGTCTTCAAGAAGATATAAATCCTTATAAATCTGAGACATGTCCTATTTCTTTACAAATCCTTATAAATCTGAGACATGTCCCATTTCTAATAGAGGTAGAACATTCATTTTTGATACATTCTCCTATTTTGATAAATTTGTTCTTGGAGATTTGTTTTCTCATTGGTGAGGTATTTTCCTCTTGTGATTTACACCTGTGGGAAAGTCATATTTTTTTTCCAACATTAAAGTCATCCCACGAAATTAATTAAAATTAATTCCATACTTAGCCAAATTGAATAGCTGACTCAACTGAAACAACCATTCCAAAACATCTTATCACATAACATATAATAAAAATAAATAATTCATCTAACAATAATTGTCATCTAAAAATAGTTGTCACATACAAACGTAACTAAATTATTATACCACAATTTCATAAATTTTTTATTTTTCTCAATAAATAAATTATTTAAAATATTTATTTAATTTAATAAATATTTAAAATTAACTACCAAATTTATTTATTTTCTTCAATATTTAACTTAACTATTGAACATCACTTTCCCAATATATGAATATATATTTCTTTTCACACCAGATCACATATTTAAAAATATATATCATGTATATATAAATACTCAAACTCAAAATATCTCATAATAAGAATTTTAATTATTAAATTCTTATTTTAATAACTTATAAAAATTCGGGTTGTCACATCCTTCCCCCCTTATAAGGATTCCGTCCTCGGAATCACCGAAACCCTACTTTACTCAAGTTTTCATCAAATCTCTTCGTTGAATAACTTCAACATATTACCTTCATATAGATTTTATATTTCTACTCCCACCATTCTTGATAATAAATTATTGTAAGTTTTATTTCATAACTTTCACTTGAACTCAATTATATTTTGAGTATTATATATATTCCTTAACTCATTCATTTTCCTTTCCTAAGGATCGTTATCATAAACACTCGGGATATTACATTCACCCATTCTTCTAAGAATTTCGTCCTCGAAATTTTATTTATTCATTCAATCTAACAAAATAGATTTTACATTAATACTTCATTCATTCATTGGGTTCTATAACCACTTCTTTTCACAAAGATCTTTTTACAATTATTAAACTTTTCTATTAAAAGTTTTACATTATTCTTTGAGAACTCATCACCTCCTCATTTCAAAATTTCTTTTCTCACTTATTCAATATATTTATCATTCAGTGACGCATTCTACGACTCACTTCTTTTTAAGGAATAACATCCTTACCACATTCGCCTTTTAGAATAGCAAGAATCTTCCATAATTGCTCAATAATTCGGGAGCAATATGAATAACTCGGGAATTTAAAAGATTCCAAATAATACTGAGGGGTCATAAGACCATGAACTCATCTCTAGGTTTTATAGTGCTTCACCCCTGGTTCTTCACACTTTAAACCCTTTTAACAGAATGTTTATCAATCACAAAGACTGAAAACATTCTCTGCAAGTACTCCAGGTGATCAGCCTATCGTACCCCTACGTCGTGCACAACGTATTACATCTCAACATCGTAACGACTATATACGTTACTTTCGGAACCATTGTCTCCGATAACATGTCCCCTTTTATAGGGTTGTTCACCTCAGCTTTTCAACATCTGAATCCGCACCAAAACAATTTGGTTTGGCATAACTTTTCAATAAACGCTTGAATTTCATGAACATCTTTCAATATTCGTCTAGCTGAATCAATTAGCATAAACTTTTACAACAATTCGGATATCAATTGAAATATACATATATATATATATATATATATATATATATATATATATATATATATATATATATTCTCATATCTTAAAGAAATCTCAAATTTTTTTTTTGACGTCATGATACCGCACTGTATATACAGTCCGTTTGAGGATTCCACCATTTTATGACTTTGTCATACTACATCATACTATAGTGGGCTGACGATCCTTAGATCACATCCAACACTAAGTAATTCTGCATTGATAACTCCATCATTTTTATCATCTTTGCACCAGGTTGCATGATGCTTTAACGATATAAAAATACATTTTGACATCTCAAATCATTTTTTTGTCTAGCCGAATCAATTAGCATAGACTATTCTTTAAATCGTTCAAAAATCTTTACAAATTAGTTTTATCATCTCAACAGGTAATGAGGTGTCGGTGGCCCGAAGTCCACGCATACACAATAGTCACCAGGAGTTGAGAATAAAAATTCATTTTTCAAAAGCACATAGTGCGTATTTAGCTTGATGTCAAAAACTTCGAAGTCTAGCATAGCTAGAAGATTTGGAATACCTATGCTTCCATCATTAACTTCACTTTCTCTATTGATCAATTTCTTAATAGATCTATCTATTCATATAATCCTCAATGCTCCATTCACATTTAGCTATACCCCAGTTCATCAAACTTACCACACATTATGAGTTCAGGAACTTGCCACAATCATATGGGTTTAAGAACTTATCCTAGTCAGACCATAGGCGTCCATTCGCTGAGGGGTTCAAAACATACCATATGATTATGAGTCATGAACTTACCATAAGTATGAGTTTTAAGAACTCGCAAATTAACCTTATATCCTCTACCTATTCATTATATACATGAGAAAAGAATCACCTTCTCAACATGCATATAGCAAATAGCGCGACATTAGGTTCCAATGATTATCAATGTTAGAAACTAAGTGGTTGTCAAACCAAACTCAGCCACTAATCAATATAGGAAGCTAAGCGGACAATTCCCCGTCCATACAAAGAATTTGTCAACCTAACCACTCTATCAACCAGGAAGCTAAGTGATTCTAAAACCAAGTACAAATTCCCCGCCCATACAAGGAATCATACAACTCAGCTACTGATCTGAGTCCTCAATTGAAAACCCACATACTCTTAACTTTCTCTTTTCTTAATACGGATTTTCTTTAATCTGTATCTTAACATTTACCACTCTTTTCTGAGTTTACATTATACCATTTCATAGTACCTTCTCTTTATAGCATAAAGCTATATCATTCCAATCATTTAACAAATCATATGTCATTCAATGATTTAATCTAATCACATGGTGATCTTATTTTTTGTAATCATTTCTCCTTATGCTTACGATCGTTTTATTTTACGATCTTCTTATTCTTCTCTTTAATCATATTATATCATGATTTTATTTACACTTTTCATCTTATAGACACCGTCTATTTAGTATCACCTTTCATCTCTATTACTGGAGTCAGGTAACTCCGGATTCTTATCCTTATAGCTCTTAAAGATTCTTCTTTGAATCTTCTTTATCTATCTCTTTACTTTAATAATGAATTTCCAAAAATTCATCTCTTATCGATTAAACTCTATTCGAGTTTATTACTTATCATCTTCGCGGTTATAGCCTAAGGTACACCTACCTAAGGTTTATAACCTACAGCTTTGATACCAACTGTAGCATCCCCGAATCCGGGTCCCAAATCACCGCGGATCCGGTACGCTAATTCTGTCACTAATGCGGAAGATATAAACATACATTGTTTATACATTAAATTTTTACATATCATTCCCAAGGTCTACAACCTTTTAACTTAATACATACCTTCAATATCTTAGAAGATTTACAATGCTATTTTCGTCAGAAAATTTAATAAGTCTAACTGCAACATACACTAATCTTGCACTTTGACTTTGCTTCTGTCTTTATTCAAGCTTTCATCTTAATCTAAAAATTTTATCATGATATAGCAAGGGTGAGCAACAAATTTGCCCAGCAAGTTTTACATACATTGAAGATATATATCATGATTGAAAAGAATGAATAAGCTTTCAAGTTTTCAACAATATAATAATTGTGAAATAACATGAATCAAGTTTCAATGATTAAATGACTGAACCAATAATATTGGATGTCAACAATGACTATGAACAATTTAACTGAACCTTATGGTAATGAAGGTGATCAGCCATTCATACCTGATGAACATATGCAACATGCACTTAGTGCGAATCAATAATCAGTATAGACGTGAATAATCATCAATAATCATTCACTAACATGCTTTGTAATATAACTCGAGTTTGAGTTAAGGAAACTTGCCTGCATAGTCGATTATCGCTACGCAATCTAATTTAATCTCTCGGGAAAGACCTATCAGTATAAAATTGATCTTTTAATCAGTATAACATACTTGTTAGCTCATAATGCTATTACTTAAGCCATAAATTATCTAACACTTAATCAAATATTAGATAACATCTTAACCCATTAGTATTATTATCATTTTATAGTATTTAGATTCTTTACTAATATTATTAATCATTTAATAATATTTTAATCACCTTCTAATATTATTAATCATGTAATAATATTTTACTTATTTCATAAATAATAAAGGTCTCACACATTTTAAGATACAAATATTTTACATCTTGAAACTTAAACCATTTAGATTCATTTCAGAAATATCTTTTATCTCTACTCGCAAATATGGAGTTTAAACAGCTAATGCGTAGCTTTTATAGTAAGACTCAATTTACTATATTATTTTTCTATCATTTGTCCAAACACATAATATACTTCATTGAATATCAATTTCAATAATTACATAGAAAAATAACATAAATCTCTCATTTAAATCTCCCGTCGAATATTATTAATATATAATAATATTTTACACTAAGGTTGTCAACCTTTTAATAACATTCTAGTCCAATACTACTAATAATATCTCAATACAATATTATTAGTCACATAAATAATTTATGACATTAATCACATAAATAAACAATTTATTTCAATTGTTTTTCCTTTCCGAAATCAATAAACTCGTTTAAACATTCTAAAATGTCATAAACATCATAACACTATAAACCCGACCCAAAACTTCATCAAAATCTGCATAAAACATGCTCAAGGGTCTCACGTCGGAAAAATTTATTTTTCCATATTTCTAAATTTTACCCAGCTTCGTTCAAACAGTCATAACTCTCTCGTTTTAAAACCTTTTTGAGCGATTCTTGAGCCCACGCGAAGATAACTTCCAGGGCTACAACTTTTGTCTCACGACATTTTTCCAAAATCAGAACACAACAGTTCAAAAAAATTAGACAAAGGAGGCTGTTCGGAATTTTGGACAGTTTTACATACTCTCCTTCCGAATGCCATAACTACCTCATCCGGAGTCGGAATTAGTCCGTTCCGGAGTCTATGGAAAGCTAAAACAGAGTACTACAACATATCAAAAGCCCATAATTTTTAAAGCACAAAAACCGGACCGAATTACCCTCGTCTTAGACTGTCCCGAATCTGCCCTTTTTTTTTTTATAAAAACTGGACTGTTTTCACCAAATCAGCTACTACACCATGAAGACTCAATATTTTTGAGTCCTACCACTTGGGTTTACTACTACACACATATATTTAACATCCCTTTTTGACGGATTGCAAAAAGAAGTCATAGATTTAAAATGGTGAAATTTCAAAGTATAAAGAAATTTCGGTTCCCAAAACTAGAAAATAAATTTTCTTTATTCTTTTGATTCACCCAAATCAACATCAAAATGAGTAAATCCATACATGAATCCATATATATCACATAGATCTTAGGATTTTAAACCTCCAAATAAAACCCTCATCATCAATAAGCAGTAGCATGGCATCATAGCATCAACACAAAGTAGTTCCAATGGCCACTCAAGCATTTTCTTACTAGTTTCTAAAAACATATACATGGGTCATGGCTTACCTCTTGCTGCAAATTTCTTCTTATAGATGGAGATAGCTACTGATCTCTCCCTTCTTGCTTGCTTGATTATGCTCCTCAAATTCGTAAACAACCTTGACCCACTCTCAAACTCTAATCCTTTCTTCTCTATTTTTACTCTCTTAGTTGTAATGTTGCAAAGTGAATGAATGCTTGAGTTGGGTGTATATATATATACATTATTAAGACTGATATGCTCAGCCCCTTCACCTCTCCAACCATCAGTTATATATTCATGGATCATTATACACTAGTTAATGGTTATAAGGGAGGGAGTTAAGAACATGGAAAGCCTTTGCCAAATAATTATAACCTCCTGTTTCCTCACACTCTATATTATACGTATATACACTCCCTCCTTGTCCCAATATACTTGTCACGTGTGACCCACCAGCTGTTGTCTTGTATAAAATTAAAATAATAATCATTTAATCAATTAACAAGTCATTTTGACCATTTTGCCCCTTGCAGTCAAATGTGTCGATACTTATATCGATTCCTACTAAAGTCGACGTCCCGGACGTCATGGAACTCCCCGTTTCGTCAAAATCAACTTCAAAATTCGTAGTTGACATTTTCCCCAAAAAAGTCAACCCATTGACTTTGACCAAAAAGTCAATCATGGCGCATTTTCGTGGTTACAGTCTATCCTGACTAATTTCGACGTTCCAGACTCAAATACGCTGTATGCGTCTCTAAATTCCGCTCCGAACTCAAAATCATGTTTTAAATGTTGGCTTTCCCTCCTTTGTGGGAACTATATATTTCTTAATTACAGTATTTAGCATGCACCTTGGTAATATGTATGGTTTTATTTTTGGGTGATTTTCCCATGCATGACTCTTGGTATTAACAAGGCTTGGCTTGGAGTCTTCAAGAAGATATAAATCCTTATAAATCTGAGACATGTCCTATTTCTTTACAAATCCTTATAAATCTGAGACATGTCCCATTTCTAATAGAGGTAGAACATTCATTTTTGATACATTCTCCTATTTTGATAAATTTGTTCTTGGAGATTTGTTTTCTCATTGGTGAGGTATTTTCCTCTTGTGATTTACACCTGTGGGAAAGTCATATTTTTTTTCCAACATTAAAGTCATCCCACGAAATTAATTAAAATTAATTCCATACTTAGCCAAATTGAATAGCTGACTCAACTGAAACAACCATTCCAAAACATCTTATCACATAACATATAATAAAAATAAATAATTCTTCTAACAATAATTGTCATCTAAAAATAATTGTCACATACAAACGTAACTAAATTATTATACCACAATTTCATAAATTTTTTATTTTTCTCAATAAATAAATTATTTAAAATATTTATTTAATTTAATAAATATTTAAAATTAATTACCAAATTTATTTATTTTCTTCAATATTTAACTTAACTATTGAACATCACTTTCCCAATATATGAATATATATTTCTTTTCACACCAGATCACATATTTAAAAATATATATCATGTATATATAAATACTCAAACTCAAAATATCTCATAATAAGAATTTTAATTATTAAATTCTTATTTTAATAACTTATAAAAATTCGGGTTGTCACATCCTTCCCCCCTTATAAGGATTCCGTCCTCGGAATCACCGAAACCCTACTTTACTCAAGTTTTCATCAAATCTCTTCGTTGAATAACTTCAACATATTACCTTAATATAGATTTTATATTTCTACTCCCACCATTCTTGATAATAAATTATTGTAAGTTTTATTTCATAACTTTCACTTGAACTCAATTATATTTTGAGTATTATATATATTCCTTAACCCATTCATTTTCCTTTTCTAAGGATCGTTATCATAAACACTCGGGATATTACACTTCACTAGAGTTTATGATAAGCTTACCCGTGATAACCTCGTTTGGGTTCCTTGCTTTTTGGGAGGTCACAACAAACGCTCTCCCTTGCACTACCGATTTTGACTTTTCTGGAACGGCCTTTGGTGCCTCCATCCTAGCTGAATTTGTCTTCGGTGAATGACAAAATCGACCTAAGTGACCTTCCCTTCCACAGTTATAACATGCTTTGGACGGCATCGCGCAGTTTGGACTGATGTGCCCCTCCCCTCCGCATTTGAAGCATATGATAGGTGGTCGTTCTCCTTCCTTGACAACGGGTGTTGGTGCTGACGTCTTTCCATTATTGCTGAATATCCTCTTCTTGAAATGTCCATTCTTATTGTCTTGGCTATGATTACCACTGAAGTGGTTACCATTTCTGGCATGTAGATTCCCTCCACGCTTGTTGTCACCGTTTCGATGACTATTACCACTGGTATTTTCATACTGCCGGCTGCTTTCTCTTGGTTGCATTGACTCGTTTTCGCGCTCCAACAACAGAGCCCTATTTACAGCATCTGAATACAAACACAGTTTATGAGAAATAAGATATTGTCATATCTCCGGTTTTAAACCTTTTAAAAACATTCGGGTCATTCGCTCCTCATTATCGACCAAATGGGATGCAAACAGGGATAACTTCGCAAATTTAGCCTCGTATTACGACACGGTCATATTGTTTTGTTCCAACTTGATAAACTCTACCTCCTTCATGTGACGAATACTTTCGGGAAAGTACTTGTCGTTGAATAGATCTTGAAACTTCTCCCAAGACATCTTGAGTGCGTCAGGCTGGGTACGTTTTATAGATTCCCACCAGTAATCTGCCTCTTCACGCAACATGAAGGTGGTGAAGGGAAACTTTTGCTCCTCGGAGCATCCCAAGACATCAAATATCTTGGTGATCTGCTTTATCCATGCTTCAGCCTTAAGTGGTTTTAGCTCTCCAATAAACTCCGGTGGTCCCAGCTCTTTGAACTGTTTAGCGGTGACCATCTGAGAGTTTCTTGTATTTACACCTGCATTTTGAGCAGGAGCCGCTCTCGCCTGATGTTGCATTAATTGCATGAAGCCTCGGAACATTCCATCGTTCATCATTTGGTTAGTCTTGTTGTTTGCATGAGGATTGTCGCCTTCCTGATGCACGTTGTCCTGGTTATTGATCTGTGGAGACTCAACGGTCTCTTGTGCTCCATTGATGTTCTTAACATTCTGGAATGCCATATTCAAACACTACCAAAAAACAAGGGTTAATTGACATGCAACATATTATCATTATACTCTGACCGACCAATCAAATACCAAATAAACTTAGGTAGGTCATACTAGCGAAGGAATTCCCCGTTTCTCCCCTCCTAGTTCTAATCTCACATCTTATCCAGGGATCATATCCCTAAGCTTTGATACCAACTGTGACACCCCCAAAATTAGGTATACGTCACCCATCTTGGGTCGCCACTTACATGGTACATAAATTCAAATACAACTTAATTATACAACTGTCGTGTAAAGTACGAAAAAACATAAGCTGTGAGTTTTAATACAATTATTGTCGTTTAGACAATATTCAAACTCAAATTCAATATTATTACATTTATTTTCAACTATTTCACTGAATAGTGAGGACTACTAATGCTATCATCTGGTCCGTCACTCCGTTCCCCGACTAGTCCTTGCTACGTTCTCATTTCCTGAAGAGAACAATAAAAGTAAAAGGGTGAGCTCAACTAACACAGTAGGAAATATTATGACTAAGATAATGCAGAATATATTATCGTTAGCCTTCAACAGTGTTAAACTGATACAATATAATAACCATCAAGTTTAACTGCAGCGGAACAAGCAATCCATTAAAAGAGTCAAGTAGAGAATAAAATCAACTACCTTTTATGATTTAAAAGGTTTTTCATCACTTTTATCGCTGGGACTCAGCTTAATAAATAATCCACATCATCGAATCACCCCTGCACTACGGCCAAGGATATTCTTTAGTATCACGACCACAATTATCCATGCTCTACGGGCCAAAAATATTTGTGTATTCAATAATGGTCATGATCATGCCAACAAATATCCATCAATGCACTACGGGCCAATGAGGACTTTTACCACATCATTTAAAACATTACAATCATGATTACACCGAATAATCCCTGGTCATAATCATACCAAGTCCATCTATGCACTATAAGCCACAAATGACTTTCAACAAAATATAAACATGAGGATGATGACAATGATATAAGAATTCAATAAAACAAGTTCAAGAATTATTTTATCCAGGATCTAATAACGTCCAAATTGTCAATATGATACTGCTTTGTAGAGTAAAATTCAAGAATGCTCAGAAGAATATTTCCATGAAAAGATACTGGATGAAGCACAAATATCAAGGATATTCGACTAATTTCATGGACTATAGAAGTCAAAACTTTAACCAACTGAGTATAATAAGGAATGGAATAACAAAAGAAATCACCAGACATGCGATAGACCGCACATGCAGGTTATTCCAACAGAATAAAAAATAACGGAATCAGGTTCAGCGTAAAACGCACAAACAGGATATTCCAACAGAATAATAAAGACGGAATCAGGTCCGGCGTAAAACGCACAGACAGGATATTCCAACAGAATAATAAAGACGGAATCAGGTCCGGCGTAGAACGCACATACAGGATGTTCCAACAGATTGATAAAGAATGGAACAACAGAACAATTTCACCTAGTATAGGGTAGCCCGCGTATACAGGTTATTCCAACAGAATAAAAAATGGAATAACAGAAGTTCTCTTCATAGATAAGAAAGAAATATTACTCCCTACCTTGGAAAAAATTGGATACTGGAATAGTGAGGTAGCAGATTTCTCTACTTCTTTCTCTCTATAATTTCTCTCAATAATAATCGCTCTAAAGCTTTTGTGAATTGGTGAGAAATGAAGGAAGAATGAGCTTTTATTTATAGGAAAATATAGTTTCGATAATTGCACGTTTTGGGGCTCGAAAAATTACAGTACAATACCTCCAACTTTTCTTTCATTTTTAATTTAGTCCTGCAAGTATTATTAATCTTGCACCAACTCCCCTAATAGTAAATAATGTGAATCAATAGTTCAATTATGCGATTCAATAGTATAATCATGTGAAAAATACGAATTACAGTATAGTACCTCCATCTATACCTCCATTTTTAACTTAGTCATGCAAGTAATATCAATCTTGCACCAACTCCCCTAATAGTAAATAATGTGATTCACTAGTACACATATGTGAACAAATAGTTATAATCATGTGAAATAATACCAATCAATTGCTCATTTATCCAGTTAAATACCCGATTGGTCAATATAACCTCCAGACATCAATTATTATCGAAATAATTGTCGATTTTCACTAACACAATTAATACCAACACAATGAAACAATTTTTATCAAATATATAAATTTTGAAATTTCAAAGTTTGACTTTTCCCAAAAAAGTCAACTGTTGACTTTTTGACCAAATAGTAAATTCAGAAAAATTTTGTGTTTACAGACTATTTTTACTAATTTTATCGTTCCGGACTCAAATATCACGTCCGCGTCTCCAAATTCAACTCCGAACAACATTCATCATTAATATTATAACTCACAAAATTTATCAACTAGGTCGTTTCCAGGAAAGAGGGGGCTTTCCAATAAGGATTTCTCCCTATTGGCGCGCAATTAGGTGACCAAACCTCTCCTTGATAGAACTTCTAGACATTGTAAATATTGCAATTTATAATATGAATTACTTTGTCATCTCAAGTGTTGATTTAAAAAAAATATTTTATGCAGATGATACTGTGACAATAATTGAATCAATAATATGATAGATATGATGCAACAATTACTGTAGCAATAATTGAGTATAACTGAGTGACTTCTCACGTAAGCATCAATAATCCATACTGTGTGCTACTATGAAACAACGCGTATTACTGTACTTTTACTACCGGGTAGTTCAACAGTTAACGGTAAAACTTCTGCCGTTATTTTCATAAAGTATTTTTGTCGTTTTCTCAATCCGGTAATAATTCCATTGTGGGGGTCCACCAATGATTGTGCCGTTGTTCGAATATTCCCTGTTAAAACGAATATTCCCCGACCAATCGAATATTATATAACAACTTACGTACTTTGCAAAATTTGTAAATACTACGCACAACTATAATATTATATCAAATCCACACCATAATATTCAAAAATATATTTCGAGAAAATTTAATCTTTATTCAAAAAGTTGGGGTCTTACAGATAACACAGGGTTTGGCGCTGCGGTGCCGAACCTGTGCACCAGTTGGCCAAAACAGTTTGGTTTCTTAACGAAACTCACGGCTTCCTAATTTTGTCGTTTTACATCCTAATTGACCCATTCGAATTCCTACAAGTCAAGAATTACATCCTTTACGTGTTCATATAAGAATTTCATATTTCTGAATTCGTTAACTCGGAATTCACCTTTAAGTTCATTTTTGAGCGTTCGTTTAACGTTTTCGTCTGTTCAATACTCTTTTTCTTCGTTATAAGTCAGAATGCGACGATTCTTTCGACAATGACTCTTAATTAACTTATCTCATGTGTTGACATTGGAAACCAACGTTTTCAAGTCACACGACAACTTTTGACCTTTAATCTAGACTTTATATGTTTTAGACGTTTAACGTCTATTACCGTACAATTCGCCATAACTTTATTATTAATGTTCTCTAAGCCAAATCACATGGAATACTCCATGGACTTCATATCCTTATTCTAACCAAATCAAGTTGCACATACCTTAGCTACAACAATTTCCAAAACGTTCAATTATAACTAAGTTCACTTTCAAGACTTTTTATGGTTTAAACTCACGTAAACACTTACGATTTCTATTTGGTCATGACATATCAATGATTTGGTCATTAAAAGGCATTCTTATTTCTTCTCTATAAATATTCTCCCCTCATCTACGATTCTTCTATGAGAAAGAAATCGAAAAGGATGAAGATTACGGTTCATAGGAATTTACCTTCGAAGTAGTTAATGTTCTTGATAAACGTCTTTTGGTTTGCTTGGAAGTAGAAGGATTGTATGATTCTAGCTCTTTCTCTCTCTCTCAATATAGGTTGAAAAAACTTTTTAAAACCACAACCGCTCAACCTAAGCCTTGTATTTATAGAAAATACAATTCGGGGCAAAATGGACCAATTTAGCACCTCCTCACTTATTTACAACTTTGTCACCAAGCAAAATACTTGGTGACCAAGGGATTCACTTGCCTTGTACACCAAGTGGCTGGCCCACCTTGCCTATGGGTTGCCCCATGGGTTTTACCCACCCCTTGACCCGCTGGTTCGACCGACGGTTTAATTCTTTTGATTGGGCTTGACATTAATTAACATTAGGCTTTAACCAATCTCATATTGGGCCTTGACTTGGGCTTGTATACTTAATTCATTGGGCTTATTTATTAATCCAAGTCCAATCGGATTGGATAAAATCCTTAACTCATACTCTAATAATACAACTCGTATTTTACGCGTATTACTCACGTATTCTCTTTGTATAATGCTTAAATAATAATCGTATTATACGTCGTACTATTCTTCATACCATACTCGTATACATACTAGTATAATACTCATATTTCTTACGTATAATAATCGAAACGACTATACGCATTACATTTCCTTTTCGGAAACCTCTTTCACAAACCCTTAGGTTTTAAGTCCGCAGGCGAAAACTTCGTTTGCCATTACAAAAATATTATCGGATATTCCATAATATCGTCATATTCTAACATTACGCGTTTCTCAGAATTTCAAACCCTAGCTCCGAACAACATCGGATGAATAGTGTTTTTACGCAAACAATCTCAGAACACCTTCGTTCTCGTCTTGATAATTTATAATAATTAATTTTAGCACAAAGCCAAAATACTAATTACATCCACACATTCTAGGTCATAGAACGACCTTCGAACATCTTACTCATATAATAACTCAATTAAATTCATTTATTCCACATAATCAAATAAAAATTTAATTCATTGAAAATTCAAAATTCTCGGGCGTTACATTCTTCCCTCCTTATAAGGATTCTGTCCCCAGAATCTCGCTATTCTTACCTAAACAAATGAGGAAACTTTTCTAAATTATACCTAACTCCTATTGGTAGAAAATGTGCAGATTTAGTTAACCGATCCACTATTACCCAAATAGCATCGTATCCTTTTCTTGTCATTGGAAGTCCCACCACAAAGTCCATGGTGATATGCTCCCATTTCCACTCTGGAATCTCCAGTGGTTGTATCAGTCCACT
Source organism: Panax japonicus (assembly GCA_020205505.1). NCBI lineage: Eukaryota > Viridiplantae > Streptophyta > Magnoliopsida > Apiales > Araliaceae > Panax > Panax japonicus. The sequence goes on along the minus strand of CM035094.1, from coordinate 57,044,544 downwards.
CGGTCTTTGGTTTTCAGCCTTAACTTTCTAACAAGTTAAGCACTTACTAACATATTCTGTAATCTCCCTTTTCATGTTCGGCCACCAAAAGTTCTGACGAAGGTCTTGATACATCTTAGTACTACCAGGATGTATTGAGTACCTCGAACTGTGGGCCTCACACATAATCTCTTCCTTCAACTCAGAATTATTTGGAACCTGTAGACACTCGAAATTTTTTGTACTACTTTTACTAACATTACATGAGGACAGATTCGTCTTTTAAGAGAGAACCCTGAAAGACAATCCAAATCCACACCGGATACTACCGGAAGTTTAGCATTAACCCCGGATTGCAATCTGGGAGTAACGGTTTCAACCTCGGATTTAACCCCGAGACCTGCAGATACAATACCGGAACACACATCGGAGAAGACCGATTAATCTCGGAGATAACCCCGAGGTATCCAGTCTCAGTCCCAACCATGGGAATAGCCACCAACCTTGGTGATAACCCCAAAGAATGCAGTTTCAGAGATAACCCCAGAAATGCTTGTTTCAAATGCCATCAACATCAAATCTGGGCACTCACAATAAAATACATTGTGCCAACCCGGCAATAACATCGGGAAGATAGGCAAGCCTCAAAGATGACAATGAGGACCTTCAACAAATGCAGCAGTCCAATCTCAGCGAAGTCTGAGCAACGTCTACTTATCGGCCCAATCCGACAGTAACACCGGTGAGGGGAAACATCGCCATCTCGTCCAACACGATGCCACGTCTCGTCTTTAGGCAACAATGTCCCACAAGGCTAACCAATCCCGAGTGACTATTGTGCGGGGTAACGGATGAAAGTTGAAGCTTGAAGACCGGAGGGCATCGTCCCATCTTCAAAGACTTCGTACAAACTCTAATCCCATGCCATCGTACAACTCTCGACAACGGCGGTCCAAAATAGGTCCTGAATACCTCAAAACGGATGCCTGAATTGCACTTCTCAAATTTCGAGTGGACATTATAATGCCTGAGTGCACGTACTTCAAGATGACCCGGCCCGACGGAACCGGGCCGACCCGACCCGCCTCTTGTACACCTGCGGCACCCTTTGCCTATAAATAAGAGGCTTGGGGTGCTGATTTTTAAGAGAAAAAGGACGGGGAAACCCTGCATAATTTGCTCTGCACTGGCCATACAGTGTATTTTCCCACTTTCAAACACCTGTGAGCTCATATATAGCCTATTTTGTACCCACAAAAGCCCAGTGTTTACGCACTCTAAAGATATAGAAGCCCTTTTTATCAGTCATCTATAAGCCTTCTCACACACTTTAGAGTCTTTCTCTTGATCTTTGCACACACCCTTCTTCACGCTGAGAGTCATGTTGCTTGCTTTTGCCCGGACTTCGGTCCGTGGTTTCATTCCAGTTTGTATATATTATATATATATATATATATAGAGTCCGGATCAGGTCCGGACTCCCGGATTTTGTTAAAATCCGGACTTTTTTTTTTTTTTACTTTTTTTTTGAAACTAAAAAAAATAAAAAATTTATGGAATTGGAATTTTACATTATACAGTGTTTTGGGTGTGATTTGGATGCCTATAACAAAACATGTCTGTACAGTCTGGGCAGACTGTACATACATTGGTTGGTGTAGGTATTAAAAACACACCCAAAACACTGTATTATTGAAAAATTTCAGTTCCATAAATTTTTTTTTTTAGTTCTACAAAAAAAAAAAATTGGGTCCGGATTTTCTCCCGTCCGGGAGGTCCGGACCTGATCCATTTTCTATATATATATATATATATATATATATATGAACTGTGGTCGAACTATGTTAGATGAGCCTGGATTTTACATCCGCTGCGTTTATTGCTTTTATACATACATATATATATATATACATATATATATATATATATATATATATATATATATATATATATATATATATATATATATTTATTTATTTATTTATTTTGTCCTGCCTGGAGTTCCCTTCGTGGCAGTTGATCATTTTTACAGCTTTCTTTACATTTCGTCCTGCCTGGAGTTTACTTCGTGACAGTTGACCGCATTTACAGCTTTATTTACATTCTGTCCCGCCTGGGGTTCCCTTCGTGGCGGTTGACCGTATCTTCAACTTTATTTATATTTTTGATCCCTCATGGATGCTTCGTGGTTGGTGATCCTGTCTGTATATATATATTTACCGATTTTATAAATATACCTGCTTATTATTTTTATACAAATTGCAATATTCTGTGCGCCTAGAAATCATGTGATCACAGATTCATCTCATTGGATCTAGATTCGGTTCTCGTAATGGACATTTTCAGCTGTAAGTAGCTTGTAAATTATTCTATGATGTCTATTTTTCCTCAGATGGTTTCCATACCCACGAGGAAGTCGACATTATTTTTATATATATTATTTTTCATACGGATGCCTCGCATCCGTCAAATAAAATTAATCCAGCCACTCACTTAATAAAAATGGAAGCGTAAAAGGTCTTAATTCCTATTGAGCATCAGGGTTTTAAAAACCTCTTTTATAAAACATCATTGCCATATCTTGCTAAAAATGGAATTTTTACATAAATTCAAACCCTGTGTATATAGGCTCGAACGAGGCCTCACACAACTTTCATATAACATCACATTGACCTACACACACACACACACACACACACTCAGATAATAGTTTCTTGAAAAGAGGCGGTCACCGTGGTAACACGGATGTCGGGGAGTGCCTAACACCTTCCCCCCGCATAACCAAGTCCCCGGACCCTAAATGAATCTCGATTTTGTCGACCCGTATATCAGGTCACATCACTTGGTCAATGTGCAAACCTTTTCTCGGTTGTGTTGGTACTGTGACAACCCGAGAAATTAGACAATTTATGAAAATCTTAAATGATTGATTTAAGGTTAAATAATAGACCTAGACAAGAAATGAGTGTATGCGTTTGATGTTATTTGGATTGAATTTTGAGGATTTCAAAATTCGGTGAAGGATATAGGTGAATTATTTAGGATTAAGGATTCATGTAAATATGCTCTGTGTATATGGTTAATGAGGTGTTCAGAATGTGGTTAAGGGTCATGGGTTGATCAGATAAATTATATCTGTGACAAACCCTAAGTTTATATTAAGAACGACAACGTTCAGTTAGAAAACCCTAACGTCTAATAAGAAACCTTAGAAATCGATTCTGGAAACCCTAGTTTCAGTTCCGAGAAATCCGAAATCCTAATTCGGTGCATGGAACCCTAAATCGGGAATTTAATGGCGTAAGTGTAAATAATTATAGGATTAATTAGGGTTAATCTTAACAAATTGATTACAAAACCCTAATTTCAAATTTAAAACCCTAATTTCGGTATTAAAAACCATAGATTGGGAATGCAATGTATGTATAAGGTTAAACGTCATTAATATTAAATTAATTAGGGAAAACCCTAATGAAGTACTGGAAATTCTAGTTGATTATTTGAAAACCCTAATACAAGATCTGAAAATCCTAATTTCAGATTCTGATTAAATGAAACCCTAATCTGGGAATATAAAGGAGAATTTTAATGCTTTAATGCTATTAATTAAGTATTAATTAGGGTAAAGGTTAATTAATTAACAAACCCTAATTTCTAATTTTTGGAACCCTAATTGTTTCGTCAGAAACCCTAATGCTCAATTGTGGATTTAATTGCTATATTAGCAATGTTAATTAGGAATTATAAATCTTAATTGTCAAGTTATTAGAAACCCTAACCTAATTAGGAAATCTAAATTTCTAAAATTGAAACATTATTTTTCTATTTAAAACCCTAAAATGTGGTTTTGAAATCTAATATACAAATTTGCCCCTAAGTGCTTAATTAACAATTTTAATTAGGATAAATTAGTGCTAATTAGCAAGATTGATTTATGATTGAGAAATTATGATATAATTAGGAAGCCCTAATTATAAGTTAGAAATTTAAAATTTTCTATTTTAAATTTAATTAGAGAATTTTTTTTTGAAATCCAAGTTGCTAAATATTTAAGGGTTAAAATCTAAACCCTAAAGGGTTAAACCCTAAACCCTAGATTGCTTTAAACCTAAACCCTAAAGGTTTGATCAAATACCAATTTTGGAATTAAAATTGTGTGAAAATGACATTTATGCCCTTATGTCACATTTTATATTATGTTGCTTGCAAATCCTACCATATGTGTAGTAGTTGAACTACTCTTGTCTTTCCATGATATCATTAAATGCCAGAAAATCAGTAACAAGCAACCATATATCAGTCAATGCTTGTATCATACAATTATATATAAAGAGTTAGAGAGAGAAAAGTGTTCTTAGTTGCTCCTTTTTTTCACAACCATCATCCAATACCTTCTCTCTCAAACACCTACGAAATTTAGCGCTAAATCAGTCATATATTGAAGCCCCACGTTTACCCACAACAAATCAGAAACATAGAATCAAGAATTGATGCATAAAGGTATAAACCCTAGCCAAGAAATTCGATCTTTGATCCTTTGATAAATGTTATGTTTTAGTGTTTAAACATGTAATATATAGTGTTAAACTATGATTTGGGTTTGTATAAAGTCGATTTATAACATTTAGACACTCAAAATATAAGTTTTCAAAAATCTGGAAAAAAATTTAAAGCTGAGGTCTTACAGCGAATGTCAGAGCCTCTAGATCTTTCTGTGTTAGATGTTTAGAATGTTTTATGTTATATATGTGTTCTATGCCATGTCTACTATGATCTGGGACTTGAATCAAGCCCAGATCATTCATAAATTTCAAGATATTCGTGGTCAAACCATGTTGACCGTTCACGGAAAACAAATTCTGGGCAGCCCAGAATTCCCAGAAGCCTATGACAAGATTTTTTATGACTCTAATCTTGCTACGGTTAATATTTTTGGCCATGTTGTTGTAATATGTTTGTAGACTGACATGTAGGCTACCCATTCTTGTCTTTAAAACGCCCAGATCGTACACTGGATCAAGATATGGAAGGTCAAAGTAACGTTGACCATCTGTTTTGGGACTTTTCTGGAAAACCCAGAAAAATGTTGAGCAAGGTTTCTGACATGGATTGACCATGCAAGATCTCGCTCATTTGTTGTTGTTATGATGATCGGATGTTATGTATTTATAGCCTGACATATTCTATACAAGATTCAACCTCTAGATCACATAAACCGAACATGAAATGAAAGTTATAAGGATCTAAAACAGGCACCTCGACTGTTCTTCAATTTCTGGAAAACCCAGAAATTGAAGAACAACATTGTCTGAGTTTTTGATGACCAATATCTCTCTGATCTGATGTTGTATGGCCATGAAACAAGTTGGTGATTGTAGTATTACGTTAGTACTATAATTTTAACACGAATTCCAGTCTAGAAATCAATGAGAACATAGAAATAAAACCGGTCAAACATGCCCCCCGAACTCTGACATGAAAGCTCAGGAACACTCAAGAACACCTATAGCGACAGAAAGTGTTGCTATAGCCCTTTAGCGACAGATTAATATTATTTTCCGGAAAATGATTAAAAATTAGAAAAAAATGGTTTTTAATTATTAAAAATACAAAATAAATTTCGAAAAATTATTTTAAAGTCTGAAAAATAGTTTTTAACTATTTTGAGTATATTTTGAAAATATTTAATATTTTTGGAATATAAATGGTATTTATTTACTTAATTATAATATTAAATAAATTATTTAAAAATGATTTTAATTCATAAAAAATCATGAAAAATAATATTATGGTATAAGAAAATATTTTAAGTTATTTTTGATGACTTTTGATATTTTGTGATGAATTTCATTAATTAATCAATATTAATGATAATTAGTTTATTTAATAGATATATTAAATAAATTATGGAAAATTAGAAATAATGATTTAAAAATCATATAAAAATGATTTAAGTGTTATAAAAATATTTTAAGTTATAAAATATAACTTTTGATATTTTGGCATGAAAATATTAATATTTTAATATTAATATTAATTAGCGGATAATGGAATTTATGGTTTATTAAAAATACTTTGATATATTATAATTATATTATAATATTATGTAATGATTTTTATTAATATTTTATATTAAATAAATATTAATGAATAAGGTATTATGTGGTATTTAATTCATTTAAATATGGTTTTAATGATTGAAAAATGTTGATAAATGGTAATAATTATCCAAAAGTTATTACGAGCCTAGGAAAAATGTTTTGTTTGATTAGAAATTATCTGTGATAATTGTTAAGTGGTTAGATAGAGTTCAATTGAACTTAAACTCGATAAAGGTCCGACTAGACCGTCGGGATATTAGAATTGTGTCGGGTTCAACTCAGACTGCAATAGTTTGACTTGATACCTAGTTTTATGTGTGTTATAGACTGATAGGGCTATGTGCTATGTGTTTAGGTTATTCTGTGGATATAAATATAACATTATTATACTGTGATATTATTCTAATTATTGGAGATCTATATTATTAATATTAGGTCTTCGGGGTAAAGCGTTATTAAATTGCGTTGCGGTAATCAACGGTTCAGTCAAGTTTTCTTTTACTTAACTCTAATAAGAGTAGTTTCTTCAAGCTTATGGTTAATCATTGCTGATTGCCATGAAAATTATACTATGTACATCTTGCATGTATAATTCAGGTATGAAAGGCTGATCACCTTCATTACCAGTTGGTTCAGAAATATTTGTTCATGTATAATACTTGTTCAGTCAAAAATTTGTTCATGCTAGTTCTCAATTATATTGATGAATTATAGAAAGCCCATTATTCATACTTTTCATTCATGATATATCGTTATATTGTTGTATATAAACTTGCTGGGCAACTTTCATGCTCACCCTTGCTATATCATGATAAAACATTGCAGATAAGTCGAATGCGTTCGGATACAGGAAACGATTAAAGCCAAGTTCAGCTTGGGATATAAAGTGCAGCTAGTTTGTAATAACGTATTTGATCAATATTGTTGTGTAATATATATTTTAGGAAATGTGTATTAAGTTAAGGTTACTCGATTTTGGGGAATAGTGTATAATGTAATGTATAAACAATTTATGTTTATATCTTCCGCAATTAGTGAAACAAATAGTATACCGGATTCGGGGCTACTATAGTTGGTATCAGAGCTGTTGGTTATGAAGCTTAGGTAGAAATACCTGAGACCAATACCCGCGGTGATTAGGATAAGATCTAACTCACATAGAGTAAGTTGGTCGGTAAGATTCAAAGATGAATCTCGGCGAGTGTAAAGATACAGAGTTCCCTAACTCTGATAATAAAGTTGAACAGTAATGGTGAATAGATCGAGTCTAAAAGACTGAAAGTACAGGGATAGAAGATCGTAAAACAAAACGATCATAGGCATAGAAATAAATCGTAATATATACGATAAGATCACCCCGTGATCTGATAAGGTTATGGCAGTTAGAAAGAATCAATCTTATGATTGAAAAGTTTACAGCATGATGCTGTGTGTAAGTTGTACTATGAAATTGTACTATAAAAACTCATGAAAGAGTTATGGATTATGAATACGAATTGAATTTGTATGGGAAAAAAAGGGGGTTAAGATTAGGTGGGGATTTCAATGAGGACTCGTGTCAGCCGCTGAGTTGTATGATTCCTTGTATGGGCGGGGAATTTGTACTTGGTTTTAGAATCACTTATCTTCTTGGTCGATGTAGTGGTTAGGTTGACCAATTCTTTGTATGGGCAGGGAATTGTTCACTTAGCTTCCTATATTGATTGGTGGTCGAGTTTGGTTTGACAACCACTTAGTTTCTGGCACTGATAATCATTGAAATGTTTGTGTCGCGATGTTTGCTATATGCATGTTAAGAGGGTGATTCATTTATCATTTGTATAACAAATAGATAGGTCATAGGTAGAGAATATAAGGTTAAGTACGAGTTCTTAAAACTAATACTTATGTGACATTCTTGATTCATAGTTATATGAAATGTTTATGAACCCCTCAGCGAATGGACGCCAAAGGTCTGTCTAGGAAAGTTCTTAAACTCATATAATTGTGGCCAGGTTATGAACTCATAAGTGTGGTTTTATGAACTGGGTATAGTTGTATGTGAATGGAGTGTTAAGGATTATAGGAACAGATAGATTGTTAAGCATATGTTCATTAGTGGAGATTTAGGTTTTTCTAAACCCCTAGCTTTGCTAAACCTCAATTTTTGACATCAAGCTAAATACGCACTATGTGCCTTTTAAAAAAAAATTTGTTTTTTATTTATCACTTATGTACCATGTGGCCTGGTACAGAGATGATAAAAAAATGATGGAGTTATCAATGCAGAATTACTTGGTGTTGGATGTGATCTAAAGGATCGTCAGCCCACTACAGTATGATGTAGTATAACAAAGTCACAAAATGACGAAATCCTCAACGGACTGTAAATACAGTGCGGCATCATGACGTCATTCTCAAAAATGTTTTATTGAAAGAAATTTCCCTAACCAAATTTTTTTGCTGTGGAATCAAATAAGACTGAGGTAAAATTTTTGTGCCTTTGGCAGTGATGGGAAAACAGATAAAATCAGTACTTGGCCAGTACAGGGCATATCGGGCTAATCACCCTTTGTGTCCGTAAGTAATGACGGTTTGCGGATGAATTTCCATAAAACCTTTGCAAAAATGAAAAACAAACAGTCTATACGATTCCTCAACACAGTTTTAAAAATTTTTGCCCTTGTGAGTGGTGTATTGGGTAGCATGTGAAATATGTGCGGACGGTGTAAGGTGTACGGTGTAAGGTGTAAGGTGAATTTCGGGGACGAAATTCTTAGAAGGAGGGGTGCATGTGACAACCCGAGAAATTAGACAATTTATGAAAATCTTAAATGATTAATTTAAGTTTAAATAATAGACCTAGACAAGAAATGAGTGTATGCGTTTGATGTTATTTGGATTGAATTTTGAGGATTTCAAAATTCGGTGAAGGATATAGGTGAATTATTTAGGATTAAGGATTCATGTAAATATGCTCTGTGTATATGGTTAATGAGGTGTTCAGAATGTAGTTAAGGGTCATGGGTTGATCAGATAAATTATATCTGTGACAAACCCTAAGTTTATATTAAGAACGACAACGTTCAGTTAGAAAACCCTAACGTCTAATAAGAAACCTTAGAAATCGGTTCTGGAAACCCTAGTTTCAGTTCCGAGAAATTCGAAATCCTAATTCGGTGCATGGAACCCTAAATCGGGAATTTAATGGCGTAAGTGTAAATAATTATAGGATTAATTAGGGTTAATCTTAACAAATTGATTACAAAACCCTAATTTCAAATTTGAAACCCTAATTTCGGTATTAAAAACCCTAGATTGGGAATGCAATGTATGTATAAGGTTAAACGTCATTAATATTAAATTAATTAGGGAAAACCCTAATTAAGTACCGGAAATTCTAGTTGATTATTTGAAAACCCTAATACCATATCTGAAAATCCTAATTTCAGATTCTGATTAAATGAAACCCTAATCTGGGAATATAACGGAGAATTTTAATGCTTTAATGCTATTAATTAAGTATTAATTAGGGTAAAGGTTAATTAATTAACAAACCCTAATTTCTAATTTTTGGAACCCTAATTGTTTCGTCCGAAACCCTAAGGCTTAATTGTGGATTTAATTGCTATATTAGCAATGTTAATTAGGAATTATAAATCCTAATTGTCAAGTGATTAGAAACCCTAATCTAATTAGGAAATCTAAATTTCTAAAATTGAAACATTATTTTTCTATTTAAAACCCTAAAATGTGATTTTGAAATATAATATACAAATTTGCCCCTAAGTGCTTAATTAGCAATTTTAATTAGGATAAATTAGTCCTAATTAGCAAGATTGATTTATGATTGAGAAATTATGATATAATTAGGAAGCCCTAATTATAAGTTAGAAATTTAAAATTTTCTATTTTAAATTTAATTAGAGAATTTTTTTTGAAATTCAAGTTGCTAAATATTTAAGGGTTAAAATCTAAACCTAAAGGGTTAAACCCTAAACACTAGATTGCTCAAAACCTAAACCCTAAAGGTTTGATCAAATACCAATTTTGGAATTAAAATTGTGTGGAAATGACATTTATGCCCTTATGTCACATTTTATATTATGTTGCTTGCAAATCCTACCATATGTGTAGTAGTTGAACTACTCTTGACTTTCCATGAGATCATTAAATGCCAGAAAATCAGCAACAAGCAACCATATATCAGCCAATGCTTGTATCATACAATTATATATAAAGAGTTAGAGAGAGAAAAAGTGTTCTTAGTTGCTCATTTTTTTCACAACCATCATCCAAGACCTTCTCTCTCAAACACCTACGAAATTTAGCGCTAAATCAGTCATATATTGAAGCCCCACGTTTACCCACAACAGATCAGAAACATAGAATCAAGAATTGATGCATAAAGGTATAAACCCTAGCTAAGAAATTCGATCTTTGATCCTTTGATAAATGTTATGTTTTAGTGTTTAAACATGTAATATATAGTGTTAAACTATGATCTGGGTTTGTATAAAGTTGATTTATAACATTTAGATACTCAAAATATAAGATTTCAAAAATCTGGAAAATTTTTTAAAGCTGAGGTCTGACAGCGAATGTCAGAGCCTCTAGATCTTTCTGTGTTAGATGTTTAGAATGTTTTATGTTATATATGTGTTCTATGCCATGTCTACTATGATCTGGGACTTGAATCAAGCCCAGATCATTCATAAATTTCAAGATATTCGTGGTCAAACCACGTTGACCGTTCACGGAAAACAAATTCTGGGCAGCCCAGAATTCCCAGAAGCTTCTGACAAGATTTTTTATGACTCTAATCTTGCTAAGGTTAATATTTTTGGCCATGTTGTTGTAATATGTTTGTAGACTGACATGTAGGCTACCCATTCTTGTCTTTAAAACGCCCAGATCGTACACTGGATCAAGATATGGAAGGTCAAAGTAACGTTGACCATCTATTTTGGGACTTTTCTGGAAAACCCAGAAAAATGTTGAGCAAGGTTTCTGACATGGATTGACCATGCAAGATCTCGCTCATTTATTGTTGTTATGATGATCGGATGTTATGTATTTATAGCCTGACGTATTCTCTACAAGATTCAACCTCTAGATCACATAAATCGAACATGAAATGAAAGTTATAAGGATCTAAAACAGGCACCTCGACTGTTCTTCAATTTCTGGAAAACCCAGAAATTGAAGAACAACATTGTCAGAGTTTTTGATGACCAATATCTCTCTGATCTGATGTTGTATGGCCATGAAACAAGTTGGTGATTGTAGTATTACGTTAGTACTATAATTTTAACACGAATTCCAGTCCAGAAATCAATGAGAACATAGAAATAAAACAGGTCAAACATACCCCCCGAACTCTGACATAAAAGCTCAAGAACACTCAAGAACACTCAAGAACACCTATAGCGACAGAAAGTGTCGCTATAGCCCTTTAGCGACAGATTAATATTATTTTCCGGAAAATAATTAAAAATTAGAAAAAAATGGTTTTTAATTATTAAAAATACAAAATAAATTTTGAAAAATTATTTTAAAGTCTGAAAAATAGTTTTTAACTTTTTTGAGTATATTTTGAAATTATTTAATATTTTTGGAATATGAATGGTATTTATTTATTTAATTATAATATTAAATAAATTATTTAAAAATAATTTTAATTCATGAAAAATCATGAAAAATAATATTATGGTATAAGAAAATATTTTAAGTTATTTTTGATGACTTTTGATATTTTGTGATGAATTTCATTAATTAATCAATATTAATGATAATTAGTTTATTTAATAGATATATTAAATAAATTATGGAAAATTAGAAATGATGATTTAAAAATCATATAAAAATGATTTAAGTGTTATAAAAATATTTTAAGTTATAAAATATAACTTCTGATATTTTGGCATGAAAATATTAATATTTTAATATTAATATTAATTAGCGAATAATGGAATTAATGGTTTAAAAATCATATAATTATGATTTTAAGGTATTAAAAATAATTTGATATATTATAATTATATTATAATATTATGTAATGATTTTTATTTATATTTTATATTAAATAAATATTAATGATTAAGGTATTATGTGGTATTTAATTCATTGAAATACGGTTTTAATGATTGAAAAATGTTGATAAATGGTAATAATTATCCGAAAGTTATTACGAGCCTAGGAAAAATGTTTTGTTTGATTAGAAATTATCTGTGATAATTGTTAAGTGGTTAGATAGAGTTTAATTGAACTTAAACTCGATAAAAGTCCGACTAGACCGTCGGGATGTTAGAATTGTGTCGGGTTCAACTCAGACTGCAATAGTTTGACTTGATACCTAGTTTTATGTATTATAGACTGATAGGGCTATGTGCTATGTGTTTAGGTTATTTTGTGGATATAAATATAACAGTATTATACTGTGATATTATTCTAATTATTGGAGATCTATATTATTAATATTAGGTCTTCGGGGTAAAGCGTTATTAAATTACGTTGCGGTAATCAACGGTTTAGGCAAGTTTTCTTTTACTTAACTCTAATAAGAGTAGTTTCTTCAAGCTTTATGGTTAATCATTGCTGATTGTCATGAAAATTGTACTATGTACATCTTGCATGTATAAGTCAGGTATGAAAGGCTGATCACTTTCATTACCAGTTGGTTCAGAAATGTTTGTTCATGTATAATACTTGTTCAGTCAAAAATTTATTCATGCTAGTTCTCAATTATATTGATGAATTATAGCAAGCCCATTATTCATACTTTTCAATCATGATATATCGTTATATTGTTTTATATAAACTTGCTGGGCAACTTTCATGCTCACCCTTGCTATATCATGATAAAACATTGCAGATAAGGCGAATGCGTTCGGATACAGGAAATGATTAAAGCCAAGTTCAGCTTGGGATATAAAGTGCAGCTAGTTTGTAATAACGTATTTGATCAATATTGTTGTGTAATAGATATTTTAGGAAATGTGTATTAAGTTAAGGTTACTCGATTTTGGGGAATAATGTGTAATGTAATGTATAAACAATTTATGTTTATATCTTCCGCAATTAGTGAAAGAAATAGTATACCGGATCCGCGGTGATTTGGCGCCCGGATTCGGGGCTACTACAGGTACAACCATTTAAAAAACCAACTGGTGACTCTTAATAGTCCCATCGTCGACATTATACATGTTGGACCTTTTTCACTTATTTTTTCAAACAAATCTCACCTAAAATGAGAACACCAAAGAACAAGTAACGGAAAGGAACACCCAAAAATCCTGACGTCGACAGGTGGCGACTCTGCTGGGGACTCCAGTAAGAGGACTTAAGCCGCTACTACAATCTTTTCAAAACTGTTATCTACTTGTGTGTGGATGTTGCATTTGCATTGGATGAATGTGTATGAATGCATGTCTTGTTTGAGCTTAGTGTTTCGCATCATATCTACGTGTGATGTTAGTGCTTCGCACTTTAAACTGCTTATGATATTAGTGCTTCGCACATGTCATTATTTCATACGGTGAGACGCGATGTATGTGAATGTATGTTGTGTGGTCCCTCCACCAGGAGGCTATCCCGGCGGTGTTTGATTACTGGACTCGTGAGAAGACTAATTCTCCGAGGCTCAGGAAAGGCACCACCCAAATTCGCTCCAGTTGAAAGACCGGATTAACTTCCCGTCTAGTAGATTGCGATGATTTGGGAACCTTCATGCCAAAAAGCCGCGAGAGTAACCTAAGATAGGTCAGCCTCTAATAAATCGAAAATGAAGGAAAGTCTCTTCATGCTCTCATTTCAATTACTTGTAAACACAATTACTTATAATTTCATTCCATATCTATCTCCATGTAATGAGAAATATGAAGCAATATGTCCACATACATGCTACAAATAGCTGACACCCATTTTGTAGGATAAAATTCCTAAAATGGACACATCACACAACATGTCATTATATACCTTCCCTAAGGACTAAACTATGTCAGTCTTTCGCAGGGAATTAATCGGACCTACTACCTGGTCAAAGTCCAAAAAGGCAACAGGCCTACAGTCAATCATGTTGTCATCCGACCAGACTGAACTTAATCCAGTTTCTCGCAAAGAATTCGACGGGTTAAGCAAACAGATTACAGATTTGGTTGTTCTATTAAAAGAATTACACCAGTCTACACAGGGTCAGAAAATACCCGTACATACTGAGCCCTCCACACAAGGAGGAATTCTAGTCATTACCATACCAGAGCCATAGTTGGATACAACCAACAAAACGAATGACGTTGTCCATTCCACTAGAGATCCAGACAATGGTGACATCAAAAAGAAAGTCCTCCAAATGGAAGAGACCCTTCGCGCTATCAAAGGAATTGGAACACACGGAAGTGTTGCATATGCTGATCTATGTATTTTTCCTGGTGTGCACTATCCAGAAAAATTTAAAACTCCTGACTTTGAAAAATATGACGGGTTTGGGGATCCTTATACACATTTAAAAGTATTTATTGGAGAACTTGGATCCTATGCCGGGGATGAAAAACTCAGAATGCAATTATTCCAAAAGAGTCTAACTGGAGAAGCCCGTTCGTAGTACACAAGATTAGACAACTCCAAAATCCACAGCTCGAAAGAGCTAGCACATGCCTTCCTCACTCAATACAGTTTTCAAACTCAGATGGCTCCTGATCGGTATCAAATTACCAAGATCAAAAAATAGTCTAATGAGTCTTTCAGAGAGTATGCTCAAAGGTGGAGACGCCTAGCTGCCCAAGTTATTCCTGCCTTGTTAGAATCAGAAATGGTTATGACATTCATAGACATACACGAAGCTCCCTTCTATGAGAGAGTTTTAGCCGGCATCGGCAAACCATTTTCTGAAATGGTTAAACATGGGGAGATGGCTGAAATGGGGTTGAAGTCAGGAAAGATTCAAGACCTAGCCGCACTCAAAGCAGTTTCTGATCACATCCAATCTAGAAATTATGGGAACAACCCCCAGAGGGTCCATAAAAAGAAAGAAGAAGATGTTTCCTTGATACTACAGGGACAAAAAGGCAATTAAAGTATGCCTATTCAAAGGAGAAACTACACTCCCTTTCCATCATAATCTACAAACCCTCCACTACCAAAAGGTAGAGAAGTCAAACGCCCTCGAGTGTTTACACCCTTAGGGGATACCCTCGAGAACATTCTTAATCTTCTGACAACACAGAAGAAAATTACGCATCTTCTTCCACCAGCCAGCCCTAATGGACGGGGTTTCAATGCTACTAGGAAATGTGTTTATCATGCCAGGGCACCTGGACATAATACTCAAGATTGTTGGGCATTGAAACACAAGATCCAGGACCTAATAGATAATGGAGAGATCGTAGTCACCAAACCTGATCAGCCTCACGTATAAGACAACCCTCTTCCTCAACACAAAGAAGAAGAGGTCAACATGATCAATTGGAGCAATGGACAGAGTTCCAACTTCAGCTGTGAATCTTCCCAGACCCTCAAAGACGGTGATGACAAATGGGATTATGTCAAGTTCTAATTCACAATGGAATGAAAGATCAAAGCTCTCGACGAATAAATCGAGCAATTGGCGGAACTGGTGACTTATCAGCATCAAGTGACTCAGAAATTAATTAGCCAGTAGCATGCCAGTCTCCTACCAATCATCATGAATATTCCCTCATCCCTTTCAGAAAATGAACTGGAAGACAAAGTGAGGAAGAGAGCAAATGCCAAAGCCCGTCGGGATTTTGCCAACAAACGGGAATTCACCTATTTGGGCCAACCCATGGAGGAAATCCTTCACATGTTAATTAATGAAGGAAGGATCAGTTCCCTTCTACCTCCAATCAACCCCCGTTCGGGATGGTACAACTCTGATGGAGTATGTCAATACCGTTCCCAATCTCGCAGTCACAGCACAGAAGAATGTTGGCCACTCCGCCACCTTATTCAAAATCTAATCAATAGTGGTGTATTGCGCTTGGCAGATAACGACATTTTGTTACGTGCAAGTGAGAATGCAGGCCCTAGTAAGTGGAAAAGTGTGGTAGCAGTTATATCCACTGAAGCTGAAGGGATTAATACTGTTCTCATAACTCTGATAATTCAGCTCAAAGGAAGAAACAATCCTTTGAAAGTGGCTGCTCCTGAGCCAATCAACTTGTCATGCAGAGCACAATATCATATTGTTAGCTTGCGCAAGGTTCCGTGGAATTATGGAGAAGATGAAGTATCCACCTCACATACCACTGCTGCAGTGTCGAAGGAAAATCCACTGTATCTTCCCCATTAGGCGATGAACCCCACCACCAAATCAAAGGGAAAAATACCCATGGAGAAGATTGAAAAATTCCTCTGCGCTGTGGATCATAACGAAGCCTCGGTGGTTTTAAGCTTGAAGGAAGCTCCACCACAAATATCAATTTTGGACTTGGTCTTAACTTCCGAGAATCACCGGAAGGTCTTGTTAAAGGTTTTTGAAGAAGCCTATCTTCCGACATAAGTGGATACAGAAAAATTTCAACACATGGTTGATCACATTTTCAACACTAATATGATATCCTTCACTGATGATGACATACCGCCCGAAGGGACTAGTCATTCCAAACCGTTGCACATTGCGGTCTTGTCCTCTGGATATATGGTGGCTTAAATCTTAATAGATGGAGGTTCCTCTCTAAATATCTGCCCATATGCCACCTTGGTGAAGATGAATATCAATCTCAACCGAATTCGGAGTAGCCATACTATCATCAACGCTTTTGATGGAGCCCGCCGTAACTCGGTTGGAGTAATTGAGCTGCCAATCAAAATTGGCCCTCATACATTCTGCGTATCCTTCCATGTGCTCAAGATAGATTCGGGATACAATCTGCTCTTTGGACGACCATGGATCCACATGGCAGGGGCAGTCCTCAGCGTGGGGATATACCGTTCATCAATGTCAATGCAGACGTAGAACCAGTCAGTTTTTATGCTTTGGAAATAAGCAACACCAAACACCACGCTATTGGAGCACCATTGCTCGAACCCCACATTTCTGATGAGGTGATGTCAGCCACTCAAGAAATGATGTCGTTGGGTTATAAACCAGGACAAGGGTTGGGTAAAGATGGCCAGGGTATCCAATACCCCATTCGATTAACCAAGTAAGTTGGAACAGCTGGACTAGGCTATTCTGCCAGCTCTAGTCACAGGAATCCTCATAAGCATCAATAGATTCTTTCAGCTTCAACCATGTGGCGTTTGGCTTCGCCTTCAAACTCCGAGTCCGCACAACCTCCAGTAAAGGTGGGAGCCAATGTCATGGCCATGTTATTTCCTAAGCTGAAATTGGTGAAGGAAAAGAAAATTGTTATTCCAGATCCCGCAATCGAAGAAGAGGAGCGGAGAATCAAAGAAAATGTTGTCCGAATAATGTCGGGCATGCACATCATCGTCCATGATGAACATACCAATAGATACACCCCAGATGATGATTGCCCTGACGTAATGGCCATCATTCAGGACAAAGAGGATGATGACAATCCCTCCATCACTACGGTCCACCTGGACTTTACCCTTACCAATTGAAACAGCATTCCTTGCTTTGGTCGACAAGGGTAAAGCAGGCAGAAATTCTTTTCTGCCACGTAGATACAATAACTGCTTACTTTTCTATACAGTATTAGCAGTTTATTTTGCCAGTATATGCTATCATTATGTATGATCAACGCATTTCATATATACTAAGTGAAAGCATATTTTGTTTCAGGACTCTAAATTTAGATGTGCCTGTATTTGCGGATACGATGCCTCTTCTACGCAAGGATTGTACCTTTGATGTAGAGATGAATTCAGCCTTGATGGATCTCCAGGATGACATTGAGGTGCCTCTAGAAATTCAAGAATGGGTCAAAGACAAACCCAAACCCAGCCTTGATCAAACCACTTCTTTCAATCTCAGAACCTTAGAAAGCCCTAAGTTAATCCAGATTGGCTCAGACCTTACTCCAAACCAACGGAATGACATGGTTATTCTATTAACAAAATTCCAAGATGTGTTTGCATGGTCTCATGAAGACATGGTGGGTTTGTCCGCTGACATTGTCCTTCATTGCCTTCCCATTAAAGAGGGATTTAAGCCAATCAAGAAAAATCTTAGGCGATTGAAACCTGAGTGGAGTTTAAAGGTGAAAGAAGAAATTGTGAAACAATTTTAAGCCGACATCATCATGGTGTCTACAATCTACATATCCTAAGTGGATATCTAACACCGTGCCTGTACCTAAACATGGAGGGAAGGTGCGAGTTTGCGTGGATTACCAGGACTTGAACAAAGCTTGCTTAAAAGACAGTTTTCCCGTGCCATTTATCCACATTCTCATTGATAATACTGCGCAATACGATATGTACTCCTTTGCTGATTGCTTTGCGGGGTACCATCAGATCATGGTTGCCGAGGAAGATCGTGAAAAGACTGCTTTCATCACTCCTTGGGGAACTTTTTGCTATAAACGGTTGTCATTCGGCCTCATCAATGCCGGAGCTACCTATCAACGAGCTATGATGGCTCTTTTCCATGACTTAATGCATAAAGAGATTGAGATCTACGTGGATGACATCATTATCAAGTCCCTGAAGGAGGATGACCATCTAGACCATCTCAGAAAGTTGTTCAACAGGTTGCGTAAGTACAACTTGAAGTTGAATCCAGCTAAGTGCATCATTGGCGTCAAGTCAGGCAAGTTGCTAGGATTTCTAGTCAGCCACAAAGGGATTGAGCTGGATCTTACCAAAATCCAAGCCATCACAGAAATGCCCATTCCTCAGATAGAGAAGGAAATACGGGGATTTTTGGGAAGGATCAATTTCATCAGCAGGTTTATCTCCCAACTCACAGCAACTTGTGAGCCAATCTTCAAGTTATTAAGGAAGAACTCCTCCATGAAATGGAATGATGAGTTCCAGAATGCATTCCTTATAATCAAGAAACAGCTAGTCAAAGCTCCTATCTTGGTACCACCTAGGGATGATGTTCCCCTGTTCATGTACCTGTCCATAAGTGACAATGCCATGGGTTGTATGCTAGGAAAGAAAGGCGATAGAGGCCAAGAATGAGCTATCTATTACTTTAGCAAAAGGTTCAACAGCAGTGAACACAAGTACACTCAGATCTAGAAGACATGTTGTGCTTTAGCATGGGCTTCCATGAGGTTACAACATTACCTCCATGGTCACACAACCCATCTCATATCCTACGTGGATCCTCTCAAGTACGTGTTCAACAAACCCATGTTGAATTACCCACTATCCAGATGGCAGTTGATCCTAAAACAATTTGACATTGTATATATGACTCAAAAGTCCATCAAAGGTCAAGGAATTGCAGATCAACTGGCCGCCACACCTTTAGGGGATTTCAAACCCTTAGAAACATATTTCCCCAATGAAGGAGTAATGATAGTACAGCAACACCATCAGTACAATACACGCCAATCATGGAAGATGTATTTTGATGGAGCTTTGAACATGGAAGGTTCTGGAGCTGGAGCAATTCTAATATCTGATACGGCAGAGCAGTATCCCGTTGCCGTCAAATTACAGTTTATCAGCACCAATAATACGGCTGAGTATGAAGGCTGTCTCATGGGGCTAAAACTTGCACGTTCAATTGGCATCAAGCGGTTAACTGTCCTTGGAGATTCGGAGTTGGTAATCAGACAATCCACCGGAGTCTATTAAACCAAGGAACTACATTTGCTGTCTTACCATCGGCGGGTTTTAAAGATGGCTTTGGAGTTCGAAGAAATCTCCTTTATACACATTCCTCGTAATAGGAATGATTTCACAGACGCATTAGCAACTTTGGCCTCCTTGGTTCGCATATCAGATAAGGAACACTTGGCAAGGGTCACAATTACCCTGAACAAGGCCCCAGCCTATGGGAATTACGTTGGAGAAGTATCGGATGAGCTACCTCCCATCCAACCTTCTTAGTATCAGCATATCAAGGAATATCTGCGAGATGGATCTACACCCGCTGAGGCGAGCCTGACTGGGAAAAGGCGGATTCATCAACTTGCTATGAAGTTCTACCTGAGTGGAGATGCGCTCTATAAAAGAGATGCAGGACTAGGTCTCCTCATGTGTCTAGACAAAGATCAAGCCCAAAGGCTTATGGATGAAATCCATGGTGGAGTCTGTGGCCCCCATATGAGTGGCCCCCTCCTTGTCAAGAAAGTCCTCAGGACGGGACATTACTGACTGTCTATCAAAGCTGATTGAAACGACCACGTTAGAAGATGCTATTAGTGCCAGATTCATGGGACTGTTATACACTCTCCTCCACGGGAGCTCCACAATATGAGTTTGCCTTGGCCCTTCTCAATGTGGGGAATGGATGTTATTGGGCCCATTGAGCCTAAAGCCAGTAATGGTCACCGATTTATCTTTACCATGATCGACTACTTCACCAAGTGGGTAGAAGTAGCCTTCTTCCCCAGGGTCACTAAATAAGTCATCATTGCTTTCATTAGAAACAATTTCGTTTGTCGATATAAACAACCAGAGGTGATTGTGTCAGACAATGCTAAAAACCTCAACAACAAAATGATGGAGGAGTTATGCAGTGAATTCCACATCAAACATCTTAACTCTGTCATCTATCGTCTGAAGATGAACGGTGCTATTGAAGCGACTAACAAAAACATCAAGAAGATTATGCAAAAGATGTCTGCCAACCACAAAGATTGGTCTGACCTATTGCCTCTGACTCTGTTAGCCTATAGGACCACAATGCGTACTTCAACTGGGGCAAATCCCTATGCTTTACCTTATGGGATGGAAGCAGTGCTCCCCATAGAAGTTGAGATGGAATCTCTCAGTGTGTTGATCGAAGCTCAGCTGGATGAAAACCAATGGGTACAAGAAAGGTATCACCAATTGTATCTGATAGACGAAAGTCGAACCGCGGCTATCTTCTATGGTCAGCTATATCAGCAAAGGATCACCAGATCCTACAATAAAAAAGTCCAGCTATGGCAATTTAAACAACATGACTTGGTTCTGAAGAAGATCCTTGACAACCAAGATCAGCCCAAAGGAAAATTCGCTCCTAACTGGGAAGGCCCGTTTATTGTCAAAGAAGTATTGACAGGAGGCGCTCTCAGATTGCAAGAAATGGACGGCGATGAATTTCCACAACTCATCAACTCGGACACCGTGAAATGATATTACGTCTGAAGTAACCAGCAAACACTCTGGTGTGTCATCATCAGGTCACCAGTCATTCCGGTTCTTTAACCCTTTACCACTTACAACTTGCTACAGTTTGCCCCTCAGGGAAACATACTTTTCAAGCCAGCAGCCTGGCTTTCTCATTTGCGCTCATACAACTTAGGTCATCCCACCGCAGATTGAACCTCTTGCGTTCGCAGTTTGGCTACCCATACATGGGATCAAACTTCTCCTGCCTGTAGTTTATCCTCAACCTAGGATTAAACTTTCTCCTCCCCGCACTCTGACCTTCACATGGGATTACGTTTTTCTTTTCGCCCTGAGGGACGAACTATGTCGACCTGATCTCCTCTTCAATAGGAGTACGTAAGCAACCATTTCATATGGCCCAGTCGCAATAAAACAAAAACAACAAAAACATTTCTACCCTCTTCTCCTTACAAAAACAAAAACAACTAAAAACATTACTACACCATATTAGCTATATACAGCGTTGAACCTCTTACACCAGGTTCGAACTACGCAGACTCGATCTCCTCTTCAATAGGATTACGTAGGCAGCCATTCATGGTGCGGTCTCACCCCCTACCAAAACACAAACCATTGTCAACGGGTATTGGGATTCACTTTCAATCCACTAAATCTCATTCGGCTTCAGACCAAAGGGATGGAATTACCTGAACTCCTCCCTAATAGGAAATTCGGCGACCATCTAAGCTGCGGTCATACCTCGAAGAGAAATACTAAACCATAAGAGGTGGAATTAACATGGTTTTTCCTAAATAGAAGTACAGACAACCATCTGTGGTCCGGTCAATCTCAGAGAGGAAAGCCACATTCCTCTCCATATTTCCATTCAGAAACAAGTCCCAAGACACCAAAGATGGTAGGGATATACATAGATCGATGATCCATTCTGAACTATCCAGAGACAGCTCAATGTCCATCCACCAAGGAAGAATTCAAAATACATCAAGATCACAAGCCCTGAAGCAGCAGGAAAAATATCAAGTAAATAGCAAGGCATATCTAAAAGGGAAGTGATCCAAAAATATATTTCCCTATCATATATAATGTTGTTTGATATATATACAATGTGAACTATACATGACAAAATGGCTAAGCTAGTCTGCGCAGGTAAATACAAGCTCATCTATGAATCAGGGTACATGCGAGCTAGCAAGACCAACATGGCATCCCTCTCAGAGGAAGGAGGTAAAGTTGTAGTCTCCTGCATGAGAATATCCACGCTAGCCAACAGATCTGTAGCCATCTGCATGATGACCATATGCTCATCAATGTAAGCATTCATCTCTGCGATCATGCCAGTGGTAAGGGACCTCGCTGCAGTACTATCTGTGACAGCCACATCCCGGGCAGATATAGCATTATCCCGCTCAACTATCACTGTGTCTCTGTCTGACCTGGCCTCATCCCGCTCAATAACAGTGGCATCTATACGAGCTAATGCCTCGTCTCTCTCTAATAAGGCGACGTCCCTCACATCAAGAGCACTCGACATCATAGATCGAATCTAGTCTCTCTCAAAGGTCATCAGATGAAGACTCTGCTCTAAATACTGTGTCGAGTGCTGGATCACAAAAGTACTGGTACTAGGAGAATCCAGAAGAAATACTGGCAACCCAGTAGCGGTATCCTCCTCGATGTAGGTATCAATGTCCTACATAGGCTCTACATCGTATAACTTGCTCTCCAGTACTGTAAATACTGCTGCAGCCGATAAAACCTCCATCTCCATCCATGCGTAGTACTCTGCGGAATAACCGGGACGACTGGCAGGAAAAACAGCTAGCTCACGCTGATCCCAACAAGCATATACACGAGATCGGTCCTCGATTAAGAGGTATCGAGAAGATGAGCTGTAACAACCCGATATTTTCTATATAAATAAATAAGAAATTTTGCGTATAATTTTTTTTTTATTTTAAAGATGAGGATTTGTGCAAGATATTGTGTATATGTATATATGTGGTAAATAAAAATATATTTATTACATGAATATTTACAAATAATCTTATTTTAGAATTATTGATTATTATAAAAGTATA
Organism: Panax japonicus; assembly: GCA_020205505.1. NCBI lineage: Eukaryota > Viridiplantae > Streptophyta > Magnoliopsida > Apiales > Araliaceae > Panax > Panax japonicus. Next base: position 57,021,182 of record CM035094.1, on the reverse strand, counting down.
TTCTTATAATAATTACTTTTATGGTAGAAATGTTTTATTAATTATTTTCCATGAAAATATAATCATATATTATTTAAATAATATATGGAGTGATTTTTTAGAATAAATATAATAATTATTTTATTATAGGAATTTTAGTACAGATTATTAAGTTAATTATTTTACCTTAATTATTAAGGTTAAATATGAAAGAATAATCAGATATGGAATCCAAACCCTAATTTTGGATTATTGTCAAGGTATGAGAATAATAATACAATATTAATTATATTTTGATTTTTTCAGTGCTATGAATATGTACTGTATGTACGTAATATTGAGGGTTGGTCAATTATGGTATATATTGACTCAAACCCTAGCATTAATTGATTTAACCACGTTTATCAATGTAAATGGAAAATTTAAGACTATTATATAACTGTGTTATATGATATATATATATATATATATATATATATATATATATATATATATATATACATATATATATGAGATTCCATCCATGGCAACCGGTTGCCATGGACATTGTTCTAACAACCTCTTTTCGGACCATTGATTAACTTATTGGAAGGCTAAGATTGAAACATAAATAACTCCAGACCGCTACAAGCTCTTCTGACTGTTAATAAAAAAAAACACCCCAGCCGGCACAAGCTCTCACGGCTTGGCAAAACTCACCCATGTAAAACTCTCACGCCTTTTTGTATTACATTAATTTTCACTTTTAATATTATATTAAATACTAATATTACAAAATATTGTATTAATATTAATATTATAAAATATTATATTAATAATATTACAAAATATTATTATTAATATTTTATAATAATAATAATAATATTATTATTAATATTAATAATAGTGTATTAATATTAATATTTTATAATACTAATATTATTAATATAAATAATATTAATGATTTTGTAATAATATTTAGTTAATGATTTTGTAATAATATTTATTTTAAGATAATATTATTACAAAATTATTAACTTAAACATTAAATTAAATATAAAAAAAACTGAAAGTGAATGAAAACCAAAATGACATAGAAGAAAAAAAACTCAACTGTGAGAGCTTGTGCCGGTTGAGTTTAGTTAATAATAGTTTAAGTTAAAGATAATATTATTACAAAATCATAGTTTAGTTAATAATAGTTTAAGTTAAAGATAATATTATTACAAAATTATTAACTAAACTCAACCGGCACAAGCTCTCACAGTTGAGTTTTTTTTTTCTTTTTTTCTTTTATGTCATTTTTGTTTTCATTCACTTTTAGTTTTTTTTAATATTTAATTTAAAAGTTTAAGTTAATAATTTTGTAATAATATTATCTTAAAATAAATATTATTACAAAATCATTAACTAAATATTATTACAAAATCATTAATATTATTTATATTAATAATATTAGTATTATAAAATATTAATAATATTAATATTAATACACTATTATTAATATTAATAATAATATTATTATTATTATAAAATATTAATAATAATATTTTGTAATATTATTAATATAATATTTTATAATATTAATATTAATACAATATTTTGTAATATTAGTATTTAATATAATATTAAAAAGTGAAAATTAATGTAATACAAAAAGGCATGAGAGTTTTACATGGGTGAGTCTGTCAAGCCGTGAGAGCTTGTGCCGGCTGGGGTGTTTTTTTTATTATTATTAACAGCCGGAAGAGCTTGTAGCGGTCGGGAGTTATTTATGTTTCAATCTTACCCTTCCAATAAGTTAATCAACGGTCCGAAAAGAGGTTGTTAGAACAGTGTCCATGGCAACCGGTTGCCATGGATGGAATCCCTATATATATATATATATATATATTGTGTGTTATGCAAATTAGGAAACTCTAAATATTAAATTTAAAATCCTAGTTTATATTTGTATTTTCTAAATATTAGAAAACCCTAATTTGAAATCTAAATTGGAGTTCGTGATCAGTCAGAAATTATGTTACTGTGTTTTATAACACGTACAATAGACTTTAATTGCTAATTAAGGTAAACCTAATTAGTAAATTAAAACCCTAAAACCTAGAACCCTAATTTGATAATTAGAAAATCCTAATTATAATTATTTAACCCTAATTATGAAAACCCTAAACTCTAATTGCTATTTTGGCAAGGTTAATTATGATTAGTGGTACAAATCCCTAATGTTCATTTATAATATAATTACTAACTTACCTAATTAACAATTTTAATTTTTCAAAATTTTAGAAACTAAAATTTATTTAATTTTATTTTATTTTTATATAAATCCTAAATTGGAAATCCTACATTTGATTTGTGTTAAACCTTAGGGTTAAACCCTAAGGGTCAAACCCTAAGGGTTTGCCAAATGACAAAATGGCCATTAAATTTCCAAGTGAAAAGACCAAAAATACCCTATTGAATTATTGGATTTTGACAAGTGTTAGAGTTGTTGGAGTTGGTGAACAACTATGTTGACAATTGTGACTTACAATTAGGGGTGCTCAAAAAATTCGGTTTTTTCGGTTTTTTACCGAACCGGTCTGTACCGAAACCGGCGGTACCGGTTTTTTTCGGTATCGGTTTTTTCGGTACCGGTTTTTCAGTTTTTTTATAATTTTCGGTACCGGTTGCGGTAATGAATTTTTTGGATTCGGTAAAAACTGAAATACCGAAAAAAAAAATCGAACTATAATAATTATTAATTAATACTTTAATTACTTTACAACTTCACTGACTCAGTTTTCAGTTACTCATTTTCTCTCTTTTATCGACTTGAGACTTCACTTTACTCTAGTTTTGCAGTCTTCTTCAGTCTTCTACACTAGTTTTGCAGTCTTCTTCACAAATATGAAATAACTTCTCCTCCATGGCTCCATTGAAGCTTCTCCTCCGTTAACGCTCAACGCCTCAACCTGTCGTCCTGCGGCGCCTGCCCTCTCTCAAATCTAAGCATCTCCGACTAGACGTCGACGGTAAGTCGTAACTCGTGAGATCTCAGATTTACACATCATATACACTATAATACTTTCTGATTTCTGATTTCTAATTTCTGATTTCTGATTTCTTCACTCTGAGATCTGAGATTACTAGGTTTTTCGAATCTTTTGACCATAGTACCACAAAATCTTTTTGCTATATTTATCTTCTCATAATCTATATTTTTTTTCGACCGTCTATTAGGTGTTTGATAAAATTACTGTGAGAATATAGTTTGTCAATTAGACTTCAGTTTCCAAGTTAATAAGAAACTGCAGATATTCATATGATGGAGTAGTATTTGTTTCTGTTGACTTTGGCTTGGACTGGTCATCAATATTTTAGGCATTATGAAGATAATTTGTACATTTTTAATGCCTTCATTTTTACTTTAACAGTGTAACCTACTGTTGTAAACAATATATGCGAATGGAATATGATATTTTGTGATCTATAATTTGAACTTTGAAGCCTTCAATACTCAATAGTGTATTGTGTGTTCCAGGTTCATAACTACTTTCTTTGTAGGCTGTATGATCTTTCAAGTGTAATTATTGATAAAAGTCCATTTGGCCTGGATCTTGTCTAGAAATTTGGGCTGTTTTTATTTATGCTACATACAATGAAATGTTGTATTATTCTTTGGGCTACACCCCGAGAAAAAGAGGAGCCTTTCACTTCTCTCAGAAAATAGAGTTATTGACTAGGTTTTGGACTAGCAGTGGTATTATTTTTGATTCAAGTATCCCTTTCTCTATGTTTTAGACTGTATTGATTTTACACAATAAAAAGTATACATGATTTTATCCCTTTCTCTATGTAAGGCTCATTGTTTTGAGCATGTGCAGGTTATAAATTATAATGGCTGAGCAGCAGTCTGAGGTACCCATCAACGTGGAATCGAATGCTGAAAATCTAATTCATATTGATGAAGAGGAGTTAATCTTGGATATGTAATATGTACCTACTGTGCTACTGGGAAGTAATCTTTGAAATTTCATGAGTAAATTTGGATATGTAAATTTGGTACTGACTTACTGAATGCTTATGGTTAATAATAGTATATGTTTAAAGTTTGGTACTGAATGCTTATGTAATATGTACCTACTGCTACTGGGCAATAATAGTATTTCAGAAATATCCAGGTTTTTAATCTTGGATATGTAAATTTGGTACTGAATGCTTGTATGGGTACAGTAAATCCAACAGGGTTATGACTTCTGATTTCATTTCATGAGTTAGTATTCTAAAATAGAGTGATGGCCTTGTTTTCATGAGTTAGCATTCTAAAATAGGGTACACTGGTACAGTAAATTTGGTACTGAATGTTTTATTTTGTTACATAACAGAGTGATGGCCTTGTTTTGTTACAACAGAGGGAACTTTGAACTGGAAAAATCATTGAGGACAAAGGGAGTTTTGGCTCTTTGCAACATAGTACCATCTTATATGAAATAATTCACAATTTGAAAAAATAATTGTTTTCAAGTCTTTAGAATGGTGGCAACTGACAAGTCTTTAGAATTGTTTTCAACTGACTTCTTATTTTTGACATAAAAAGCCTTATTTATATGTTCATAACTTCATATGATATCAGCCACGGTTTGGGGAAGGTAAACATTTACTTAATACACACATTAGTACATTACACATATAATAAGATACCCATCAAAGATCAAACCACAAGCAACTGAAGCAAGAAGCAACTATGTGGAGTCTGTAGAGATGGTTAACAGTCTCTACCATGATGGATATTGGATAGTGAAACTGTGAAAGTCCACAAAGTACTATAAAACAGCCACTATTTTGGATTTTTTAACAAAGTAAATCAGCTCTAAAAGGAAGGAAAAATGCCAAAGCATTAATAATTATATACATGCGGTATAACCGAAAACCGAACTGAAAAAACCGGTACCGAATTCGTACCGAATCGGTACCGAAATCGGTTATTCGGTACCGAAACTGGTTATTCGGTATCGGTACCGGTTCTTAGTTTTTCGAGTTGTTCGGTTCGGTACCGGTTCGGTTTTTTCGGTACCAGTTCGGTTTTTTACCGATGAGCACCCCTACTTACAATCTCAGCAACCAACAACATACATCAGCCATACATGCATCATACACATTATATAAATAGATTTGGAGAGAGAAAAATCTCATTTGCCCACTTATTTTGAACAAACTCTCATACTAGAGCCTCTCTCTCTAAAACCTATGAATTATCCTTCATAAATCAGTCACAAAACAAGCCCCACGATCAGCCATAACAAATCAAAAGCCAGAAATCAAGATTAGTTCATAAAAGGTATAAACCCTAGCCCAAAAATATATCCAATTTTTATTGTTAGATTTTATGTTTGATGTGTTAAATATGTTGTAAACGGTGTCTAAGGATGATCTGGGTTGCTAGATGTTAGATCCATGACATCTAGATGCTCGGATTTGAAGATCTACAAATTCTGGAAAATTTTTAAACAATCGTCTGACAACGAATGTTAGGTCGTCTAGATCTCTGTAAGTGTTTGATTTTATGTTTTAAGTATTTAAGCTTGTAGTGTGTCAAGAGATCTGTCTTCTAAAATTCATAGGAAGTCCAGATCAGGCCTAGATTGATAGGTATTGTTGGTCAAAGGTCGTTGACCGACCATAACCGAACCATTTCTGTGCAACCCAAAAATGGGTTTTCAGTGTCTGACACGTTATTGATGAGCCTTGATCTCGCTACTGGATGTTGTTTTGTTGTTTTTTCTTGTAATCCATTTGTACTTGGGTATATGGACTTCAAGAGTAAGCTTGTAGATCTCCTAAATATCTAATGGATCGAAGTCAGTGGAAGGTCAAACCAGGCCAGAAGATCACGAACTTAGTTTTCTGGGTAACCCAGAAAACTTTAAGTGCGTGATTTCTGACAAGGTTTGACCAGCTTATATCTTTTGAGTTTGTTGTTGTTTATTCGATTTTATGTAATGGATCTCTAGACTTACATGTTGTCTACATACAGCATGCATTGGTTCACACAAAACACACATGAATCAAATGTTATAGAAGGCCAAAAATGGACAGACAACCTGTTCTTCATTTCTGGGTAACCCATAAATGAAGAACATGTCTGACAGCTTGTTTGAGAGATCAGATCTCGTTGTTTATGCACGTTATGATGATGTTTATTGTTGGATCGTGTAGTCTTGTATTTGTACTACATGATCTAGCAAACAACAGACCCAGAAACACAACACACACTAAAATAAGCTTGGTCAAACTAAACAACTCGAAAACTGGTATGAATGTTCTGGGTTTAGCCAAGAACACGAAGAACACCTATAGCGACGATTCTATCGCTATAGGCAGTCTTTAGCGACACTTTTATTAAAAATTAATTATTTAAATTCTGAAAATTATTTAAAAATACTATTTAATTTTCGAAAATTATAAAAATTATTTTAAAAATTATTTTTAAATTATAAAAATTAAATATTAATAATTTGAAATATTTTTAATAAATATTAGTATTTATTTAAATAATATTGATAATTAATTTATTTATTAAATGCATTAAATAAATTAATTAAAAATCATTTTATTATATTAAAAATCATTTTCAATGATAATACGTTATTTAAAAATATTTTAAGTTATAAAATATAACTTTTAATATTTTAATGCAAATTTCATTAATTAAATTAATATTAATGATAATTAAGTTATTTTTAAAATGAATTAAATAATTAAATTAAAAATGATTTTATTATTTTAAAAATCATTTTATATAATAATAAGGTATTTAAAAAATATTTTAAGTTATAAAATATAACTTTTAATATTTAAAGGATAAATTCATTAATTAATGATTATTAATGATATTAAAGTTATATAATAATCATTTTAAATGAAAATAAAGTGTTTAAAGATATTTTAAGTTCTAAACTATAACTTTTAATATTTAAAGGATAATTTCATTAATACTTTAATATTAATGATATATTAATGAAATTAAATTTATTTAATAGTTATATTAAATAAATAGTTTTAAAATGGTTTTATTTATTTAAAAATCATTTAAAAGGGATATAAATGAATTTAAAATATTTTAAGTTATAATTAATAACTTTTAATATTTAGATAAATAATACATTAATATTTTAATATTAATGGTAATTATTTAAGAATGATTTTAAATGTTTTAAAAATCATTTAAGGGTAATATAAATGTTTTAAAAATATTTTGAGTTATTATACATAACTTTAATATTTTGGCAATAGTTTCATTAATAGTTTAATATTGATTAAATGTTAATGATAATAGAATTGTTTGATATTTAAATCATTTAATAATGATTCTGATATTTCAAAAATTATGGTAAATGGTAATAATTATTTTATAATTATTATAAGGTCGTGAAAAATAGTGCGACTGTTGTTTAAGTTATCTATTTGGATATTGAACTTCGGGATATAGTCTTAGACTCGATTTTTACCCGATAAAGTTGTCGGTAGATAATTGGCTAGATAAATATTTATTTGTGATTCAATGGTTGTTAAAGTAATTGATCTTGACTTAGATAATTGGCTAGATAAATGTTTATTTGTGATTTAATGGTTGTTAAAGTTGTGTGACAACATGATTAGGAATGTGTTGATGTTTGTTTGTGAGTCAATGATTGTTGAACAGGTTTGATAATGTGATTAGGTTATGTGCTGACTGCAAAATGCAGTACTATGTGTTATGGAATATTCTTCTAATCGAACGAATGATTTGATTAATGATAGGTCGTGATATAAAAGATAAATCTAAGTTGCGTAATTGTAAGCAGCGCATCAGGCAAGTATCCTAACTTTGCATTTTCTTTATGCAATGGACAGAAGTGAGAAGTTTAGAATTATTATTATTAATGTACAGATTGTTAAGCCTATATTATATACACCCATTGATTATCAACATGTTAGTATATGATAATTCGGATATATATTCTGTTCGTTAATTTCTAGAAATGATTATACAAGTGTCCCCACTTGGATAATCATTGTATTTAATCACATGTTGATAAACCTTTGATATACATATATGTTGAATTATATATTATTGTTGAACAAGATAAGACCTTTGTTATGAAAACCCGACAGGTATGAACATCCCGATAATGGGAAAAATATTATCCGCCCAAGGCGGACAGAGTGAACGATAAATTCGTTCTTGTACATGTAGTATTGATCAATACAGGGTACAACGGGGATGATCACCCTCTGTGCCCGTAAGTCATGAGGGTTTACAGATGAATTTCTGTTTAAACCTTTTCGAAAATGAAAACAATGTTCATAGTATGTCACAGAAACCCCATGTATAGTCAATACACAGTTTCAAAAAAAATTTGAAAGAGGGTTGTTATGCTATTATTATTGGTACAGATTACTTCACAACTATTAATTGGTTATAGAAGAATATTATAAAGAAAACATTTAAATTCTTCCATCTTATATATATATATATATATATATATATACTTGCTGGGCTCTCAAATGCTCATCTTTGCTTAATTTAAATGTTTTCAGCTAAGTATGAACAACCCGAAGGATCTGCCAAGAATAAGGGAAAGGGGAGAGTTGCTGAATGACATTTTATGCTATCTTCTATAATAGTTTAACTTTATTAGGACATGGATGATAAATATTATTATTATCATGTAATGAATGTTAAAGGTTTCGTACTTGGGATTTGGGAAACTCTGATAATATGTAAATTAAATTTGATAAATCTATATTATTGTTATTATCATTAGTATTATTCCGCTCATAGAAATGGTATCGTGAAGTATCGAATTCGGGTTTCAAGTATCTGGATTCGGGGACCCCACATCATGGTATCAAAGCTATAGGGTTAGAAACCTTAGGTGGGTTAGACCTTAGGCTATAACCTTAGAACAGAGGGAAACGTTGAAAATATAAATAACTCATATAGAGTTTAAAAAGAGATGAATCGAATCAATTCATCATCAAACAAAATAAAAGATAACTTATACCAAGCTATTAATTGTTATGTGTATATTTTATATGCTAATCAGGATAATTTGTGTGTAGATGTCAGGTGAAAAAGGATTAGGATACCAACGGATTGTAAAGAAGGAGCTAATATCGAAGCCAATAGCGGAAATAGAAGCTCACAATGAAACCAACTCGGACGAGGTGGTTATCGTGGAAAACATAGTACCAGATCCGAAAATAGTGGATTTGACAGATAGTGATTCAGACCCTAAAGCTGAAGCTGATCAAGCATCAATGGAGGTGCAAGATTTGAGGAACAAGGTTTCTTCTCTATAAGGGTTGTGGGAGATAGAAAAGCTGCTTAATAGTCAGTTGCGTCAAGCGTTAATAGAATCAATGGAAGAGCAGGATAAGCTTAAACTCAAAATTAATCAGATGGGAGCCTCAAGCAATACTTCGTGTGCAGCTCCGAGAGATAAGGGAAAAAGGAAGGTAGAAGACCATGATTTAAGAAAACCTGGTAAGAAGAAATGGAAAAGAATATGTTATCTTTGCGGTTATGAAGGGCATACCACTCTGTATTATCCTGACTATAAACGGGGAGCATGTTTTATTTGTGGAAAGGAAGATCATCAGGCGAGAAGTTGTCCAAGAAAAAAGGCTTAGTAAATAGGTAGTGTAGGTTCTGTTGTATAGACATGTTTAATATAATATGTGTGCTTAGTATGTCTGTGTAATATATTATTCTAAACTTTTGTACAAGTGGGGAAGTAAATCCTGACTTTTGCAGTCACAAAGGGATAACTGATGTTTAAAGCACTATGTGTTGTGTTATTAAAAGTATTTTGAAATCAATGAATAAATATGAATCAAAGTTTGAGTTATGAAACAAGTTTAATACATTAAACTTATATGATAAGGTTTAGAATGTAAGTTAATTTATGGTTTTACTTAACTAGATAATGTCGCCAAGACGTCAAACTCGAAATCAGAGGGCAGAAGAGTCTGTCAACAACGTTGCAGGACAACAACAAGCGGAGCCAATGCAGCAGTTCAAAAATATGGTAGCCCAGGCTATGCAATAAGGGAACCAGCCAGATGATCACTTAGCAAATTTCAAAGACTTTAAGGTTGTAGGACCGCCAGAATTTAAAGGTACGACTGACCGTGTAGAAGCCCAAACTTGGGTTAAGGAAATTGAGAAGGCGTTTGTAATAGCTAGGGTAGCTGAGGGGCAAAAGACCTCTTTTGCCACCTACATGATGAATGGTGAGGCAAATTTCTGGTGGGAAGCGAATCAGGTGAGGGCAGGAGCAGGTGTGGTAACATGGGATAGATTTAAGACTTTATTTTTTGAGAATTATTTTTCAGCTAGTATGCAGTCTAGAATGGAGGTCAAATTTCTGGAGTTGAAGCAAGGGGATATGTCGGTGGCGGAGAATGCCGCGAAATTCAATGAGTTAGCTAGGTTTGCTCCGCATCAAGTTGATACGGAGGCTAGGAAGGCGAGGAGATTTGAGCTGGGATTAAAACCCTGGCTCTATAATAGGGTGACAGTGTTGCAGATTCCAATATTTGCAGCACTCATGGAGAAGGCAATAATTGTTGAGGAAGGGAGTGAGGCTATGAGCCTCTACAACAAGGAGAGGAAAAACAAGGGCAAGGTCTAGGGAGCTGAAAAGGTGAGAATTAATAGTGGAAGCAGGAGTGTTGATGGAAAAAGGAAGGAAAACTACTTTGGAAACGTGCAGGTGAAGCAAGAGGGAGTGAAAAGGCAGGCGGTTCAGTGCAAGACATGTGGAAAGAACCACTCTGGAGAGTGTTTTAAAGGGAAATTTGTCTGCTACAAATGCGGGCAGGAGGGCCATATCTCTCCCAACTGCCCAAATCCTAGAATGAACAGTGGTTGTTTTATTTGTGGATCAATGGAGCACAGGGTGAAGGATTGTCCGAACAGGAGGGTGGAGGCAGGAAAGGAGAATACTGGTAAGGGTAGTGGAACGTTAGCAATCACGGGACCGACATCATCGAACAAACCAATAAAGTCAACATCAAGGGTCTTCAACATTACGGTTCAAGACACGGTGGCAGCTGGCAATGCAATTCCAAGTAATATTCGAATAACTTTTAATTGTATATTTATAATTTTTCTATTTATAGTAAATTATTTTATAAAGAAATTTGAAGGAGGAATTTGAGTTCTTTTAGAAATCAAATTTTCGTTTAATCAGAAAGGCAAGCTTTATGTGATTAGTTAAAGATCAGTTCGATCAAAGATGATCGAGATCTATTTGCGAAGATTTTGTATGTTATATACCCGGATATGTGTAGGTTTTAAAATGGTGATTCCGGGGACGGAATCTTTATAAGGGAGGGTGAATGTAACAACCCGATATTTTCTATATAAATAAATAAGAAATTTTGCGTATAATTTTTTTTTATTTTAAAGATTAGGATTTGTGCAAGATATTGTGTATATGTATATATGTGGTAAGTAAAAATATATTTATTACATGAATATTTACAAATAATCTTATTTTAGAATGATTGATTATTATAAAAGTATATTCTTATAATAATTACTTTTATGGTATAAATGTTTTATTAATTATTTTCCATGAAAATATAATCATATATTATTTAAATAATATATGGAGTGATTTTTTAGAATAAATATAATAATTATTTTATTATAGGAATTTTAGTACAGATTATTAAGTTAATTATTTTACCTTAATTATTAAGGTTAAATATGAAAGAATAAGCAGATATGGAATCCAAATCCTAATTTTGGATTATTGTCAAGGTATGAGAATAATAATATAATATTAATTATATTTTGATTTTTTCATTGCTATGAATATGTACTGTATGTACGTAATATTGAGGGTTGGTCAATTATGGTATATATTGACTCAAACCCTAGCATTAATTGATTTAACCACGTTTATCAATGTAAATGGAAAATTTAAGACTATTATATAACTGTGTTATATGATATATATATATATATATATATATATATATATATATATATATATATATATATATATATATATATATATATATATATATATATGTTGTTTCTAACACATACGATAGACTTTAATTGCTAATTAAGGTAAACCTAATTAGTAAATTAAAACCCTAAAACCTAGAACCCTAATTTGATAATTAGAAAACCCTAATTATAATTATTTAACCCTAATTATGAAAACCTAAACTCTAATTGCTATTTTGGCAAGGTTAATTATGATTGGTGGTACAAATCCCTAATGTTCATGTATAATATAATTACTAACTTACCTAATTAACAATTTTAATTTTTTAAAATTTTAGAAACTAAAATTTATTTTATTTAATTTTATTTTTGTGCAAATCCTAAATTGGAAATCCTACATTTGATTTGTGTTAAATCTTAGGGTTAAACCCTAAGGGTTAAACCCTAAGAGTTTGCCAAATGACAAAATAGCCATTAAATTTCCAAGTGAAAAGACCAAAATACCCTATTGAATTATTTGATTTTGACAAGTGTTAGAGTTGTTGGAGTTGGTGAACAACTATGTTGACAATTGTGACTTACAATCTCAGCAACCAGCAACATACATCAGCCATACATGCATCATACACATTATATAAATAGATTTGGAGAGAGAAAAATCTCATTTGCCCACTTATTTTGCACAAACTCTCATACTAGAGCCTCTCTCTCTAAAACCTACGAATTATCCTTCATAAATCAGTCACAAAACAAGCCCCACGATCAGCCATAACAAATCAGAAACCAGAAATCAAGATTAGTTCATAAAAGGTATAAACCCTAGCCCAAAAATCTGTCCAATTTTTATTGTTAGATTTTATGTTTGATGTGTTAAATATGTTGTAAACGGTGTCTAAGGATGATCTGGGTTGCTAGATGTTAGATCCATAACATCTAGATGCTCGAATTTGAAGATCTACAAATTCTGGAAATTTTTTAAACAATCGTCTGACACACTACTACAAAACAGTAAATAGACAACGCGGAAAAAACGTTGTGGTTTCTGTCAGAAAAACGTAGTGGTTAAGGGTGTTGTCTATTTGACACTCTTACACAACGTTTTTAAAACGTTGTAGTTAAGCACAATACACAACGTTTTTTAGAAAAAAACGTTGTAGATTTGTCTTCCCAAAATTAGCAGATGCTTAAAAACGTTGTAGAATGTATGATTCCACAACGTTTTTTGGATAAAAACGTTGTTGTTTAGTATATCAGACAACGTTTTTAACCAATTTATACAACATTTTAAAAACGTTGTAGATAAAGAAAAAAATAAAAAAAAAAATTATAATTCACCTATATTATCAATGCACCTGCAATATGCTAATGCCATGATATATAGCTAAAAAGTCTAAATTATCATTTAAATTTAAAACCAAAATGTATTAATCATTTAAAATACATCCCAATAATATCATTCATTTACAGTTTCAAATATCTCAAGCATTGATTATGAAACAACATGAATTAAAAAATACAAGTGAAACTAAATTTCTTTCAAAGACAATGAGACTGAAATAAGTAGGTCATGAAATTCTGTTCATGAACATCGACCTCGTCTGGAGATAGGTGCTGTTGTTCCAATTTCTGAGCCCCATGGACAGGATCAAAGAGGGAGTACAGTTGCTGCATTCACAATGTACTTAAACAAACTATTTAACAGTAAACAAGATACATTAACTACTAGTGGCATAAAGAAAATTGACATTAATAAGGGAATCAAAACAAGGAATTACCATTAGATCCTCGAATTGTAGAAGATACCAAGCTCGAATTGTGTACTCAGCTCTCTTGCAGAGCTTCAAAAATTCAGCCCTGTCAGAACTATGTTCTGCCAAAAAATAGAAATGCAAATAAGGTTAAGTTTTAAAGTCACCATTTTTTAATTAAAAATTGAACAAAGGAAAACTTTCAGACCCAACTGTTAAGACAAATAGAACCCAGTGGAAAAGTTGACAAATTACTAAAAATCAAATTAGGGAAAGCAGCAGCTCAAATCCCAATTTTTCTATAGGAATCAAAAGAAATGGACAGAGAAAGTTGGAAGGGAGCTTAGCAATGAAGTTGGCCAAGGTCATGATGAGCCTGGGCTTGAGAATTGGAATTACGGATTCCCGCTCTAATCGAATCACTTCTTTCTTCTTACATATTCAGGGGCTACATACCTGTATAACAGTTTAATTCCATCTCAGCACCAAGTTTATCTCAAATAACCATACATTTGATAGAAGCCAAATAAACCTAGTTCACTGGCCATTTCCTTTTCAAATGTTTCAAAGTACTGATATATGATTGTAACTGCTACTAGCAAGATAACTGCTAAATAAGAACCCACAAAGTTGAACTTGCAGAGTTTAAAAAAAAAACTAATATCTCTCATTTCATCCATCATTTTGCACACAAAACATATATTTCGTTCCATGCTTATACTATCTCATCAATATTGAATCCCAAGCCTGCAATCACAATAAATAGCCAGAGATGTCAAGCATCTTAAATTCACAGATTGAGATTAGTGATCAAAGTGAAGCATTCAATCATCTGAATTTCCCTTTGAAGCCAGTCCAATTACACAAAGTAGAGAACGATCACGGCGTGGGGAAGTAGACATCGCTTTTCACCAGTAGATGTCCAGTCATAGCATATTCAGGGGCTACATACCTGTATAACAGTTTAATTCCATCTCAGCACCAAGTTTATCTCAAATAACCATACATTTGATAGAGAGTAACCAAATTACTTCCTTTCCAGCTTCTTTTAATGCCACTTTTAATCTTAGGACAAATAACAAAGTTGAATAGGGGACTGACCCAAATGTACCCATAACACGTGTAAACCATGGGATTCTATTAAAGCAGCTGCAGCCAAACAGCTCTGAACTGCTGCTCCATATCCCAAGAGTGCTACCCTCTCCCCTCCTATCAATACCCGACCTTTTCCAACCTGTCAGACAAGATAAAGATATTATAATTTCAATATGATTTGATTTTCTTCTCTATGGCAACAACAACTGGAGATTGGCTATAAGATCATCTATGTTGTGACCATCGACAGGACCAATGTAATAGAGTCCAAGTTCTTCAAATAGAGAAGATCCGGAACCACTGATCCTTATCTGTTCCTTATCTGCAAGCATGTCTTGTATCATCCCTTGATATCGAACCAGCGTATTGGGTTGAAGACATTGAATAGTTACAGGATCAAGCATTGGTACCTAACATATCATAATCCAATAACGATACTTTAAATATCACACAGTAGTCAGATTAGTCATCAAAAAATACAATGGCTTCATTTTATTTATGCAAATTAAAACTAAGGATATATCATTGGTTTGACAGTTTTCCAAGGAATGATGGAAGTGTTTAATTGCATAACTCACCTTCTTCCCCAACAAAATATCAAAACTAAAGTCTTTTCCTCGGTCTAACCTAAATGCAATAACTTTAAAACTCAAAATATGCAATAGTAAATTAAATATATTGGATTTCCAAAAGAAAAAATTAATCAACTTCATGATGTTAATACCAGTCGGTGTCACTACTTCAGTTATACTAGATTAATACAATTTTTTTCTATAATAAAGATAACAAACATGAACCCTAGGCTTCTCTCACCAATTAAAACTCTAATCAATGAAGCCAATAGAATAAAATGGATACAAGCATAGGGAGAATATATAATATGAGGAGACCTGAGAGAGACCACCATTATCGAAAAGAAAATCGCGAAAGATATCGGTTGTGCCCCAGTCTTTTCCGTCAAAGGTTGCCGGATCTAAGCCCAATTCCACCACAGCCTTCTCGAACGACAATCGTACGGCTCCCAACCTTCCGTCAAAGGTTGCCGGATCTCCCATTTAGGTCTGTTTGTGTTAGGGCAGAGAAATTAGGAGAGGAGAGAAATTTGGTCTATAGATTCAGACCTTATTGTCTTTTGCTAACAACGATGGTGGTGCTGAGATGGTTAAGGAGCAGAGCAGCAGGAGAGACGTATGCGGAAGGCCGAGTTTCCTCACCTTCCGGTGAGGCAGCTTGCGAGAAGTGGGTTTTTGACGAAGAAGATCTGAATCTGGTTTAGGGATTTCGAAGAAGAATAGTTGGTAGAGATCTGCTGAAATGGGTTTGCTCCGTGTCTTTTTTTGCTAAGTGTTTCATTTCCGCGTCTTTTTTTTTAGCTCCGTGTTTTTCTAATAGACAACGTTTTTAATTAAAAACGTTATCTAGTTAAAATCAAAAAAATGCTCTTTTAAATAGATAACGTTTTTGTATATATATCTATAACGTTTTTTCTAAAAACGTTGTAAAAAAAAACCACAACGTTTTTATAAAAAACGTTGTCTATTAAGCGTTGTCTATTAGGTACTTTGTACTGGTGACAACGAATGTCAGGTCGTCTAGATCTCTGTAAGTGTTTGATTTTTATGTTTTAAGTATTTAAGCTTGTAGTGTGTCATAAGATCTGTCTTCTAAAATTCATAGGAAGTTCAGATCAGGCCTAGATTGATAGGTATTGTTGGTCAAAGGTCGTTGACCGACCATGACCAAACCATTTCTGGGGAACCCAGAAATGGGTTTTCAGTGTCTGACACGTTATTGATGAGCCTTGATCTCGCTGCTGGATGTTGTTTTGTTGTTTTTTTTTGTAATCCATTTGTACTTGGGTATATGGACTTCAAGAGTAAGCTTGTAGATCTCCTAAATATCTAATGGATCGAAGTCAGTGGAAGGTCAAACCAGGCCAGAAGATCACGAACTTAGTTTTCTGGGTAACCCAGAAAACTTAAGTGCGTGATTTCTGACAAGGTTTGACCAGCTTATATCTTTTGAGTTTGTTGTTGTTTATTAGATTTTATGTAATGGATCTCTAGGCTTACATGTTATCTACATACAACATGCATTGGTTCACACAAAACACACATGAATCAAATGTTCTAGAAGGCCAAAAATGGACAGACAACTTGTTCTTCATTTCTGGGTAACCCATAAATGAAGAACATATCTGACAGCTTGTTTGAGAGATCAGATCTCGTTGTTTATGCACGTTATGATGATGTTTATTATTGGATCGTGTAGTCTTGTATTTGTACTACATGATCTAGCAAACAACAGACCCAGAAACACAACACACACTAAAATAAGCTTGGTCAAACTAAGCAACTCGAAAACTGGTATGAATGTTATAGGTTTAGCCAAGAACACGAAGAACACCTATAGCGACGATTCTGTCGCTATAGGCAGTCTTTAGCGACACTTTTATTAAAAAATAATTATTTAAATTCTAAAAATTATTTTAAAATACTATTTAATTTCTGAAAATTATAAAAATTATTTTAAAAATTATTTTTAAATTATAAAAATTAAATATTAATAATTTGAAATATTTTTCATAAATATTATTGATAATTAATTTATTTATTAAATGCATTAAATAAATTAATTAAAAATCATTTTCAATGATAATACGTTATTTAAAAATATTTTAAGTTATAAAATATAACTTTTAATATTTTAAAGCAAATTTCATTAATTAAATTAATATTAATGATAATTAAGTTATTTTTTAAATGAATTAAATAATTAAATTAAAAATGATTTTATTATTTTAAAAATCATTTTAAATAATAATAATGTATTTAAAAAATATTTTAAGTTATAAAATATAACTTTTAATATTTAAAGGATAAATTCATTAATTAATAATTATTAATGATATTAAAGTTATTTAATATTTATATTAAATAAATTAGTTTAAAAATAATTTTAATATTATAATAATCATTTTAAATGAAAATAAAGTGTTTAAAGATATTTTAAGTTATAAACTATAACTTTTAATATTTAAAGGATAATTTCATTAATACTTTAATATTAATGATATATTAATGAAATTAAATTTATTTAATAGTTATATTAAATAAATAGTTTTAAAATGGTTTTATTTATTTAAAAATCATTTAAAAGGGATATGAATGAATTTAAAATATTTTAAGTTATAATTAATAACTTTTAATATTTAGATAAATAGTATATTAATATTTTAATATTAATGGTAATTATTTAAGAATGATTTTAAATATTTCAAAAATCATTTAAGGGTAATATAAATATTTTAAAAATATTTTGAGTTATTATACTTAACTTTAATATTTTGGCAATGGTTTCATTAATAGTTTAATATTGATTAAATGTTAATGATAATAGAATTGTTTGATATTTAAATCATTTAATAATAATTCTGATAATTTAAAAATTATGGTAAATGGTAATAATTATTTTATAATTATTATAAGGTCGTGAAAAATAGTGCGACTGTTGTTTAAGTTATCTATTTGGATATTGAACTTCGGGATAGAGTCTTAGACTCGATTTTTACCCGATAAAGTTGTCGGTAGACCGACATGTTTCAGAAATTGATCTAGACTTAGATAATTGGCTAGATAAATGTTTATTTGTGATTCAATGGTTGTTAAAGTCGTGTGACAACATGATTAGGAATGTGTTGATGTTTGTTTGTGAGTCAATGACTGTTGAACAGGTTTGATAATGTGATTAGGTTATGTGCTGACTGCGAAATGCAGTACTATGTGTTATGGAATATTATTCTAATCGAACGAATGATTTGATTAATGATAGGTCATGATATAAAAGATATATCTAAGTTGCGTAATTATAAGCAGCGCATCAGGAAAGTATCCTAACTTTGCATTTTCTTTATGCAATGGACAAAAGTGGAAAGTTCAGAATTATTATTATTATTGTACAGATTGTTAAACCTATATTATATACACCCATTGATTATCAACATGTTAGTATATGATAATTCGGATATATATTCTGTTCGTTAATTTTTAGAAATGATTATACAAGTGTCCCCACTTGGATAATCATTGTATTTAATCACATGTTGATACACCTTTGATATACATATATGTGGAATTATATATTATTGTTGATCAAGATAAGACCTTTGTTATGAAAACCCGACAGGTATGAACATCCCGATAATGTGAAAAAAAATTTGCGCCCAAGGCGGACAGAGTGAACGATAACTTCGTTCTTGTACATGTAGTATTGATCAATACATGGTACAACGGGGCTGATCACCTCCGTGCCCGTAAGTCATGACAGTTTACAGATGAATTTCTATTTAAACCTTTTTGAAAATGAAAACAATGTTCATAGTATGTCACAGAAATCCCATGTATAGTCAATACACAGTTTAAAAAAATTGAAAGAGGGTTGTTATGCTATTATTATTGGTACAGATTATTTCACAACTATTAATTGGTTATAGAAGAATATTATAAAGAAAAAATTTAAATTCTTTCAGCTTATATATATATATATATATATATATATATATATATATATATATATATATATATATATATATATACATATATATACTTGCTGGGCACTCAAATGTTCATCCTTGCTTAATTTAAATGTTTTCAGCTAAGTATGAACAACCCGAAGGATCTGCCAAGAACAAGGGAAAGGGGAGAGTTGCTGAATGACTTTTTATGCTATCTTCTGTAATAGTTTAACTTTATTAGGACATGGATGATAAATATTATTATCATGTAATGAATGTTAAAGGTTTCGTACTTGGGATTTGAGAAACTCTGATAATATGTAATTTAATTTGATAAATATATATTATTGTTATTATCATTAGTATTATTCTGCTCTTAGAAATGGTATCGTGAAGTACCGAATTCGGGTTTCAAGTATCCAGATTCAGGGACCCCACATGAGCGCTGACCTGCCGCCCCCTCGAAAGGATAAAAATCATTGAACTGGTCAAACTACGACATCACGGCCAATGGATGATAAGTCGTCACGCCACTCAAGCCAGCCAAAGGGAGGAAATCCATGCCCGGAGCATGAGTAATGAAGTTGTATGGTGAGCAAAGCCCCGAGCACAGCAATATGCTAAATGGATCTCGGATATCTGCCAAAAATGTGGACCTGGACTGAGCATCTACACACTCCGATGGCTGAAAGGAATACAACATAGCAACTTCATGGGAGAAACAATACCCGTGCCGTAAAAAGGTACCAACTGGTCGCAAGTGTTACATAAACCACACATATAGTAGCCCAAACTCAGCAGATCTGAAGGTGGCTTGCGGTTTTTCTAAAGTGAAACAAGTTAAAAGTGACTTGTGAAGTGAAGCCTGCTGGGATTTATCATCCACGCCTGGCCGCAGGCCCACCTGCAGCTGTAGAAAGTGAACCTACGGCTCCTCTATACGGGTCTCATCCCTCCGGCTCGGTCCAGTTCGAGTTGAAACAGTGTTCTTACGGGCTAAAAAGGTCAAATCGGGAATAAAAATGTCACGCGATTGAGCAAAACAGCATACAATCCTGGTCTTCTCAGATGAGACTTTGAACCTGCACATCACTCATTGGTAGTCACCTGAACACAAGGTATAATCTGTCAATGACCTCAGTTGTCACAAATTACATACGACAGTACCTTATATAGGTCTGATGCCACCGACTCCAGGTCGTTACCCTACGTAGATCCCCGACGGGGGTTACAATGTAGATCCCCGATGGGGATTACAACGTGAGTCACCGACGGGGGTTACAACGTAGATCCCCGGTGGGGGTTACAACACGTTCATCCGTTGACAATTCTATCAACGAAGGTCAAGCAGCCTTGACATTATTTCAATTGATGGCAGGTAAACCCATCGAAGAGTTGAGAACCGTTCTGTAGTTGTGTATGTACTTATGCGTCCCCAGTAGGTCCCCGACGGGAGTAGCAACGCATGCTCAGCCATTGACACACATATCAACGAAGGTCAAGCAACCTTGACATCATTTCAGCTGATAGCATTTAAACCTGTCAGAGCTATAGAGATATTCGAGGTTCTCATACCAAGCTGCTCATATTCCCCAGCGGATCCCTGGTGGGGGTCACAATGCAATGCTCCGTTGATCTACACGTCAGTAAATGTCAAGCAACCTTAATGATCTCCTCACAGAGTTTTATCCGTTGATTCACACGTCAGCAAAGGTCAAGCAACCTTGACAGTATATCCCACAGGATGCTTCATCCGTTGATTCACATGTCAATGAAGGTCAGGCATCCCTGACAGCATTTGCTGTTGGTAGTAAATCCAAAAGAATCATGACATATTCTGGCGATACTAACTAGGAGAGGTCAACATTATCTAAAAGGATAAATGATGGAATATGTTATACACATCCTCAAACAGATCAAGCTTTATCCCCACAGATCTCTTACGCATAAGAGATACCCCTTCAGTATCAAGTCGTTATCAAGAACACAGGAATTTGGTGATAACTCCAACACCAATATCCTAACAGATTCGGCTTGCACATCAGATCTGGTCAGTATTGCCAATCCCCAGTTGAAGCAACAGGGAACCAGCAATCATCCCCAGCATGTTGGGCCACAACCCCTTACACATGCATCATACATTTGCAGCATGTTGCTACCCTTAGCACCATGTTTATCTTGTTGCGTTTCAAGTGTCTAGGATTCTTTATCCTACCCATACATAACCATGCATGAGTATGATAAAGAGGGGCGTCTGTAGATACTCGAAATTTTCTGTACTACTGTTACTAACATTACAGGAGGACAGATTCATCTTTTAAGAGAGAACCCTGAAAGACAATCCAAATCAACACTGAATACTACCGGAAGTTTAGCATTAACCCCGAATCGCAATCTGGGAGTAACAGTTTCAACCTCAGATTTAACCCCGAGACCTGCAGATACAATACCGAAACACACACCGGAGAAGACCGATTAATCTCGGAGATAACCCCGAGGTATCCAGTATCAGTCTCAACCATGGGAATAGCCACCTACCTTGGTGATAACCCCAAGGAATGCAGTTTCAGAGATAACCCCGGAAATGCTTGTTTCAAATGCCATCAGCTTCAAATCTGGGCACTCACAATAAAATACAGTGTGCCAACCCGGCAATAACATCATGAAGATAGGCACGCCTCAAAGATGACAATGAGAACCTTCAACAAATGCAGCAGTCCAATCTCAGCGAAGTCTGAGCAACGTCTGCTTATTGGCCCAATCCGGCAGTAACACCAGTGAAGGGAAACATCGCCATCTCGTCCAACACGATGCCAGGTCTCGTCTCTATGCAATAATATCCCACAAGGCTAATCAATCCTGAGTGACTATTATGCGGGGTAACAGATGAAAGTTGAAGCTTGAAGACCGGAGGGCATCGTCCCATCTTCAAAGACTTTGTATAAACTCTAATCCCATGCCATCGTACAACTCTCGACAACGGCAGTCTGAAATAGGTCCTGAATACCTCAAAATGGATGCCGAATTGCACTTCTCAAAATCTGAGTGGGCATTGCAGTGCATGTACTTCGAGACGACCCGACCCGACCCGCCTCTGGTACACCTGCGGTACCCTTTTCCTATAAATAAGAGGCTTGGGGCACTGATTTTTAAGAGAAAAAAGATGAGGAAACCCTACACAATTTGCTCTACACTCGCCATACAGTGTATTTTCCCACTTTCAAACACTTGTGAGCTCATATATAACCTCTTTTGTACCCACAAAAGCCCATTGTTTATCCACTCTAAATATATAGAAGCCCTTTTTACCAGTCAGTTGTAAGCCTTCTCACACACTTTAGAGTCTTTCTCTTCATCTTTGCACACACCCTTCTACACGTTGAGAGTCGTGTTGCTTGCTTTTTCCCAGACTTCGGTCTGTGGTTTCATTCCAGTATGTATATATATATATATATATATATATATATATATATATATATATATATATATATAAGCGAATAAACGCACCAGACCGAAGTCTAGGCAGTTAATTTATATAAGTATATATATATATATATATATATATATATATATATATATATATATATATATATATATATATACACACGGAAAGCTTCAAGAGCATAATTCTTAAATAACATAATGCCTTAAATAGCATAATTTTATTAAAACGAAGTAGTTTTGTAAACATGCGGTGGCATTTTTGTAAATACGCAGTGGCATGGTATTTACAAAAATGGCACCGCGTGTTTACAAAACTACGTCGTTTTGATAAAATTATGTTATTTAAGGCATTATGCTATTTAAGAATTATGCTCTTGAAGCTTCCCGTATATATATATATATATATATATATATATATATACTTATATGTATGAACTGTGGTCGAACTATGTTCGATGAGCCTGGATTTTACATCCGGTGCGTTTATTCCTTTTATACATATATATATATATATATATATATATATATATATATATATATATATAAATTTATTTTACCCTGCCTGGAGTTCCCTTCGTGGCAGTTGATCGTTTTTATAGCTTTCTTTACATTTCGTCCTGCCTGGAGTTTACTTCGTGGCAGTTGACCGCATTTACAGCTTTATTTGCATTCTGTCCCGCCTAGAGTTCCCTTCGTGGTGGTTGACCATATCTACAGCTTTATTTATATTTCTGATCCCCCATGGAGGTGCTTCGTGGTTGGTGATCCTGTCTGTATATATATATTTACCACTTTTATATATATACCTGCTTATTATTTTTATACAAATTACAATATTCTGTGCGCCTAGGAATCATGTGATCACAGATTCATCTCATTGGATCTAGATTCGGTTCCCGTGATGGACATTTTCAGCTGTAAGTAGCTTGTAAATTATTCTGCGATGTCTGTATTTCCTCAGATGGTTTCCATACCCACGAGGAAGTCGACATTATTTTTATATATATTATTTTTCATACGAATGCCTCACATCCGTCAAATAAAATCAATCCAGCCGCTCACTTAATAAAAATGGAAGCGTAAAAGGTCTTAATTCCTATTGAGCATCAGGGTTTGAAAAACCTCTTTTATAAAACATCATTGTCATATCTTGCTAAAAACTAAATTTTTACAAAAATTCAAACCCTGTGTATATAGGCTCGAACGAGGCCTCGCACAATTTTCATATAACAACACATTGACCCACACACACACACACACACACACATACACACATACTCAGATAATAGTTTCTTGAAAAGAGGCGGTCACCATGGTAACACGGATGTTGGGGAGTGCCTAAGACCTTCCCCCGCATAACCAAGTCCCCGGACCCTAAATGAATCTCAGTTTCGTCGACCCGTATATCAGTGTTACATCACTGGGTTAATGTGCAAATCTTTTCTCGGTTGTGTTGGTACAACCATTTAAAAAACCAACTGGCGACTCTTAACAGTCCCATCGTCGACATTATATATGTCAGACCTTTTTCACTTGTTTATTCAAACAAATCTCACCTAAAATGAGAACACCAAAGAACAAGTAACGGAAAGAGACACCCAAAAATCCTGACGTCGACAGAACCCAAATTCTTCCCTCCAAATGAAGTAAACCTTCTTTATCAAGGTTATACTTAGTCTTTACATCATCCTTCATTATCTTCTTCATCCGCTCGCATTCTTCAGTACTCCACTGTACTTCCTTAACATGTTCCACTATCGTTGGTCGAGTTTCTATTGCAAATAACATCTCCCTCATTTCCCTTGGTAACTTAACTTCTAATTCCATCCTCGCCATCTCTGTTATTAACTCATTCTGAGTAGTTAACATTGACAGTTTCTCTCTACCCTTCCGACTCAATGTGTCTGCTACTACATTTGCCTTTCCCGAATGATATAAGATATCACAATCATAATCTTTTATTAATTCTAACCACCTTCTTTGCCTCATGTTCAATTCCTTTTCTGTGAAGATATATTTCAGACTTTTATGGTCCGTGTATATCTCACACTTCTCCCCGTATAAATAATGTCTCCATATTTTTAAAGCAAACACCACAGCTGCCAGTTCTAGGTCATGAGTAGGATAGACCTTCTCATAATCCTTTAACTGACATGACGCATACACAATGACCTTGTCATGCTGCATAAGCACGCAACCTAGTCCTCTATGCGAAGCATCGCTATAAACTACAAAATTCCCCGTATCATCTGGTAAAGATAATACAGGTGCCTCACTCAACCTCCGTTTTAGTTCTTGAAAACTATGCTCACACTTTTCTGTCCACTCATACTTCACCGACTTCCTTGTCAGATTTGTCAGCGGAGTAGCTAATTTAGAAAAGTTCTGAATGAACCTTCAATAGTATCCCGCTAACCCCAGAAAACTCCTAACCTCAGTTGGCATTTTCGGTTGTTCCCACTCATTCACCGCTTCTACCGTCGCTGGATCTACGGATATGCCATCTTTGTCTATAACATGTCCTAGAAACTGCATTTTTTCAAGCTAAAATTCACACTTAGTGAATTTCACATACAACTTCTCCCTTCGTAGGGTTTCCAACACTATTCTTAGATGTTTTAGCATGATCTTCTGGCGTGTTAGAATAGACTAGAATATCATCAATGAACACTACGACGAATTGGTCCAAATATTGTTTGAACACTCTGTTCATCATATCCATGAATGTGGCTAGCGCATTTGTTAACCCAAACGACATAACCAAAAACTCGTAATGTACATAACGAGTTCTGAACGCCGTCTTAGGTATATCTTCCTTCCTCACCTTCAGTTGATAATACCCCGTGCGCAAATCTATCTTAGAAAAATAATTTGCCCCTTTCAACTGATCAAATAGATCATCGATCCTGGGCAACGGGTATTTATTTTTAATTGTTAACTTGTTCAACTCCCGATAGTCGATACAAAGTCGTAACGATTCGTCCTTTTTCTTTACAAACAACACTGGTGCTCCCCACGGTGACACACTTGGATGAATGTACTTTCTATCTAATAGTTCTTGTAACTGAACCATTAACTCCTTCATCTCAACTGGCGTCATTCTATATGGTGCCTTTGAAACTGGTGTCGTTCCCGGTAACAAATCAATTACAAATTCTACATCCCTATCTGGAGGAATACCAGGTAACTCCTCCGGAAATACATCCGCAAATTCTTGAACCACCGCTATCTGTTCCAATGATGTTCCCACTCTCTGGGTATCCACCACGTGACACAGATAACCCTTACACCCCTTCTTCAATATCTTCCTAGCTTGTGTCAAGGTTAGACAACAAGGAAGTCCTGGTGATTTAGTTCCATAAAAAACCACCTCAGGTTTCTTAAAAAGTCTTAGGTTTACACTTTTTCTATGACAATCTATTATTGCTTTATGATTAATTAACCAATCCATACCGAGAATCACATCGAATTCCCTTAACCTTATCGATAAAAGATCTACCGATAATCTATTACCCTTGATATTTACGAAACAATTCCTATGAATATGTTCAATGGGAACTATCTCCTCGTTTGCTACCTTAACGTCTAAAGGTATTTTTAACTTTTTAGGATTTAATCCCAATCGTTGAGCAAATCCACATACTATAAAAGAACAAGTAGCACCCGAGTCAAATAACACGTAAGCATTTATTTCGTTGACGGAAATGATACCTGCTACTACATCCTTTGATGCAACCGCATCTTGGACAGTCATATTAAATGTTCGGGCTGAGGGTCTACCCACTGATGGTGTTGGTCCAGTAATGGCCAAAGTACCACTACTAGAACCCTTATTACGCTCCGCCCCTTTCTTTGGGCAATTTCTTTCCATGTGGTCTACCGACCCACAAACAAAACATCCTCGGCTATTCTTAAGATTAGGACAGTTGGGAGAAATATGACCCTCCTGCCCACAGTTATAACAACCAGTCTTCCCATTCAGGCAGACTCCCAGATTAGTCTTACCGCATGTCTTACATGCCTCCATCCTCCATTTAGGATCCCCTTGTTTTGCCCCAGTATTTCCAGGGTTAAAATTCTTCATCTTAGACATATTGCCACTTCCACTGGCAACCTCTGCCTTATTTCCTCCCTCTCCCTTACTCTTATTCTTCCTATCCTTGTGGTACTGGGTCAACGCCTCGCTACCACCCTCCGCTATTATCACCTTTTCCAGAATGGTCCCGTAGAAAACACTCTAAAAACCTAATATCCTACTATAGAGCTAGGGTTTTAGGCCCTGCTCAAACCTACGAGCCTTCCTCTCCTCCGTGTCCACTTGGTTTGGAGCGAACCTTTCCAATTCATTGAATTTGGCCGCGTATTAGGGAACAGTCATGTACCCCAGCTTAAGTTCTAAGAACTTAATCTCCATTCTCCCTTGAATGTTAGTAGGGAAATAGTTCTCGAAGAATACCTTCTTAAACTGTTCCCATGTAACAGCTTCCGCTCTAGCCCCACCCTGGTGATCCTCCCACCAGTAGTTGGCTTCCCCCCTCATCATATAGGTCACAAAAGAAGTCTTTTGCGCCTCAGCTACATTTGTAATAACAAACGCCTTCTCTATTTCCTTGACCCATGTCTGGGCCTCCATTGGGTCTGTTGTTCCCTTAAATTCGGGTGGACCTACACTTTTAAATTCCTTAAAAGTAGTCGTTTGGGCTACTCTAGGTCCTGCGGGTGCTCCACCCCCGACTTGGTTAAATGCAGCCATTAATAAATTAGAGAACTCCTGTATTGGGTTATTAGGGCCCCCCCCCCCTCATTATCATTACGCGATTCTGCCTCTTGGTTACGTTGTCTTCTCCTTGGCGGAATTTCTGATTAAATAAATAAAGTTTTGTTATTACTTATTTGATTACTTCGTTATTAGTCGACAAACAACCGAACAATAACTCATACTCAACAAAGCAATTCAAATTAAAAACTTCCTTATATTAAAATGCTTCTTCATAGTTCAAAACTATTTACAAGTTGCTTTACATATCCCAAAAGCTAGTACATATTCATCCCACGATTGACTTCTACAAAAATTGGGATTTACAAAAAGACTACCCTTTAATTATACAAAAGAGGGTTTTACGTCATTACACAAAAGTATTTTCCATACTACTCCTAGTATTGCTTAACAACATTCTCATGCTTCTGGTTTGCCAAAATCGACACAATATCTCGACTTATAGTATGTCGAGTCTGTCCCGACTCAATAGAATAACAAGCTATCTTAAGCTTGAAATCCTCGTGCGCACTGTCATTTATATATGACATTCGTGCTATCTTCTGGTCTTTTTCAACCAGTTTCTTGTGAAGTTCTATGACCTCATTTTTATAGTCCTGGGCCTTGTCAGTTATGAGCACTTTCTCATCATGGTCTATCTCATAGTCTTACTCTGCAGACTCTTTCGCCCCGTAGAGATCACTTATCTCTTCCTTTTGGTGTTGCACCATATTGTGCAGTTGCACGTTATGGTCAAGCACTGAGAGGTACATTACCCTCGTAGTCTCGGTAGGTGTAGACTCTAGGGCAGGCATCACCGTATTAATCGATGTTACCTCCATGTCATCCTCCACATCAATCATCATATTCAAATATGATGTTATCCCCATGGTATCCTCTGAATAATCCTCCTCCGAGTAATATTCCCCAGGCTCTGACTCCTCTAGAATCACTACAGGTATGTCTGCTATAGGCACATGTATTGTCTCGACTCGGTTCACGAACTCCTCGCTAATCACATGTATATCCCTATACATCAAGCTATCAACCGACATCTACAATAACATATAACAAATTGATTAGTACATAATACACAATAATATAAGCACAAATCACATTTAATCCATTTAGGGTTACTTTCAATCTTTTAAATCTTTTGGTACTGAGTTTCCTCAATACCTTGTTAACTCATTTGACTCGAGTTAGCTTTCTTCGGACTCTTCCTTTTCTACGAGGTTATTAGCCTAAGGTTCTTCCCCCCTTAAGTTTTATAACCTAATGCTTTGATACCAACCTGTGACGCCCCCAAATCCAGGTATCTTCTAACCCGACAGATGGTGTTCCACGATACTACAATCCATACAATCATTCCATTGAGATAACAACAAAATGAGTGTAATTACTATCTTTGTATTACATTTGTAATAAATCCTTTCCCATGTTCATAACCGAATACATTCATTGCTCTTCATAAGTATATTACATACAAATATACTAGTCTATTACAGGATGATTAATTGTCCATCTTAGCCTTGCCTTTATCTCTCATAGAACTCTCAGTTCGTTCGGCTTTAGCTGCAAACATATGGTTCAAGCAAGAATTAACATAACTAGCTCAGCAAGTCTTAACACGAAACATATGAATATCACATCAATAAGTACATGCTTTATATCAATATCAGAATAATTATCTATGAAGCATTCTGAATCATTTGACTAATACTTCTACTACAACAATTCCAGAGCATATATAATAGCTTAGGAATTATGAACCGGTCAATAGACCATGAATATACTCTTTTCGTTTTCGTACTTGAAAAGGATATCCGGCACTAAGGCCATCCACCCGTCTTTACTTACGAGCACTTCTAGGTGATCAGCCTATTGTACTCTACGTTGATCAACACTCTTACGTTAAACGTATTTACGTTTAACAATTGGCAACCTCGCGTGCCCATCGAATAATCGATGAAAATACTTTTGCTTGTACATAGACAAAATTACCTTCTCATCCGTACCAAATACTTGGCATAGGATAGCGTGAACAGTTCTATATCAACAGACTTATAAACAATTCAATCTATCCTTCAATACTTGTCTAGCCCAGATAAAATAAGCATCGACTATTTTTCTATTTACCATTCATGCATTGTATATCATGCATCACGTAAAAACTTGGCTAACACGAAGGTCAAACAAGAGTTAAGAAAGACTTACCTTTAAGCGTCTTCGAACTTACAATTCAACTATTCTCGATCTTTACAGGATCTACATGATACATTCATATAGCACACTGTAATTAGTTATCACATAAACTATCTTTACGGTTTTAACCAACTTCTTTCTTTTCTATATCTTATTTGTTTTAACTTTGTTATTAAAGTTGATTCGACTTTCTATACTTCGTTACGTTTCATTAACGTTCTTACGTCCTTAGCTGACATTCGATCATTAATGGTTACTTACCAACGTTGAATGTCATTTACGGTTCACTCATTACGTCTTTGTGTTCTTCGTATAATTACTATTAAACCTTACTAGATCTTCTTATATTAACACCTTACAAGTGAGTTAAGGTAAGTCTTATAATGTACATTAAGTACTTTCAATATCTTACATTAAGTATTCATTAAAAATGGAACAAACACTAACTTGGTCAACTTTTTTCGACTGTCGATGCTGCGGCGCGACATCCTGTGCATTCTAGTGGCGCTACGGCGCCAATCTCCAGAGGTTTTGCCCGAACTTGGCGCTGCGATGTGAGTACATGTACAAACTCTTGCGCTGCGGCGCGTGTAAGACCCCAACTTTTATGATTAAAGAATAATTTTCTCGAATTATATTTTTGAATATTATGGTATTGATTTGATATAATATTATAGTTGTGGGTAATATTTATAAATTTTGCAAAGTACGCAAGTTGTTATATAATATTCGATTGGTCGGGGAATATTCGTACAATGGCACAATCATTGGTGGACCCCAGAACGGAATTATTGTCGGATTGAGAAAACGACAAAAATACTTTATGAAAATAACGGCGGAGGTGTTACCGTTAAAACTGTTGAACTAACCGGTAGTAAAAGTACAGTAATACACGTAGTTGCACAGTAGCACACGGTATTGATTATTGATGCTTACGTGAGAAGTCACTCAGTTATACTCAATTATTACTACAGTAATTGTTGCATCATATCTCTCATATTATTGATTCAATTATTGTTACAGTATCATCTGCATTGTATGATATATTATTAAATTAATAATTGAGACGGCAAAGTTATTCATATTATTATTTATAATACTGACAATGTCTAGAAGTTCTGTCAAGGAGAGGTTTGGTCACCTAATTACGCGCCAATAAGGAGAAATCCTTATCGGAAAGCCCCCTCTTTCCTGGGAATGACCTGATTGTTAAATATTGTGAATTATAATATTAATGATGAATAAGTTCGTGTTGATTAAAGATGAATTTTATAGTTCCATTGTGTTGGACTTATTTGTGTTAGTATAATTGATGTCTGGAGGATATATTATTTAATTGGGTATTCGGGACACTTTTCGTGTCGGAGTACTATTTAGGAGTTACTATTCTTGAGTTACTATTCACGTGTTACTATTCATGAGTTACTATTCACGAGTTACTATCCATGGGGTACTATTCACCCGTAAGATATATTTCTTTTTGGTCCAAATCATTTTTGGGTACAATAATATTCCATACGGAGATGTGCTAATTTTTCAGACCGTTGGTTGAAGATATAATAGTATATCAATATGGACGTATAGTGGAAGTTATAATAGTAAATCAATATGGATCGCTGGTTTAAAGTTTTAATAGTAAATCAGTTTGGACCGTTGTTTTAAGTTTTACTAATAAACCAACCTGGATCGTCCGTTTAAAGTAAATCAATCTGAACCGTTCATAAGTTAGTTACTATGCAGTTCATTCTTCTATAAATAGAAGCTCATTCCTTCATTATTTCTTACGAATTCACTAAAACTCTATTGAGAGAATTACAAGAGAACCTATAGAAAAGTATTCTGCTACTTCCCTACTCTTATATTCAGTTTCTTTTATGGTAAAGGATGTTATTTTTTGTACTAATGAAGAGAACTTGTGTTTTTCCATTATTTATTATTATGTTGGAATAACCTGTATACGCGGGCTACCCTATACATGGTGACATTCTTTTAATATTCCGTTCTTTATTATTCTGTCAGAATATCCTGTATGTGCGTTTGCATCGGACCTGGTTCCATTATTTATTATTCTGTCAGAATATCCTGTCTGTGCGTTTACGCCAGACCTGGTTCCATTATTTATTATTCTGTCAGAATATCATGTCTGTGCATTTACGCCGGACCTGGTTCCATCTTTTATTATTCTATTGGAATAACCTGCCTGTGCGGTCTATCGCATGCATGGTGATTTCTTTTGTTATTCCATTCTTTATTATACTCAGTTGGTTAAAACTTTGACTTCTATACTCCATGAAATTAGTGGAATATCCTTGATATTTGCGTTTCATCCAGTATCTTTTCATGGAAATATTCTTCTGAGCATTCTTGAATTTTACTCTATAAAGCAGTATCATGTTGACAATTTGGACGTTATCATTTCCTAGATAAATTAATTCTTGAACTTGTTTTATTGAATTCTTATATCATTGTCATCATCCTCATTTTATATTATATTGAAAGTCATCTGTGGCCTGTAGTGCATAGATGGACTTGGTATGATTATGACCAGGGATTATCCAGTGTAATCATGACCGTAATGTTACAAATGATGTGGTAAAAGTCCTCATTGGCCCGTAGTGCATTGATGGACAGTTGTTGGCATGATCATGACCATTAATGAATACACGAATGTCCTTGGCCCGTAGTGTATGGATAATTTATGGTCGTGATACTAAAGAATATCATTGGCCGTAGTGCAGGGGTGATTCAATGATGTGGATTATTTCTTAAGCTGAGTACCAGCAATAAAAGTGATGAAAAACCTTTTAAATCATAGAAGATAGTAGATTTTATTCTCTACCTGACTCTTCTAATGGATTGCTTGTTCTGCTGCAGTTAAACTTGATGTTTGTTATATTTTATCAGTTTAACACTGTTGAAGGCTAATGATAACTTATTCTGCATTATCTTAGTCATAATATTTCTTACTGGACTAGTTGAGCTCACCCTTTTACTTTTATTGTTCTCTTCAGGAAATGAGAACGTAGCAGCGACTAGTCGGGGAACAAAGTGATGGTCCTAGATGTTTGCATTAGTAGTCCTCACTATTCTGTGAAATAGTGTGATAATAATTGTAATGAGGACTCTTTTTGAGTTTGTATACTCTCTAGTAGACAATATTTGTATTCAAACTCACAGTTTATGTTTTGTCGTATTTTACACTACAGTTGTATTATTAAGTTGTATTTGAATTTTGTTCCATGTATTTGGCGACTCGAGATGGGTGATGTATACCTGTTTTGGGGGCATCACAGCGCGAGTCTCCAGATCTTTTTTTTTCTCCCAGACATAACTGGTGCTGCGGCGTGACAGATAACACAGAGTTTGGCACTGCGACGCCGAACCTGCACCAGTTGGCCAAAATAATTTGGTTTCTTACCAAAACTCCTGGCTTTCTAATTTGTTTGTTTTTCTTCCGAATTGACCCATTCGAATTCCTACAAGTCAGAAATTATATCCTTTACATGTTCATATAAGAATTTCATATTTCTGAATTCGTTAACTCGGAATTCACCTTTAAGTTAATTTTTGAGCGTTCGTTTAACGTTGTCGTCCGTTCAATACTCGTTTTCTTCGTTATAAGTCGGAATGCGACGATTCTTTCACCAACGACTCTTAATTACCTTATCTCACGTGTTGACATTGGAAACCAACGTTTTCAAGTCACACGACATCTTTTGACCTTTAATCCGGACTTTATACGTTTTAGACGCTTAACGTCTATTGCCGTACAATTCGCCTTAACTTTATTACTAATTTTCTCTAAGACAAATCACATGGAATACTCCATGGACTTCATATCCAATTTCTAACCAAATTAAGATGCACATACCTTGGCTACAACGATTTCCAAAATGTTCAATTATAACTAAGTTCACTTTCAAGACTTTTTATGGTTTTAACTCACGTAAACACTTACGATTCTATTTGGTCATGACCTATCAATGATTTGGTCATTAAAAGGTATTCTTATTTCTTCTCTATAAACATTCTCCCCTCATCTACGATTCTTCTATGAGAAAGAAATCAAAAGGGATGAAGATTACGGTTCATAGGAATTTACCTTCGAAGTACTTAACGTTCTTGATAAACGTCTTTTGGTTTGCTTGGAAATAGAAGGATTGTATGATTCTAGCTCTTTCTCTCTCTCAATATAGGTTGAACAAACTTTTTAAAACCACAAAAGCTCAACCTAAGCCTTGTATTTATAGAAAATACAATGAGGGGCAAAATGGTCCAATTTAGCACCTCCTCACTTATTTACAACTTTGTCACCAAGCAAAATACTTGGTGACCAAGGGATTCACTTGCCTTGTACACCAAGTGGCCGACCCACCTTGCCCATGGGTTATCCCCATGGGTTGCCCCATGGGTTTTACCCACCCCTTGACCCGCCAGTTTGACCCACGATTTAATTCTTTGGATTGGGCTTGACATTAATTAACATTGGGCTTTAACCAATCTCATATTGGGCCTTGACTTGGGCTTGTATACTTAATTCGTTGGGCTTATTTATTATTCCAAGTCCAATTGGATTGGATAAAATCCTTAACTCATACTCTAATAATGCAACTCGTATTCTATGCGTATTACTCACGTATTCTCTTTGTATAATACTCATATAATAATCGTATTATACGTCGTACTATTCTTCATACCATACTCATATACATACTAGTATAATACTCATATTTCTTACGTATAAAAATCGAAACGACTATACACATTACATTTCCTTTTCGGAAACCTCTTTCACAAACCCTTTGGTTTTAAGTCCGCAGGCGAAAACTTCGTTTGCCATAACGGAAATATTATCAGATATTCCATAATATCGTCATATTCTAACATTACGCATTTCTTAAAATTTCAAACCCTAGCTCTAAACAACATCGGATGAATAGTGATTTTAAATAAAAAAATCACAGAAAACCTTTGTTCTCGTCTTAATAATTTAGAACAATTAATTCTAGCACAAAGCCAGAATACTAATCACATCCACACATTCTAGGTCATAGAACGACCTTCAAACATCTTACTCACATAATAGCTCAATTAAATTCATTTAATCCACATAATCAAATAAAAATTTAATTCATTAAAAATTCAAAATTCTAGGGCGTTACAGAATAATACTAATAATAATAACAATAATATAAATATTAAACTTTATTTACATATATCAAAGTCTAAATCCCAGGTACGCGACCTTTAAACATTCATTACATCATAGATAATAAATATCATTATCTTAATAAACTATAACTATTACACAGAATATTATAAATCTCATTCGAACAACTTTTCTTTCCCCTTGTTCTAGCCTGAGCCTTCGGGTTGATCATACTTAACTGAAAACATTTAATTTAAGCAAGAGTGAGCATTTGAGTGCTCACAAAGTAATAACAATTATAAACATTAGTTGAAAGGGTTAAATGTTTTCTTTGTACTACCCTTCTACAACAAGTCAATAGTTGTGAAGTAATCTGAACCGATAATAATAACATAACAACTCTTTATCAAATTTTTGAAACTACGTATTGACTATAAATAGGGTTAAGATAAAATACTATGAACATTGTTTTCTATTTTCGAAAAGGTTAAATAGAAATTCATCTACAAACCATCATCACTTACGGGCACGGGGGGTGATCAGTCCGTTATGCGCTGTATTGATCAATAATACATGCAAGAACGATATCATCGATCACTCTGTCCACCTTGGGTGCATAAAAGTTTTTCCGTGTTCGGGATGTTCATACTTAGTCGAGAATCTGAACCAAAACAATTTGATTGGATACAAAAAGGTTTTATCATATTCAACTTTATTTCTAACTCTATGTCTAGCTGATCAAATAACTTCGACGACTCTTTGTTATCATATACATACTGGTATCAATAGGTATAAATATATATATATATATATATATATATATATATATATATATATATATATATATATATATATATCTGAATTACAATATAGTACCATGTTGATAATCAATGATCGGATATAACATATATAAGAATAGGGTTAATAATCTAGTATTAATAATAATATAATTCTGAAACATTCTTACTCATATCCATTGCATAAAGAAAATGCAAAGGTAAGATACTTGCCTGGTACGCTGCTTACAATTTGTAACTTAGTTTTATCTTTTATGTAATCACTTATCAGTAATAAGATCATTTTACTGAATAGAATAACATGTCATAACACATAATACTGCCTATTACAGTCAGCACATAACTTAATCACCTTGTCACACATATCCCATAGTCATTGAATCACAAACAATAATTAATACAGTCAAAATATCTAAGTCCAGATCAATTTCTGAAACATGTTAGTGTACCGACGACTTTATCGGGTAATTATCGAGTCTAAGACTCTATCGTGTAGCTCAATTGTCGTTTAGATATTTTAAATATCGGTCATATTATTTTTCATAGCCTTATAATAATTTTTTTTTAATAATTATTATAATTTATCATGAATTTTTAAACACTGAAATTATTATTAAATGATTTAAATATTGTCTAATTCTATTATCATTAATATTCAATTAATATTAAACTATTAATGAAACTATTGCCAAACTATTAAAGTTATTTATAATAACTCAAAATATTTTTAAAGTATTAATATTACCCTTAAATAATTTTTAAAATATTTAAAATAATTTTTAAATAATTACCATTAATATTATAATATAATTTATTATTTATCAAAATATTAAAAGTCATTAATTATAACTTAAAATATTTTTAATTTATTTATTTCCTTTTTAAATGATTTTTAATTCAATAAAACCATTTTTAACTATTTATTTAATATAATTATTAAATAAACTTAATGTCATTAATATTAAATTATTAATGAAATTTACCTTTAAATATCAAAAGTTATATTTTTTAACTTAAAATATTTTTAAACTATTTATTTTCATTTAAAATGATTTTTATAATATTAAAATTATTTTTAATTAATTTATTTAGTATAATTACTAAATAAATCTAATATCATTAATATTTAATAATTAATTAAACTTATCTTAAAATATTAAAAGTTATTTTTATAACTTAACATATTATTAAATATCTTATTATTATTTAAAATGATTTTTAATACAATAAAATCATTTTTAATTGATTTATTTAATGCATTTATTAAATAATTTAAATACCAATAATATCCAAATAAATATTAATATTTATGAAAAATATGTCAAATTAAATTATTAAAAGTTAATTTTTATAACTTAAAATAATTTTTAAAACTACTTTTGTAATTTTCAGAATTTATTTACTATTTTTAAATGATTTTTAGAAATTAAATTAATTAATTATAATAAGTCTGTCGCTAAAGCCCTTTAGCGACAAAATCTGTCGCCTTGGGTGTTCTTGAGAAACCCAGGACATTCAAAGTCAGTTTCGAGTAGCCTGCTTTGACTAAGCTTAATTCAGTGTCTACTATGTTTTTGGGCTAACTAATGGTCAGATCTTGGAGTATTAATGTAACACTACATGAAACAACAATTAACAAGGTCATACATCATCACAATCAAAAGTTATTAAGCTTTGAACTAGCTGTCAGGCGTGTTCATCATATTTCTGGGCTGCCCAAAAATTCCAGTCATGGCCGGTCAACGGTATTGATGGCCTTATAAAATTAATTATGTTGATGATATGGGTGGTCTACACGTCGAGCTGTGTAGAGTAACTAACAGAGAACATGATTCAAGCCATGTTTATGTCTAAACATAATTAATCTAAAAGATATGAGCTAGAAAACATGTTGTCAGAGTGTTTCTGGGTTTTTCCCAGAAACCCAACAGTTCGACCTATCACTTTCATGCTCGAATTCTTTTATGTTCTGGTCATTATTTATATCGTTTAATGGGCCAAATCTATAGTATTCATGACAAGGAACAATAACATATCATCAGATCATCATAACAACAACACTAGCAAGAGATATGGGCCAGTCAAAGTAGTGATCAGGAACTGTTCTTGAACATTTCTGGGTTTCCAGAAATGTTCTTGAGTAGTTTCGTCAACCCAAGTTTGACCAACTTTCAATTCATTTCTGTTACGTATTTGGGAAATATAAAAGCATGTATATGTATTACTCATGTCAGTCTACAAGCATATAACAAGAAGATGATGAAAACACTTAACAGAAGTAAGATTTAGGGTCTCAAAAGTCACTGTCAGACTTTTCTGGGCAGAATCTGGGTTTCAAGAACTGCCGGTCAATGTCGGTCAACCTAATTTGACCATAAATAACGTTTAATCTACAACATATATGGACCTGATTCAAGTTGCATATTAAATATCTCCTAACAGACTACAAGTACAAACTTTCAAAACAAAAAAACACATAATAGACTGAGATCTATGGGACCTAACATTCACTGTCAGACCCTTGTTTTCAAAAATTTCCAGATTTGGAAAATTATCAAATCTGAGCCTCTAGATGTTATGGATCTGACATCTAGCAACCCAGATCATTGATTAACACCCCATACAACATATGTAACACAAAAAAATTACATCTAACATAAGATCAAAAGATTTTCAAATTTTAGCGTTTGCACCTTTTCTAAGCTTTGATCTTACTGCTGACTTTCTGATTTGTTAATGATAATCATGGGGCTTGATTTGTGACTGATCTAACACTATAATTTCGTGAGTTTGAGCTTGAGAGAATATTGCTAAGTGTAAGTGATCAAATTAGGCTAAATGTGCACTTTCTTTCTCTTAAATCTAGCAAATCAATTGGTGCAATGTATTTGATTGCTTGCAAAGGCTGATCATGTGTTGATGTTATAGATCCTAGGTAGGTAGACGAGGGTGGCTGCAAGATTTGATAAGATATGCAAATCAATAATTCATAAATGGGGCACTTTGGTAATTTTATTTTAATCTCAAGGGTATTCTTGTCCAAGATATTTGAATCTAGGGTTTATTCACTAGATTTTAGATCTTAAAGTTTCCCAAATAATTTCTAGGGTTTGAAAAATTAAAATTAAAGGGTAATAAAATTTTAATTAAACACACTAATTTAAAATTACGGTTTTTTTAATAGAAAACTAGGGTTTAAATATTATGGTTTCTGTGACGCCCCCAAAATAGGTATACATCACCCATTCTGAGTCGCCAAATACATGGTACAGAAACAACTACAATTTTATGAATACAACATAAAAACTTTGAGTTTAAATACAAATATTATCATCTAGACAATATCCACACTCAAATAAGTTCTCATTACAATTATTGATAGACTATTTTACAAAATAGTGAGGACTACTAAAACAGCTATCTTGAACCATCACTCCACACCCCGACTAGTTCCCGCTATATTCTCGCCTCCTGAGAAGAAAAATGGAACAAAAAGGAAAAGGGTGAGCTCAACTATCCCAGTAAAGAACATTATGACTAAGATAATATAGAACAAATTATCGTTAGTCCTCAACAGGGAAAAATCTAATAGAATACAATAGTCAACAAGTTTTAAATCAATCTTCGCAGCGGAAATAATAATTCATTAGAAGAGTTAAGTAGAGAATGCAAAATACTATCTTCTATATATGAATTTAAAAGTTCATCGTCGATATTTTATCCATGTAACATCAATCAATATATATTTGGAATCAAATATTCATCTTTGCACTACAGGCCAAAGATATTCATCAGTTGGTCATGTTCATCTTTGCACTACGGGCCAAAGATATTAATCAGTCGGTCATGTTCATCTCAACACCTGTTCATCTTTGTACTACGGGCCAAAGATATTCATCAAGAAATCATTCATCTTTGCACTACAGGCCAAAGATATTCAGTTATATCATCATTTAGGTCTGAGGATGATGAAAAATATTTTAAAGAAAACGAATCAAGTGAAGCAAAAAAACAAATATTAAGGATTCGTACTTTAAACAATTTTCAATCAAAAATACTTCATAAATAACCAGAGTGGGGTAAAATTCAAGAATGATCAAAACATGGATACAATCAAAGCTAGTGTCCAGAATAGATATTTTGGACGAAAAGAAGAAATTTTATTTTTCGGTGAATAGTGCCGTATTCGTGAATAGTGTTGTATACGTGAATTGTGCCGTATACGTGAATAGTAACTCCGACACCAAAAGATAGAAATTTCACAAAAAACATCATCATGCTTCGTGAATAGTACTCATGAATAGTAACTCATGAATAGTAACTCATAAATAGTAACCCCGATATGAAAAAGTTCTAAATTTGATAAAAAGTTCCAACCAATATTTTAGCATAATGATATTGAAGAAATAATATCATTTGAGAAGAAAATAACACCCCTTACCTCAGAAAGAATAGTACTTCTGACTGAAATACTGGATATAGTGCTGAAAGAACTTGCACCGTATATCAATACTGTGACACCCCCAAAATTAGGTATACATCACCCATCTTGGGTCGCCAGATACATGGTACAGAATTCAAATACAACTTACTAACACGACTGTCGTGTACAATACGACAAAACATAAACTGTGAGTTTGAATACAAATATTGTCTACTAGAGATTATACAAACTCAAAAGGAGTCCTCATTACAATTGTTATCACACTATTTCACAAAATAGTGAGGAATACTAATGCTATCCTCTGGACCATTACTCCGTTCCCCGACTCGTCCCAGCTATATTCTCATTTCCTGAAGAGAACAGTGAAAGAAAGGGTGAGCTCAACTAGCCCAGTAAGAAATATTATGACTAAGATAATGCAAAATAAATTATCATTAGCCTTCAACAGTGTTAAACTGATAAAATATAATAAACATCAAGTTTAACTACAGCAGAACCAGCAATCCATTAAAAGAGTCAAGTAGAAAATAAAATCTACTATCTTTTATGATTTAAAAGATTTTTCATCACTGTTATAGCTGAGACTCAGCTTAATAAATATTCCACATCATCGAATCACCCCTGCACTACGGCCAAGGATATTCTTTAGTATCACGGCCACAATTATTCATGCACTACGGGCCAAGAATATTTGTGTATTCATTAATGGTCATGATCATGCCAATAACTGTCCATCAATGTACTACGGGCCAATGAGGATTTTTAATTTTTACATCATTTGTAATATTACGGTCATGATTACACCGAATAATCCCTGGTCATAATCATACCAAGTCCATCTATGCACTACAGGCCACAGATGACTTTCAACAAAATATAAACATGAGGATGATGACAATGATATAAGAATTCAATAAAACATGTTCAAGAATTATTTTATCCAGAAATTATTAACGTCCAAATTGTCAACATGATACTGTTTTGTAGAGTAAAATTCAAGAATGATCAGAAGAATATTTCCATGAAAGGATACTGGATGAAGCACAAATATCAAGGATATTCCACTAATATCATGGAGTATAGAAGTTAGAATTTTAATCAACTGAGTAATACTGAATATAATAACAAAAGATATCACCATGCATGCAATAGAGACCGCACAGATAGGTTATTCCAGCAGAATAATAATAACGGAACCAGGTCAGGTGAAATTCACACCGACAAGATGTTCCAACAGAATAATAAATACGGAATAGTAAATGATGGAACCAGGTCCGGCATATAGCACAGACAGGATATTCTGACAGAAATGTAAAGACGGAATAGTAAATGGAACCAAGTCCGGCGTATAGCACAGACAGGATATTCCGACAGAAATATAAAGACAGAATAGTAAATGGATGTCACCAAGTATTATTCCGCGTATACATGTTATTCCAACAGAATAATAATGAATGGAATAACATAAGGATTTCACCAAGTATAGGGTATACCGCGTATACAGGTCATGTATAGGGTATGCCACTTTTACAGGTTATTCTAACAGAATAACAAAGAACGGAATAACATAAGTTCTCTTCAAGAAGAAAGAATAACACCCCTTACTTTATTAGGAGATTGAATACTGCAGTAGTGTAGTAACCGAATACTCTTCTTCTTTCTCTCTTATTCTCTCTATACTTTCTCTCTCTATAGCTTGAATGAATTCGTGAAAAATAATGAAGCACTAGGCCTCTATTTATAGAAGATTTCTAGCTTAGCACTTGCCATGTGAAAAGGCAAATGGCTTGACGACTGGTAATGTGAAAAGAAAAGTGGTTTGACGCCTGTAATGTGAAACAACAATTGGTTCGACGCCTGGTAAAGGTAATTACTATTTACGAAGGTAATTAATATTGACGAAGGTAATTACTATTGACAAAGGTAATTACTATTGACAAAAATAATTACTATTGACAAAGGTAATTACTATTGACGAAGGTAATTACTATTGACGAATGAGACTCTTAGATGATGACATATGGGCCCCCCATAAAATAACCAAACTTACCACAAACGTCTTATAACAGACTCTTTATATACATCAAGGATTGAATAAATATTACCATAAATTAATTTATTTTTAATCAACACATAATTAATCTTTCAACAATTATTAATCATTTATAACTTGTAGTCTCAATTATTAATTTAATAATATAACATATTATACAGATGATATTGTGACAATAATTGAATCAATAATATAAGAGATATGATGCAGCAATTACAGAAATAATAATTGAGTATAACTGAATGACTTCTCACGTAAGCATCAATAATCAATACCGTGTGCTACTATGCAACCACGCGTATTACTGTACTTTTACTACCGAGTAGTTCAACAGTTTTAACGGTAATACCTCCGCCGTTATTTTTATAGAAACATAATTTTGTCGTTTTCTAACTACGACAATACTTCCGTTGTGGGGTCCACCAATGATTGTGCCGTCGTACGAATATTCCCCGACAAAAAGAATATTCCCCGACCAAACGAATATTTTATAACAACTTGCGTACTTTGCAAAATTTATAAATATTACCCACAACTATAACATTATATCAAATTTATTCCATAATATTCAAAAATAATAATTATAGAAAATTCATCTTTATTTATAAAAACTGGGGTCTTACAACCTCCCCTTCTTATGAAATTTCGCCCTCGAAATTAGGGTACGTACCTGGTATATCGAAGAGGTAAGGATACCTTGATTTCATTTCAGATTCTAACTCCCAAGTCATTTCCTCAAAATTGTGGTTTCTCCACAATACTTTGACTTGAGGTATAATCTTGGAGCGTAGAATATGTTCCTTCTTATCCAAGATTTGAACAAGAACCTCTTCATACGTCAAATCTTCCGCTATTTCGTCCGGTTCTAACTCAATAATGTGGTTCGGGTCTTTCACATATTTACGTAACATGGATATGTGAAAAACGTTATGAACACGAGACATACTTGGCGGTAAAGCGAGTCTATAGGCCACAGTTCCTACTCGATCGAGGATTAAAAATGGACCGATGAATCGAGGATTAAGTTTTCCTCTCTTTCCAAATCTTGTAACTCCTTTCCATGGAGTAACACGTAACAACACATGATCTCCTATATTGAATTCCACGTCCTTTCGATGAAGATCAACATAACTCTTTTTGTCGATTTTGTGAGGTTTTTATACGTTGTCGGATCGTTTGAATCTTTTCCGTAGTCATACGTACCAACTCCGGTCCCAACAACGTCGCTTCACCCACCTCATCCCAGCATACTGGAGAACGACACTTTCTTCTATATAACGCTTCGAATGGAGCCATGCCAATACTTGTTTGATAACTGTTGTTGTAGGAAAACTCCACCAATGGTAAGAACTTGTCCCAA
Source organism: Panax japonicus (assembly GCA_020205505.1). NCBI lineage: Eukaryota > Viridiplantae > Streptophyta > Magnoliopsida > Apiales > Araliaceae > Panax > Panax japonicus. The sequence continues at coordinate 56,977,665 of CM035094.1, read as the reverse complement.
CTTCCCTTGAAATCAAGGACACACAGTCTTAATAGATCTTCGAGAGTTTGAATAGTCCTCTCCGACTGTTCGTCCGTCTGAGGAAGATATGCCGAGCTAAATCGTAAGTCTGTGCCCATAGCTTTTTGCAAACTAACCCAAAATCGTGAAGTAAATCCTGGATCTCGATCAGAAACTATGGATACCGGCATACCATGCAGTCTTACAATCTCGTTTATGTACATACGAGCAAGACGTTCAAGTGTATAAGTTTCTCGTATCGATAAGAAATGAGCAGACTTGGTCAATCTATCAACAATGACCCAAATCGCATCAATGCCTTGAGAAACCTTAGGAAGACCGGTAACGAAATCCATGGTAATGTGCTCCCACTTCCATTCTAAAATTTCAAGTGGTTGCAATGGACCTTTTGGTACTTGATGCTCCGCTTTAACTCGTTGACAAGTTAGACACCTTGAGATAAACAACGCTATCTCTCTCTTCATATTGCTCCACCAAAATGTATGATGAATATCATGATACATTTTGGTACTCCCAGGATGGATTGCAAACGGTGTATTGTGCGCCTCCATCATGATTTTATACTTTAAATCAGGGTCGTTAGGAACACAAAGTCTGGAGTTGACTCGAAGTATTCCTTCTTCATCGATTCTTACTTCCGGCATAGCACCTTCTTGCACTTTCTTCCTTATACGCATCAGCTCCAGGTCTGTAGCTTGAGCAGCTTTAACTTTATCGATTAAATTCCGTTCTACTCGTATATTCGCCATCGTCACATGCGTCCCTGGAGTCTTTAACTCTATCTCCATCCTTTGCAATTCACATAAAATGGGCCCTTGCGTTGACAATATCGCACTCGTACTTGCATGTGATCTTCTACTCAATGCGTCAGCTACCACGTTTGCTTTTCCAGGATGGTATTGGATGGTATGATCATAATCTTTCAATAGTTCAAGCCAACATCGTTGTCGCATGTTGAGTTCCTTTTGAGTGAAGAAATATTTGAGGCTTTTATGATCCGTGAAGATCTCCACTTTCTCCCCATACAAGTAATGCCTCCAAATTTTAAGTGCAAAGACAACAGCTGCCAACTCTAGATCATGAGTAGGATAATTCTTCTCATATTCTTTGAGTTGTCGCGAGGCATAGGCTATGACTTTTCCATGTTGCATGAGAATACATCCCAGCCCTTTGCCCGAAGCATCACTGTAGATGACAAATCCCTCCGAGCCAGATGGTATTGTCAGAACAGATGCTGAAATGAGTCTCCTCTTGAGTTCTTGAAAACTCTTCTCACATTCTTCGCTCCAATCGAACTTTGTATCTTTTCGAGTCAACTGAGTCAATGGAGTAGCGATTCGAGAAAATCCTTCCACGAATCTCAGATAATAACCAGCTAAACCGAGAAAGCTACGTACTTCGGTCACTGATTTAGGTTGCTCCCAGCTTTGAATAGCTTCAATCTTTGCTGGGTCAACAGATATTCCATGACTTAATACCACGTGCCCAAGGAATGCCACTTCCTCAAGCCAGAACTCGCATTTCTTCAACTTGGCATAAAGCTTATATTCACGAAGCTTTTGGAGTGTCAGCCTCAAGTGTTGCTCATGATCTTCACGGCTTTTGGAATAAATAAGGATGTCATCAATAAAGACGACCACAAAGTGATCCAAATATTCCTTGAACACTCGGTTCATCATATCCATGAAGGCAGCAGGAGCATTAGTCAATCCAAAGGACATGACTAGGAATTCATAATGCCCTTACCGAGTTCTGAAAGCCGTCTTTGGAATGTCATCGGTTCTAATCTTCAATTGGTGATACCCAGAACGAAGATCAATCTTTGAAAAGAATTTGGCTCCTTGCAACTGGTCAAACAGATCATCAATTCGTGGCAAAGGATACCTATTTTTGATGGTGACATGATTCAACTCCCGATAATCAATACAAAGTCGCATACTCCCATCTTTCTTCTTCACGAATAGAACAGGAGCACCCCAAGGAGAAGTACTAGGACGAATAAAGCCAATGTCTAACAATTCCTGCAGTTGGGTTTTTAACTCCTGAAGTTCAATAGGAGCCATTCGATATGGGGCTTTAGAAATGGGTTTTGTACCGGGTTCAAGGTCGATACAAAATTCAATCTCACGCTCTGGGGGTAGGCCAGGAAGTTCTTCGGGGAATACGTCAGGAAATTTATTAACAATAGAAATATCGTTCAAAACTGACGTATTTTTATTTAAATCTGTGACATGAGCTAAGAAAGCTTGACATCCATTTTTCAATAACGAATAGCTTTATGGCTTGAGATGACCGTGATTGATTTTAATGGTTTGGTTGCTTGAATTCGCATAATAGGTTGATTAGGAATATGAAAGCTAACAACCTTACGAAAATAATCAATTTTTGCATAATGAGTAGTTAACCAATCAATCCCTAGAATCACGTCAAATGCAAGTATTTTCAATGAAATAAGATCGATAGGTAATGTGAGGGTACCGATTTGAACCAAACAAGACTTATAAATAGTGGATGTAATGAAGGTTTCTCCCAACGGAGTTTCCACAGATAAGTCAAAGTCTAATTTCTCCGGATTCAAATTTAATCGATGAGCACAAGTAGGAGAAATAAAAGAATGAGTAGAACCGGTATCAAATAAAGTATAGACTTCGTTAGAGTTTATGAGAAGCTTACCCGTAATGACCTCATTCAGGTTCCTTGCTTTCTGGGAGGTCACAACAAACGCTCTTTCTTGCACTACCAGCTTTGACCTTTCTGGGACGGCCTTTGGTGCCTCCATCCTAGCTGAATTTGTCTTTGATAAACAACAAAATCGGGCTAAGTGACCTTATTTTCCACAATTATAACATGCTTTGGACGGCATCACGCAATTTGGACTGATGTGTCCCTCCCCTCCGCATTTGAAGCATATGATAGGTGGTCTTTCTCCTTCCTTAACAACGGGTGCTGGTGCAGACGTCTTTCCATCATTGTTGAATCTCCTCTTTTTGAAATGTCCATTCTTATTGTTTTGGCGCTGATTACCACCGAAGTGGTTACCATTTCTGGCCTGCTGATTCCCTCCACGCTTGTTGTCACCGCTTCGATGACCACTCAAGCTGATATTATAATTTTGTCGGCTGCTCTCTTTTAGTTGAGTTGACTCGTTATCGCGCTCCACTAACTGAGCCCTATTTACAACATCTGAATACAAACACAGTTTATGAGAAATAAGATGTTGACGTATCTCCGGCTTCAAACCTCTTAAAAACATTCGCACCATTCTTTCTTCATTATCCACCAAGTGGGACGCAAACCGAGATAACTCTACAACTTTTGCCTCGTATTGCGACACGGTCATATTATTTTGTTCCAACTTAATAAACTCCACCTCCTTCATGTGGCGAATACTTTCGGGAAATTATTTGTCGTTGAACAGCTCCTGGAACTTCTCCCAAGATATCTTCAGTACAGCAGGTTGAGTACGTTTTACCGATTTCCACCAGTAATCTGCCTCTCCGCGCAACAAAAAGGCGGTAAAAGGAACCTTTTGCTCCTCGGAGCATCCCAAGACATCAAATATCTTGGTGATCTGCTTTATCCATGTTTCCGCTATAAGTGGTTTTGGCTCTCCCTTAAACTCCGGTGGTCCCAGCTCCTTGAACTGTTTAGCGGTGACCGCCCGAGAGTTTCCCGTGTTTCCATCTACGTTTTGGACAGGAGTCGCTCTCGCCTGCTGTTGCATGAATTGCATAAAGCCTCTGAACATTTGATAATTCATCATTTGGTCAGTGTTGTTGTTTGCATGAGGATTGTCGTCTTCCTGATGCACATTATCCTGATTATTGATATGTGGTGAATCAACGATCGCCTGTGCTCCATTGCTATTCTCAACATTCTCAGATGTCATTTTCAGATACTGCCACAAAACAAAAGGTTAATTAACATGTAACATATTATCCCTATATTCTGACCGACCAAAAAAATAGCACATAAACTTAGGTAGGTCATACTAGCAAAGGAATTCCCCGTCTCTCCCCCTAGTACTATTCTCACATCTTAGCCAGGGATCATATCCCTAAGCTTTGATACCAACTGTGAAGCCCCCAAAATTAGGTATACATCACCCATCTTGGGTCGCCAGATACATGGTACAGAATTCAAATACAACTTACTAACACAACTGTCGTGTACAATACGATAAAACATAAACTGTGAGTTTGAATACAAATATTGTCTACTAGAGATTATACAAACTCAAAAGGAGTCCTCATTACAATTATTATCACACTATTTCACAGAATAGTGAGGACTACTAATGCTATCCTCTGGACCATTACTCCGTTCCCCGACTCGTCCCAGCTATATTCTCATTTCCTGAAGAGAACAGTGAAAGAAAGGGTGAGCTCAACTAGCCCAGTAAGAAATATTATGACTAAGATAATGCAGAATAAATTATCATTAGCCTTCAACAGTGTTAAACTGATAAAATATAATAAACATCAAGTTAACTGTAGTAGAACCAGTAATCCATTAAAAGAGTCAAGTAGAAAATAAAATCTACTATCTTTTATGATTTTAAAAGGTTTTTCATCACTGTTATAACTGAGACTCAGTTTAATAAATATTCCACATCATCGAATCACCCCTGCACTACGGCCAAGGATATTCTTTAGTATCACGACCACAATTATTCATGCACTACGGGCCAAGAATAATGGTGTATTCAATAATGGTCATGATCATGCCAACAACTGTCCATCAATGCACTACGGGCCAATGAGAATTTTTAATTTTTACATCATTTGTAATATTACGGTCATGATTACATCGAATAATTCCTGGTCATAATCATACCAAGTCCATCTATGCACTACAGGCCACAGATGACTTTCAACAAAATATAAACATGAGGATTATGACAATGATATAAGAATTCAATAAAACAAGTTCAAGAATTATTTTATCCAGAAATTATTAACGTCCAAATTGTCAACATGATACTGTTTTGTAGAGTAAAATTCAAGAATGATCAGAAGAATATTTCCATGAAAGGATACTAGATGAAGCGCAAATATCAAGGATATTCCACTAATTTCGTGGAGTATAGAAGTCAGAATTTTAATCAACTGAGTAATACCGAATATAATAACAAAAGATATCACCATGCATGCGATAAAGACCGCACAGATAGGTTATTCCAGCAGAATAATAATAACGGAACCAGGTCAGGTGAAATTCATACCGACAGGATGTTCCAACAGAATAATAAATGCGGAATAGTAAATGATGGAACCAGGTCCGGCGTATAGCACAGACAGGATATTCCGATAGAAATGTAAAGACGGAATAGTAAATGGAACCAGGTCCGGCATATAGCACAGACAAGATATTCCAACAGAAATATAAAGACAGAATAGTAAATGGATGTCACCAATTATAGGGTATTCCGCGTATACAGGTTATTCCAACAGAATAATAATAAATGGAATAACATAAGGATTTCACCAAGTATAGGGTATACCGCGTATACAAGTCATGTATAGGGTATGCCACTTTTACAGGTTATTCCAACAGAATAACAAAGAATGGAATAACATAAGTTCTCTTCAAGAAGAAAGAATAACACCCCTTACTTTATTAGGAGATTGAATACTGCAGTATTGTAGTAACTGAATACTCTTCTTCTTTCTCTCTTATTCTCTCTATACTTTCTCTCTCTATAGGTTGAATGAATTCGTGAAAAATAATGAAGCACTAGGCCTCTATTTATAGAAGATTTCTAGCTTAGCACTTGCCATGTGAAAATGCAAGTAGCTTGACGACTGGTGATGTGAAAAGAAAAGTGGTTTTTCGCCTGTAATATGAAACGACAATTGGTTCGACGCCTGGTAAAGGTAATTACTATTTACGAAGGTAATTATTATTGACGAAGGTAATTACTATTGACGAAGGTAATTACTATTGATGAAAATAATTACTATTGGCGAAGGTAATTACTATTGACGAAGGTAATTACTATTGACGAATGAGACTCTTAGATGATGACATATGGGCCCCCCATAAAATAACCAAACTTACCACAGACGTCTTATAACAGACTCTTTATATACATCAAGGATTGAATAAATATTACCATAAATTAATTTATTTTTAATCAACACATAATTAATCTTTCAACAATTATTAATCATTTATAACTTGTAGTCTCAATTATTGATTTAATAATATAACATATTATACAGATGATATTGTAACAATAATTGAATCAATAATATTAGAGATATGATGTAGCAATTACTGTAGCAATAATTGAGTATAACCGAATGACTTCTCACGTAAGCATCAATAATCAATACCGTGTGCTACTATGCAACCACGCGTATTACTGTACTTTTACTACCGAGTAGTTCAATAGTTTTAACGGTAACACCTCCGCCGTTATTTTTATAGAAAGATAATTTTGTCGTTTTCTAACTACGACAATACTTCCGTTGTGGGGTCCACCAATGATTGTGTCGTCGTACGAATATTCCCCGACCAAACGAATATTTTATAACAACTTGCGTACTTTGCAAAATTTATAAATATTACCCACAACTATAACATTATATCAAATTTATTCCATAATATTCAATAATAATAATTATAGAAAATTCATCTTTATTTATAAAAACTGGGGTCTTACAACCTCCCCTTCTTATGAAATTTCGCCCTCGAAATTAGGGTACGTACCTGGTATGTCGAAGAGGTTAGGATACCTTGATTTCATTTCAGATTCTAACTCCCAAGCTATTTCCTCAACATCGTGGTTTCTCCACAACACTTTGACTTGAGGTATAATCTTGGAGCGTAGAATATGTTCCTTCTTATCCAAGATTTGAATAGGAACCTCTTCATACGTCAAATCTTTCGCTATTTCGTCTAGTTCTAACTCAATAATGTGGTTCGGGTCTTTCACATATTTACGTAACATGGATATGTGAAAAACGTTATGAACACGAGACATACTTGGCGGTAAAGCGAGTCTATAGGCCACAGTTCCTACTCGATCGAGGATTAAAAATGGACCGATGAATCGAGGATTAAGTTTTCCTCTCTTTCCAAATCTTGTAACTCCTTTCCATGGAGTAACACGTAACAACACATGATCTCGTATATTGAATTTCACGTCCTTTCGATGAAGATCAACATAACTCTTTTGTCGATTTTGTGAGGTTTTTATACGTTGTCGGATCGTTTGAATCTTTTTCGTAGTCATAAGTAAAAACTCCGGTCCCAACAACGTTGCTTCACCCACCTCATCCCATCATACTGGAGAACGACACTTTCTTCTATATAATGCTTCGAATGGAGCCATGCCAATACTTGTTTGATAACTGTTGTTGTAGGAAAACTCCACCAATGGTAAGAACTTGTCCCAACTTCCATTGAAATCAAGGACACAGAGTCTTAATAGATCTTCGAGAGTTTGAATAGTCCTCTCCGACTGTCCGTCCGTCTGAGGATGATATGCTGAGCTAAATCGTAAGTCTGTGCCCATAGCTTTTGCAAACTAACCCAAAATCGTGAAGTAAATCTTGGATCTCGATCAGAAACTATGGATACCGGCATACCATGCAGTCTTACAATCTCGTTTATGTACATACGAGCAAGACGTTCAAGTGTATAAATTTCTCGTATCGGTAACAAATGAGCAGACTTGGTCAATCTATCAACAATGACCCAAATTGCATCAATGCCTTGAGAAACCTTAGGAAGACCGGTAACGAAATCCATGGTAATGTGCTCCCACTTCCATTCTGGAATTTCAAGTGGTTGCAATGGACCTTTTGGTACTTGATGCTCCGCTTTAACTCATTGACAAGTTAGACACCTTGAGATAAACAACGTTATCTCTCTCTTCATATTGCTCCACCAAAATGTATGACGAATATCATGATACATTTTGGTACTCCCAGGATGGATTGCAAACGGTGTATTGTGCGCCTCCATCATGATTTTATACTTTAAATCAAGGTCGTTAAGAACATAAAGTCTGGAGTTGACTCGAAGTATTCCTTCTTCATCGATTCTTGCTTCCGGCATAGCACCTTCTTGCACTTTCTTCCTCATATGCATCAGCTCCAGGTCTGTAGCTTGAGCAGCTTTAACTTTATCGATTAAAGTCGGTTCTACTCGTATATTCGCCATCGTCATATGCGTCCCTGGAGTCTTTAAATCTATCTCCATCCTTTGCAAGTCACACAAAATGGGCCCTTGCGTTGACAATATCGCACTCGTACTTGCATGTGATCTTCTACTCAATGCGTCAGCTACCACGTTTGCTTTTCCAGGATGGTATTGGATGGTATGATTATAATCTTTCAATAGTTCAAGCCAACATCGTTGTCGCATGTTGAGTTCCTTTTGAGTGAAGAAATATTTGAGGCTTTTATGATCCGTGAAGATCTCCACTTTCTCCCCATACAAGTAATGCCTCCAAATTTTAAGTGCAAAGACAACAGCTGCCAACTCTAGATCATGAGTAGGATAATTCTTCTCATATTCTTTGAGTTGTCGCGAGGCATAGGCTATGACTTTTCCATGTTGCATGAGAATACATCCCAGCCCTTTGCCCAAAGCATCACTGTAGATGACAAATCCCTCCGAGCCAGATGGTATTGTCAGAACAGGTGTTGAAATGAGTCTCCTCTTGAGTTCTTGAAAACACTTCTCACATTCTTCGCTCCAATCGAACTTTGTATCTTTCCGAGTCAGCTGAGTCAATGGAGTAGCGATTTGAGAAAATCCTTCCATGAATCTCAGATAATAACCAGCTAAACCGAGAAAGCTACGTACTTCGGTCACTGATTTAGGTTGCTCCCAGCTTTGAATAGCTTCAATCTTTGCTGGGTCAACAGATATTCCATGACTTAATACCACGTGCCCAAGGAATGCCACTTCCTCAAGCCAGAACTTGCATTTCTTCAACTTGGCATAAAGCTTATATTCACGAAGATTTTTGAATGTCAGCCTCAAGTGTTGCTCATGATCTTCACGGCTTTTGGAATAAATAAGGATGTCATCAATAAAGACGACCACAAAGTGATCCAAATATTCTTTGAACACCCGGTTCATCATATCCATGAAGGCAACAGGAGCATTAGTCAATCCAAAGGACATGACTAGGAATTCATAATGCACGTACCGAGTTCTGAAAGCCGTCTTTGGAATGTCATCGGTTCTAATCTTCAATTGGTGATACCCGGAACGAAGATCAATCTTTGAAAAGAATTTGGCTCCTTGCAACTGTTCAAACAGATCATCAGTTCATGGCAATGGATACCTATTTTTGATGGTGACATGATTCAACTCCCGATAATCAATACAAAGTCGCATACTCCCATCTTTCTTCTTCACGAATAGAACAGGAACACTCCAAGGAGAAGTACTAGGACGAATAAAGCCAATGTCTAACAATTCCTGCAGTTGGGTTTTTAACTCCTGAAGTTCAATAGGAGCCATTCGATATGGGGCTCTAGAAATGGGTTTTGTACCGGATTCAAGGTCGATACAAAATTTAATCTCACGCTCTGGGGGTAGGCCGGGAAGTTCTTCGGGGAATACGTCAGGAAATTTATTAACAATAGAAATATCGTTCAAAACTGACGTATTTATGTTTAAATCTATGACATGAGCTAAGAAAGCTTGACATCCGTTTTTCAATAAACGAATAGCTTTATGGCTTGAGATGACCGTGATTGATTTTAAAGGTTTGGTCGATTGAATTCGCATAATAGGTTGATTAGGAATATGAAAGCTAACAACCTTACGAAAACAATCAATATTTGCATAATGAGTAGTTAACCAATCAATCCCTAGAATCACGTCAAATGCAAATATTTTCAATGAAATAAGATCGACATGTAATGTTGCGGTACCGATTTGAACCAAACAAGACTTATAAACAGTGGATGTAAAGAAGGTTTCTCCCAACGGAGTTTCCACAGATAAGTTAAACTCTAATTTCTCCGGATTCAAATTTAATCGATGAGCACAATTAGGAGAAATAAAATAATGAGTAGAACCGGTATCAAATAAAGTATAGACTTCGTTAGAGTTTATGATAAGTTTACCCGTGATGACCTCATTCAGGTTCCTTGCTTTCTGGGAGGTCACAACAAACGCTCTCCCTTGCACTACCAGCTTTGACCTTTCTAGGACGGCCTTTGGTGCCTCCATCCTAGCTGAATTTGTCTTAGGTAAACAATAAAATCGGGCTAAGTGACCTTATCTTCCACAATTATAACATGCTTTGGACGGCATCGCGCAATTTGGACTGATGTGTCCCTACCCTCCGCATTTGAAGCATATGATAGGTGGTCTTTCTCCTTCCTTAACAACGGGTGCTTGTGCTGACGTCTTTCCATCATTGTTGAATCTCCTCTTTTTGAAATTTCCATTCTTATTGTTTTGGCCCTGATTACCACCAAAGTGGTTACCATTTCTGGCATGCTGATTCCCTCCACGCTTGTTGTCACCGCTTCAATGACCACTCTCGCTGGTATTATAATTTTGTCGGCTGCTCTCTTTTAGTTGAGTTGACTCGTTATCGCGCTCCACTAACTGAGCCTTATTTACAACATCTGAATACAAACACGGTTTATGAGAAATAAGATATTGACGTATCTCTGGCTTCAAACCTCTTAAAAACATTCGCGCCATTCTTTCTTCATTGTCCACCAAGTGGGACGCAAACCGTGATAACTCTGCAAATTTTGCCTCGTATTGCGACACGAACATATTATTTTGTTCCAACTTAATAAACTCCACTTCCTTCATGTGGCGAATACTTTCGGAAAAGTATTTGTCGTTGAACAGCTCCTGGACCTTCTCCAAAGATATCTTCAGTACAGCAGGTTGAGTACGTTTTACCGATTCCCATCAGTAATCTGCCTCTCCGCGCAACATAAAGGCGGCAAAGGGAACCTTTTGCTCCTCGGAGCATCCCAAGACATCAAATATCTTGGTGATCTGCTTTATCCATGTTTCCGCTATAAGTGGTTTTGGCTCTCCCTTAAACTCCGGTGGTCCCAGCTCCTTGAACTGTTTAGCGGTGACCGCCCGAGAGTTTCCCGTGTTTCCATCTACGTTTTGGACAAGAGTCGCTCTCGCCTGCTATTGCATGAATTGCATAAAGCCTCTGAACATTTGATCATTCATCATTTGGTCAGTGTTGTTGTTTGCATGAGGATTGTCGTCTTCCTGATGCACATTATCCTGATTATTGATATGTGGTGAATCAACGATCTCCTGTGCTCCATTGCTATTCTCAACATTCTCAGATGTCATTTTCAGATACTGCCACAAAACAAAAGGTTAATTGACATGTAACATATTATCCCTATATTCTGACCGACCAATAAAATAGCACATAAACTTAGGTAGGTCATACTAGCGAAGGAATTCCTCGTCTCTCCCCTCCTAGTACTATTCTCACATCTTAGCCAGGGATCATATCCCTAAGCTCTGATACCAACTATGAAGCCCCCAAAATTAGGTATACATCACCCATCTTGGGTCTCCAGATACATGGTACAGAATTCAAATACAACTTACTAACACAACTGTCGTGTACAATACGACAAAACATAAACTGTGAGTTTGAATACAAATATTGTCTACTAGAGATTATACAAACTCAAAAGGAGTCCTCATTACAATTATTATCACACTATTTCACAGAATAGTAAGGACTACTAATGCTATCCTCTGGACCATTACTCCGTTCCCCGACTCGTCCCAGCTATATTCTCATTTCCTGAAGAGAACGGTGAAAGAAAGGGTGAGCTCAACTAGCCCATTAAGAAATATTATGACTAAGATAATGCAGAATAAATTATCATTAGCCTTCAACAGTGTTAAACTGATAAAATATAATAAACATCAAGTTTAACTGTAGCAGAACCAGCAATCCACTAAAAGAGTCAAGCAGAAAATAAAATCTACTATCTTTTATGATTTAAAAGGTTTTTCATCACTGTTATAGCTGAGACTCAGCTTAATAAATATTCCACATCATCGAATCACCCCTGCACTACGGCCAAGGATATTCTTTAGTATCACGACCACAATTATTCATGCACTACGGGCCAAGAATATTTGTGTATTCATTAATGGTCATGATCATGCCAACAACTGTCCATCAATGCACTACGGGCCAATGAGGATTTTTAATTTTTACATCATTTGTAATATTACGGTCATGATTACACCGAATAATCCCTGGTCATAATCATACCAAGTCCATCTATGCACTACAGGCCACAAGTGACTTTCAACAAAATATAAACATGAGGATGATGACAATGATATAAGAATCCAATAAAACAAGTTCAAGAATTATTTTATCCAGAAATTATTAACGTCCAAATTGTCAACATGATACTGTTTTGTAGAGTAAAATTCAAGAATGATCAGAAGAATATTTTCATGAAAGGATACTGGATGAAGCGCAATCAAGGATATTCCACTAATTTCATGGAGTATAGAAGTCAGAATTTTAATCAACTGAGTAATATCGAATATAATAACAAAAGATATCACCATGCATGCGATAGAGACCGCACAGATAGGTTATTCCAGCATAATAATAATAACGGAACCAGGTCAGGTGAAATTCACACCGACAGGATGTTCCAACAGAATAATAAATGCGGAATAGTAAATGATGGAACCAGGTCCAGCGTATAGCACAGACAGGATATTCCAACAGAAATGTAAAGACGGAATAGTAAATGGAACCAAGTCCGGGGTATAGCACAGAGAGGATATTCCGACAGAAATATAAAGACAGAATAGTAAATGGATGTCACCAAGTATAGGGTATTCCGCGTATACAAGTTATTCCAACGGAATAATAATGAATGGAATAACATAAGGATTTCACCATGTATAGGGTATATCGCATATACAGGTCATGTATAGGGTATGCCACTTTTACAGGTTATTCCAACAGAATAACAAAGAATGGAATAACATAAGTTCTCTTCAAGAAGAAAGAATAACACCCCTTACTTTATTAGGAGATTGAATACTGCAGTATTGTAGTAACCGAATACTCTTCTTCTTTCTCTCTTATTCTCTCTATACTTTCTCTCTCTATAGCTTGAATGAATTCGTGAAAAATAATGAAGCACTAGGCCTCTATTTATAGAAGATTTCTAGCTTAGCACTTGCCATGTGAAAATGCAAGTAGCTTGACGACTGGTGATGTGAAAAGAAAAGTGGTTTGACGCTTGTAATATGAAACGACAATTGGTTCGACGCCTGGTAAAGGTAATTACTATTTACGAAGGTAATTACTATTGACGAAGGTAATTACTATTGACGAAGGTAATTACTATTGATGAAAATAATTACTATTGACGAAGGTAATTACTATTGACGAAGGTAATTACTATTGACGAATGAGACTCTTAGATGATGACATATTGGCCCCCCATAAAATAACCAAACTTACCACAAACGTCTTATAACAGACTCTTTATATACATCAAGGATTGAATAAATATTACCATAAATTAATTTATTTTTAATCAACACATAATTAATCTTTCAACAATTATTAATCATTTATAACTTGTAGTCTCAATTATTGATTTAATAATATAACATATTATACAGATGATATTGTGACAATAATTGAATCAATAATATAAGAGATATGATGTAGCAATTACTGTAGCAATAATTGAGTATAACCGAATGACTTCTCACGTAAGCATCAATAATCAATACCGTGTGCTACTATGCAACCACGCTTATTACTGTACTTTTACTACCGAGTAGTTCAACAGTTTTAACGGTAACACCTCCGCCGTTATTTTTATAGAAAGATAATTTTGTCGTTTTCTAACTACGACAATACTTCCGTTGTGGGGTCCACCAATGATTGTGTCGTCGTACGAATATTCCCCGACAAAAAGAATATTCTCTGACCAAACGAATATTTTATAACAACTTGCGTACTTTGCAAAATTTATAAATATTACCCACAACTATAACATTATATCAAATTTATTCCATAATATTCAAAAATAATAATTATAGAAAATTCATCTTTATTTATAAAAACTGGGGTCTTACAAATACTCAAAGCACTAAAATACTCACAAATACGCTCGATATTATAGAGAGAGAAAGAGAGAGAAATCTTTAGTTTCTGGTGTGATTTTCAATTCTAACCTAAGCACCCTATTTATAGAAAAAATGCTTAGAACACCAAAGCAGAAAATTTAATATAATATTAATATTTATATTATAAATTCTCTACGCACACTTAGCATCTGAAATCAGCCACCTAATCACATGTTAAATGAGTCCCAACAATGTAAAAAACGTTTTTGTTAATATAATTATTCAAAACTTTCAAAAATCAATTATTCTGGAATCTCAGAACTTCAATAATTCATAATAAATAGCCCTTTTATCAAAAAATTTGAATCTCGCAATTTATTATAGGAAATTCAATTCTCTACAACTTTGTAGAAGAATGTTTTTCCAAATTCCAAACAGAAATTGACCAAAATCCATAAACGGGAGATTTTACAAGCGATAATCAAATTTTAGTCAAGAAATGGACCCACGGACATGTTTAACATGTTTTAAACAAATTTTGCAACAAAAATACTCTTCCTCCTCATATACTTATATATCCCACATTCATTATAAAAATATCACCATTATTGTATAATATAATAAAATATTATTTTATCAGAAAAGATAAAATATCAATTTTTAACAATTGTCACATTTAAAATTTTCTCCATCTATATCCACATAAAATCAATATTTTCTTCATCATATAAATCAATAATTAATTATTCATAAATAATATTACAGAATCACAGTACTGGCAACCAGGGCGTTCCCAGGAAAGAGGGGGCTTTCCAATAAAGATTTTTCCTTACTGTCGAGCAATTAGGTGACCAAACCTCTCCTTAGACAGAACTTTCTAGACATTGCCAATAATGTTATCTAATAATATTATTCATATAATATGAATTATTGCTCCGATAATGAAAAATATTGTGTAGTGACAATTATTGAAATAACAGTAATATAAAACAATCAACGCATCAATTATTGAATCAATAAAATAAAATACTGAACAGTAATTACTGTATCAATTATTGAGTAGTGCCTTCTTACGTAAGAATCAATAATTAGTGCAATATCGTGTGCTACTATGCAACAACGTGTATTACTGTGTTTTAACCACCGGGTATTCCAACAGTATTAACAGTAACAACTGCGCCGTTATTATAAACAACTTATACTTGTCATTTTTTTCATCCAATCGCTTTACGTTATGGGTACACACGAGGCTGCGCCGTCGTACGAATAATCCCCGACAGTAAGAATATTCCACGTCCAAACGAATATTCCCCGACAACAATGAATATTTTATAACCACCTGCTTATTTAAAATATTTGCGCATTTTACCCATAACTAACCACATTAATCAAATCAACCCATACTATTTCAAAATGATAAATAGAGAAAATTAAATTTTATTTATTAATAATTTGGGGTCTTACAGTTTCCTTAATATTATTAGGGTTCCCAAATTAACAATAAGGGTTTCCTAATTAACATTATAATTTACTACAATACTAATTAGGGTTTTTAATTTTAGCAAATTAGGGTTTTCAAATAATAATTAGGGTTTGTCCTAATTACAGAAATTCTATAATACGCAATAAAATTCATATAACATAATTACTACTTAGTCTTAAACTTATAACTGAGTTTAACAATTAGGGTTTAATAACACGATATAAGGGTTATGACATAATTTACCATAATTGACCAACCATCATCAATCTACACATTTACAGTACATATTTATAGCACTGAAAAATTAAAATATAATTAATATTATATTATTATTCTCATTCATTGCTCAAAATCCAAGATTTAGGGTTTGGATTTCATATCTGATTTATTTTTCATATGCAACATTAATAATTAAGTTAAAATAATTAACTTAAATATTCTGAACAAATTTATATAATAAAATATTTATTATTATAATTCTAATAATAATTTCATATATTATTTAATTAATATAAAATCATGTTTTTATGAAAAAATAATTAATAAAACATTTCTGCTACAAAATTAATTAAAATAAGAATATAATTTATAATGATTAATAATTCTAAAATTATTTATAATTTTTTAGGTACTAAATATATTTGTATTTATCATACACATTACTAGACACTTATTCTCATCATTAAAATTAAAAAAATTATATGCAAAATTTCTTATTTATTTTATATTAAATATATCGAGTTATTACAACTTTTAAGGACTTCAAAGCGGTTGGACCACCGGAGTTTCAAGGATCTATGAATACAGTTGAAGCCCAAACCTAGATCATGGAAATGGAAAAGATTTTCGATGTCTCTAGAGTCAATGATGATCAGAAAACTGCTTTTGCGACGTTTATGTTGAAGTCTGAAGCTTGCTATTGGTGGTAGACGAATAGGGTTCGTGGGAGACAGGGAGTAATAGCATGGGATTGGTTTAAAGAGATGTTTTTCGAGATGTATTTTCTGACGAGTTCTCGGGAACCAGCTGGAAGTTCAATTCTTAGAATTGAAGCAAGGAACCATGTATGTGCCAGAGTATACTTCGAAGTTTAATGAGCTGGCAAGGTTTTTTTCATACCAAGTCAATACCGATGAGCGTAAGGCAAGAAGGTTCGTACAAGGGTTGTATGGCAAGGTTTCGATGTTTCAATTAAATACATTTGTGGCAGTGTTGGAAAAGGAAATTATCACGGATGCCTTAACTAAATATAATCAAGAGCAGAAGAAGAGAAAGAATAAGAATGAAAACAAGGTTGGTGGAAGCAATGGTGGAGGTAACAACCAGAAAAAGAAATGGAATGAAAACTCATGTACGGGAGGACAGCAAGGAAGTCAACAAAATAGGAAGTTTGAAGCTTGTGCTACTTGTGGGAATAACCACACAGGGGTGTGTCTGAAGGCTAAGCAAGTGTGTTTCAACTGTGGCCAGGAGGATCACATTGCGATAAACTATTTTAGTCCAAAGAAGGGAGCACGTTTCACTTGCGGATCGAAGGATCATATGGCTCGTGAATTCCCTAAGAAGACATCGGAAAGTGCAAGCGGAGGAAAAGGAAACAACAGTGGTGGTACTTTAAATATCACTGGACTTGTTCAATCAAACCGACCCACTGCCAGAACTTTCAATATGATAGTGCAAGATGATGTGCAGTCAGAGGATGTGGTGTTAGGTATCATTCTGATTAATGGTATTAATGCTAATGTACTATTTGATTCGGGTGATACTTGTTCATTTATATCTGATGATTTTGCTCAGAACTTAGATTTACCTCAGAAAGAATTAGATTTCCCTTTAAGCATAGAAATTACGAATATGGAAATGATTCATGTTAGGGTTATATATAAGAATTGTAGGGTGGATATAAAAGGTCATGAGATGATGTTAGATTTGATACCAATTAAACTTGGGGAATTTGATGTTATACTAGGAATGGAATGGTTATTCAATTACGGGGCAGTAATTGATTGCTAAAAGAAATGTGTTAACCTTATGACTCCGTCAAAGGTAGTGTTTTATGGTAGTAAGTCACCTCGACAAGAAAGTTGTCTGATGGTGATGCAAGTCAAGAAATTACTAAGACAAGGATGTGTAGGATACTTAGCCTACGTCATTGATACACAGAAGAAGAGTGTGAAGTTAGAAGAGATACCGGTCATTAGAGATTTTGTAGATGTATTTCCAGACGATTTACCTGGACTACCGCCGAATAGAGAGATTGAGTTCGTGATTTATTTAGTGCCAGGAATGGCCCCGATATCTGAAGCCCCATACAAAATGGCCCCAGTAGAGATGAAAGAGTTGATGGTGCAGTTACAAGAATTACTCGACAAGAAGTATATCCAACCAAGCGTATCGTCATGGGGAGCGTCGGTGTTGTTTGTTAAGAAGAAAGATGGATCGATGCGGCTGTGCATTGATTATCGAGAATTAAATAAGGTCACAATTAAAAATAAGTATCTGTTACTGAGAATCGATGACTTGTTTGACCA
Organism: Panax japonicus; assembly: GCA_020205505.1. Taxonomy (NCBI): domain Eukaryota; kingdom Viridiplantae; phylum Streptophyta; class Magnoliopsida; order Apiales; family Araliaceae; genus Panax; species Panax japonicus. The sequence goes on along the minus strand of CM035094.1, from coordinate 56,959,530 downwards.
ACTGAAGGGAGCGAGATATTTTTCAAAAATAGACCTGAGGAGTGGTTATCATCAGCTGAAGGTAAGGCCATGCAATTTACCGAAAATGAAATTCAAAACTCGATATGGTCATTACGAGTTTATGGTTATGTCATTTGATTTAACCAATGCACTTGCAGTGTTCATAAATTTGATGAACAGGGTGTTTAAACCATTTTTTGATAAATTTGTAGTTCTGTTTATTGATGATATCCTGGTATATTCTAAAACCAAGGAGGAACATGTGGAACACTTAAGAGTGATGTTGAAAACATTGAGGAGAGTGAAGTTATACGCTAAATTCTCGAAATATGAGTTTTGGCTGGAACGTGTACAGTTTCTTGGGCACGTCATTGATAAGTGTTGGGTCTCCAACTTTTAGTTTTATTTTGATGATAACAATAATTAGTAAATAAAGTAATTAAAAGGGTAGAATCCTCTCTATAGGATTTATATTATAATTATTTTAATTATCTTATTTACTTTGATCAAAAATATTTTCTAAATCTTATTTAATTAATTTTATTGATCTTGATGTTTTAATATGTTAAATCAATTGGGTCATGCATTATGGGACAAAAGTCATATGTTGATTATCAAATGCTTGTTTGACCTTATTTGGAAAGAAGATGGAGATTTTGATTAAAATCACTTTTACATATGGGCATTTTTTATTTAGTTTCAAATTAATTTTATTATCTCAAAAATTATTTTATTTCAAAATTGGGCAAAATTATTTTATTATATATATATATATATAGAGTCCGGATCAGGTCCGGACTCCCGGATTTTATAAAATCCGGACCTTTTTTTTTTTTTTTTTTTTTTGTTTTTTTTTTTTGAAACAACTAAAAAAAAAAAAAAATTTATGGAACTGAAATTTTTCCATAATACAGTGTTTTGGGCGTGATTTGGATGCCTATAACGAAATATGTCTGTACAGTCTGGGCAGACTGTACATACATTGGTTGGGGTAGGTGTTAAAAACACGCCCAAAACACTTTATTATGGAAAAATTTCAGTTCCATAAATTTTTTTTTTTTTTTTTTAGTTGTTTCAAAAAAAAAAAGCAAAAAAAAAAAAAAAATTTTGGGGTCCGTATTTTAAGTCCAGTCCGGGAGACCGGACTGGATCCGTGGTGTATATATATATATATATATATATATATATATATATATATATATATATAAATCCGTAATATATATATATATATATATTAAATGTCAAGCTAGCATTAAATGAGAAAGGATGTGTATATTTTATGTGCTGGCATGTTTCTTAAAAAACCGAATATAGCTTTTACATATGGTCAAAATTGAACATTAAATGCATATACTATATGTTCATTAAATATGTGTATATACTACCATACATGAATTATTATTATATATCTTATTTGTATATATATATATATATATAGGGTCTCTATCCACAGCAACCGGTTGTTGGGGAGCAACCCCTTTTATCCAGCCGGTACAAGCTGTACCGGCCTTAGAATTTTTTTTTTTTTTTTATAAGCCGGTACAGCTTGTACCGGCTGGATAAAAGGGATTGCTCCCCAACAACCGGTTGCTATGGATGGAGATCCATATATATATATACATATATATATATATATATATATATATATATATATATATATATATATATATATAAACCATGTGTGTAGTAACATATACTCCCTCTGTTCCTAAAAGATTGTCGTTTAAGGTTTTGACACATAGATTAAGAAAGTGTCATTTACCAAGTAAAATTTGTTTGAAATTTCATCACTACCTCTTTATGGAAAATTGAAAACTATTAATACAAGGGAGAGAATTTATTGAGACAATGAGAGAAGGTAAGGGTAATATAGAAAAGTAAATAATTTATGCTCCTCGAAAGTTATAAACGATAAACTTTTTGGAACAAATTTTTTCTTCTAAAACAACAATCTTTTAGAAATGGAGGGAGTATTATATATAACAATTAATGTATCCATGTGCATAATAAATATATATACATTAAATGTGTAAATGCATACTTGCTAAAATCGTGTATCTCTTGCATGCATTAATTATGTGTATCATATATATATAAACTGCATACATTCATTCCACAAAACCATGTGCTAACATCTCTTTTAAATCAAAGCACATGTTGGTCAAATTTCTCATTAATGCTAAGTTGATGATGTGTAGTTCGGGCAGAAGTCTTTGGCAATCTTAGTGCTCATCTTTTCATCCCATCCATTGATTTTAAATTGAAACAATCCTAGCCTTTAATTTTAAATCAGTTTTTGAACATTACGATTTTATCCCTGACTTCAAAAATCTATAAATATGAGGCATTTCTTTCCTTTTCATTTTACCAATTTACTTTCAAAAAAAGCTTATTTCTCTCACATATACTCTCTCTCTAAAAAGCTTTCTTTATCTCTTCTTACAAAAGTTCTGATTATTTGAGAAGAGGAAATTGGTCTAAGCATATTGAGATCAGGGGTGAAGCTATGGTTAAATTGTGGGGTCAATTTACCCCACTCAATTTTTGAAATCAATTGCAAAAAAATTTTTTATCCCATTCAATTTTTGACCCCACTCAGAATTATTATTTTTTAATTAGAGATACTCAAGCGGCCAAGCTTCAGTCCTAAATCTCATACATCAATATATGTTCAGCAATTCAGCCACAAAATAGAGAGAGATGGGGCAAAGCCAAATTGCAAAAGGCAAAAGTCAAACCGTGAACCATCAAAGCCTTTCGCGAACCTCAGTTTTGTTTTCAGAAATAATTTGTGATTTCCCAATTTTGTTAGTATTATTAAATTGGATATTTGGATGCATTTGTCTAACCCGAAAATATAAAGTATTTTAAAAAATTGGCTAGGGGGCGCTGCCCCTGAACCCCCGCAATTTTTTTATAACTTACTAATAATTTTGACCCCACTGCTATAACTTCCTGGCTTCTCCACTGATTGAGATAAGTTATTTGATTTATTTATTTGAATTATCTCTTGCTTATTTATATTTATAGATATACGAATATAAATTGTTCTACACAATTCTATATATCTATATTTCATTTATTTATCAATATAAAAGGATATTTGGGCACCGCAAGGCTACGGAGATAAACCTCTACGGAGAGGAATCCGACAGTACGATTTCTTATAGTACCAAGTGACACTATTTATAAAAGTTCACATAATAGATAAAATATTCTTATATATTATTTGAGTTAAACAATAATATTTGTTATATCAAGAATTGCTTAACTGATTTATTTATTATACTTGATATCTGTCATCACAAGTATTTGTTCATAAATTCATTTATTCATAAAATACTTGTAGTATAATATAAAATGTATTTAAACTTTTATTTCATAAACTTAAGTGAATATATATGCTTAATTAGAAGCATATTTGATTCAAAGCTTAACATAACTTATTTGTTTACTCAGAAGCACTTTCACTCTAAAAAGTTATTTAAACTTTAAATAATTCTTTATAATTTGCATTAAATTATATATTTGCTTAAACAGAAGCATTTTTGAGTAAAAAATAAAATTGATCTATTTGCTTATTCAAGAAGCACTTTTCACACAAAAACTTTAAATAATTCTTTATAATTTGCATTAAATTATATATTTGCTTAAACAGAAGCATTTTTGAGTAAAAAATAAAATTGATCTATTTGCTTATTCAAGAAGCACTTTTCACACAAAAATATAAAAGTTATTTAAAGTTTTATACCAGAGCATAATTTTCATATATGCATACACAGAAGCTTTATTTAATCAAAGCACAAATTAATATCTGCTTACTAAGAAGTATATTTTCTCAAGTATAAAAGTCATTGAACTTTTATAAATATATTTAATCTTTAATTGATATCTGCTTATTTGAGAAGCATCAATCTGTACTAAATTATATCTGCTTATTTAAGAAGCATCCATCTGTACTAAATTCCTATCTACTTATTTGAGAAGCACATTGTTGTAAAAGCATTTGTAAAAAGGATAAAAGGGTAGAGTTAGTTTATTTTATGTACCTGTGAAAAAGACGAGTAATTCTTCGACCAAGACCAGAGTCTTAGAGAGGTCAGCGAGAAGTTGGGTATCTAGTGTACTTGTGAGGTGAGGAAGAGGTTGTTGTTTCAAGACCAGATTATAGAATAGAATTGAACTCAAAAGAAAGTACAACTAAACTTGAGGAGGGAGCGAGGAGCTTGTTGTCCAAGATAGAATAGTTGAGAATAGTTGGAAGTTTGTCTATAAAACTTTGTAAAGGCTTCTCCGCCTGTTGAAGGAATATTTATTACTGATAGTAATAGGATCTCAAGTCCTGGAGAGGAGCTTGAGACTGGACGTAGCAGCATACCCGAGATGTATGTCGTGAACCAGACAAATCTCTGTGCATTGTTTGATTGATTTTTTACTGTCTTGCATATTAATTTCTAACACTGTAAAATTAATTATACAAAAAATCAAAAAGGTCTGAGATAATTTTTAAAATCTGTAATAATTTATTCAACCCCCCCCCCTTCTAGATTATTATTGGATTTTCAATTGGTATCAAAGTGGTGCTCTTTAACTTGTTTGTGGAGTAAATACAGGCATACCTAAGAGTAGATCCATCTATGGCCTACAATGCTACTAGTTGCGGAGAAGGACTATCAATGACCAGACCTCCACTATTTAATGGTACAAACTTTTCCACCTGGAAGAGCAGATTCAGAATCTATGCCAAATCATAAGGAATCAAAGTTTGGCTTGCAATAGAACGAGGTGTAAAAGTTCCGACAAAAATCGTGGGAGAAAAGGTCGTTGAGAAAGATGTTGATGAATTCAATACTGATGGTGAAAAGGCTATGAACATTGCATCCCTAGCTGAACAAGTGTTGACCAGTGCTCTCATTGAAAAAGAATACAAAATAGTTAACAATTGCAAGAATTCAAAAGAAATGTGGGAAAAATTGATTCTAACTTATGAAGGAACCAGTCATATCAAAGAAACCAGAAAAGTTGCTCTAATCCAGGAGTATGAAAGTTTCAAGCTGGAAGAAGGTGAAAAGATCATTGATATGGAAACACTATTTTCAAGAATCATTGATGAGCTAGAACATCTGGGGAAGGCGTATACAACTAATGAGAAAAATAGAAGAATCCTCAAAGCCCTTCCATCCATCTGGAAAATGAAATTTATTGCTATTAAGGAAAGACAAGATCTAACTACTTATCCTTTTGATAGTCTTATTGGAAATCTTCGTGCCCACGAAGTCGACATATTAGTCGAAAAAGCAGGATCGTATACAAATATCAGAGAAAAAGGAATTGATTTCAAAGATTTATTTATAAATCAAGAAAGATATGATGAAGAAGTTGCTGAACAAACTGAGAAAATTGCAAATCTGTGCTTAATGGCAAAGAATAAGTCATCACCAAGATCTGAGGTACATTTTGAACATCAATTATCTAGTACTTCATTTGTCATGCATACCTTAGATAATATAAATGAAAAACACCATAAACTACAAGAAGCGTATAATTGTTTACATGAAGATAATAAAATTATTAAAGAAGATTTTATTGAGTTAAAAATTTTAGTAGAAAAATTAATTAAAATTAACAAAAATTTGGAAATGGAAAATGCAAACTTGATTATAACTAATGAAAGTTTAAATGAACTAAAATTGGAAAATGATTCCTTAAAAGAAGAATTAGAAAAAATTGAAAGAATAAATAAAAATCTTGAAATTGAAAATTCATCACTTGCTGTAATTAATGAAAATACTCAAATAAAAAATTAAGTGTTAATTGAAGATATTAAAAATCTCAAATTTGAAAATGCATCTCTAAAGATAGAATTAGAAAAACAAAATGAAGATTCTTCTTTAATAGATCAAATTAATATTTTAACTAAAGAACGTGACAATTTAAATTTTATAGTTCTTAAGTTCACAAAAGGGAAAGAAAACCTTGATGGCATGCTTAATCAACAAAGATGTGGTTTTAACAAAGAAGGATTAGGATATATTGGAGACTTTAGAAATAAAGGACTTTATCATGTTAAAAGTAAAGAAAAAGAAAATTACACATCTCCATTTACTAAATGTTCTTACTGTAACAGAAATGGTCACTCTTTTCACGTGTGCAACGCTAGAAATGGAAATTATAAAGAAGAAATGATTTGGGTTCCTAACGGAACGTACATTGCACCAATTATTAATTCAAGGAAATAGTTTTATATTAAAAGTCAAAAATATCATAGAAATTTTTATCAAAGTTTTTCAGGATATAATAATAGAATAAATCATTCATCTTATAGACATGTTACTACCAGTTCTTGAAATTGATTAATATTACAGGTATGTCTTGGAGCTGATTCTAGTAAAAATAACTGACAACATCATTGTTGGGTCTATTGATATTACTTTGTAAAATGATGAAATCATGAGTAAGGTTTTTAAAAAATGAGCATGAATGGATAATTAAACATCTTCCTAGGGGTACAAATGAAATCAGGTGAAAAAGATTCTGACTATGCAGGTCATCATAATTGTTCAAGTACAAGTGGCACATATCAGTTTTCTCATAATTATATATGCATATATATATATATATAAAGACTAAAAACCATGCATGCATGTGACAAACATATTGGGACTTGCAAAATGTGCATATGCTGACATGTTTTTTAAGAAACCGAATGGGAAATTCTTTTTGCACCATGTTAGAAACCGTGTATGTGCTGGCCATATATTAAAAGCTTCAAACCATGTTTGTCAAATTGTGCATTAAGTGTGTGTGTGTGTGTGTATATATATATATATATATATATATATTAAATGTGTGTGTATATAGTGTATGTATATATATATGTGTGTGAGTATATAATAGATTTAATATGGAACATTCTTTTTCTATACATCTATCAGTAAATAATCTCCATTCTTTTATAGTAATTTTGGTCAATCAAAGGCAACAACACAAATTCAAATCGTGTAGGAGGCAACTAAATCTTTAAAAGAATTTTTTTCTAATCTCTCCTTCTGCAGGTTCTTAAAAGTAATTTATACTACTCTTTCCCCCCATTTTTTATGATGACAAAGGGAGAGAAGAAAAATATAATTGGGGAGAAGAAAAATAACTGTTATATATTGTTGCATGTTAGTTTTTCAAAATTTTAAAATTTTTTGATGGTTGCATAACTTGAGGGGGAGCTTTTATGGAAAATATTTTTAGTTGATTGTCATCGTCAAAAAGGGGGAGATTGTTGTGTCTCCAACTTTTAGTTTTATTTTGATGATAACAATAATTAGTAAATAAATTAATTAAAAGGGTAGAATCCTCTCAATAGGATTTATATTATAATTGTTTTAATTATCTTATTTACTTTGATCAAAAATATTTGCTAAATCTTATTTAATTAATTTTATTGATCTTGATGTTTTGATATGTTAAATCAATAGGATCATGCATTGTGGGACAAAAGTCATATGTTGGTTATCAAATGCTTGTTTGACCTTATTTGGAAAGAAGATGGAGATTTTGATTAAAATCACTTTTACATATGGGCATTTTATATTTAGTTTCAAATTAATTTTATTATCTCAAAAATTACTTTATTTCAAAATTGGGCAAAATTATTTTATTATATATATAAATCCGTAATATATATATATATATAAGTTATTTGTGTGTGTGTTATATATGTAGTGTAGATGTGTATATATAATATTATAATGGGGAAAATGGGTATGCAAAGCTGTGCATTTTTTTTACACAGTCAGTCAAAAACGACGTCGTTTTGACTGAAACAAAAAAACACGGCTTCCCTAATGGCTGATATCAAAGAACCCATCTGCCTCTTATTTCTTCTCTCTCCTGCTCTCTCGTGCTCTCCCCGCTGCCTCTTTCTTGCTCTTCCCATCTCCCAGCTCGCCCATCTCCTCGCTCGTCGGCCATCTCCTCGCTCACTGCCCATCTCCTCGCTCAGGCTTCCCATCTCCTCGGGACAAATCCTTCGATTCATTGCAAGGTAACAAAATTAGATGTGGGTAGATGGATTTTCTTGCTTTTAGTGTTGAATTAGGCCTTTTGTTTTATATTTTGTGTTTTGGTTTTGAAAAATTGGAGGGCTAATAATTTTTGAGGTAGAATATGCAGATTTGTTTGTGTTGATAGACAACTTTTTGATTTATGAATATTGTTCTGGGTTATAGTGGGTGGTGTTAAAAATAGAAAGCAGAGCACATTTGTTCTGCTGCTATGGAGTGTTATTATTTGAGAATGAGTTATTATTTGATGAGAAACTTCTCTTTCACTTTCTCTATCCAAAACCTTCAAAATATTCCCGATCCCCTCTATTCTTCTCCTCCGTTTGCCTCGTTTCTTCTGTCTATTCGCTGAATAATTTATTATGTACTATCTTTTCGTTTGCTTTTATGTTAGTTTTGTTGATTTTTTTTGTTATAAATTGTTTTAGAGATTGTTCAGCTGGTTTTGTTTGATAATGACTCTTTAAAATTGTGTTCATGGGTTTGACAACTTTTATGTACTACACAATACACAATACACATCTGCCTATACATCATCCGTTAGCTTCTGGCCAATGTTGTCAGTTTTGTGGATCTATATACTAGGGTGTATTGAGTTTGATTATGTAGGCCATTTTGATTATGCTTATTAGATTTAACAGTAATGATGCTAACAGTTCTCCTCAGCTTAAGAGAGGTTTCTGAAAAAAATAATAATATTTTTCAGGTCAGTAACAATATTAGAAAGTTGCCACTATTTTTTATTGGCATTCCACATTTTATATGAAGGAGACAAGTATTCTTAAATTGCTTGGTATTTTAACTATTAATGTGAGACATTATTGTCAAAGTGTATTTCTGAGTGTCAATATCATCATCCTTTTTTGAGGGAGGGAGACAATATATGGGATGGAAGTGCTATCCATTGCCTAGTAACTGGATATGTGAATTGCTTGCATAACAAAAGCCCATACACAGATGAAGATCCTAGTAAATGGGTAATATGTCCATACACAGATGAAGGTTTATTACACAAAAAGAATTTGTTTGTAATTTATTTATTTTTAAAAAATATTTTAAAAATACCTTCTAGAATTGGTTTAGTGGTTTTGAAGGGCTAATACCTTCTAGCATTTCTGTCTTTGAGCAATTTAACTCAAGTATAAGCTCTCTGATTGGTGTTCTTATTTCCTTCTTAAGTATAAGCTCTCTGTTTTATTTATGGGCAGAGACCTTAGCTTTAACAAGCTGGAAGAGGAGATACCAAAAGATCTTGAAAGCCTATCAAATCTGAAGACTATTTAAGCAATCAAAATTAAGGAAGATGTTTTTAACTTGTGTAGGAATTCTTTCTAGTTGTTTGATATACATTCGTCATAATGTATCCAAGTGTGATGTCACACATGAATGTCACACATAATGTATCCAAGTTTTTGTTGGCCTGTAATGGTCATTTTGGGGAAAATCTTTTAGAGATTTTTGTTTTGTTTATAATGGACTTTGTGTTGTTTATAGGCCAACTACTGGTGGTGCTTTGCTTCCTGCGCCAGCCAAGGCATGAATTTTGTGCTAAGGATTGTCAAATACAAACTCTGGTTACCTGTAAAAAAAGTTCAAGAAAGCTCTATTTGAAGACCAATATTTTAGGGTAGCGTCGCTTGCTAGCATATAATATTGCACTTGTAGGAATTATATTCTTCCTCAGAAAAGGCCTTACTTTTGCAGTTGTAATTGATTCTTTGAAGGGTATTCATAATTATTATAGATAAAAGGAGTATATTGGAATAAAGCAAATTCTTCAATCAAAGTTTCAAAGATATGTGAAACATAAGCACAACTAAAAGTACTATGTTTACCCATTTACTGATTTCAAATTGGCAAACAAACTGCTGAATTAAACAAAGGGGATTAAGGGTCTATTAAATTGTTCATAGAAAATTTAGTAAGACAATAAAATACCAGAACCATGATGATTTATCTCCTGTTCTTGAAGAAAAAAGATAATTTTTCTAACAAAATAATAAAACCCAAAAAACAAAAAGTAACAGCCTTTACTAAGCTAGAATCTTGAAGGCATAACCTTTCAGCTTGAAATTCACAAAGGCAAACAGAGAATCTTTCTCAAAGGCAAACAAAGGTAAACAAAGCTTGAAATTAACAAAGGCAAACAAGAGCATCTTTCTCAAAGGCAAACAGAGCTTGAAATTCACAAAGGCAAATAGAGCACTTTTTAGTTTTGTTTTGCATATTATTTGGAAGACTGCAATCAAACATATGGGTATGCTAACAGAGTTCAGGAGTCCATGAATGCTATGAAACTCAAATGCCAATGAATATTTCTTATTAAGAATAGGGAATTGAAAATCATAAAGCAAAATTTGCATTGCCACAGAAAAGTATTCCAGATAAAATACAGAATTATATCAGTTTTTTCTTGTCCCAAAAAAAACGAAGAGAAATACAACAGACTGAACGGATTTTTCTCGTGTTGATTACTTTTAATATAGGGTATAAGGTATCAAATAAAACCCTTGCAAATACATGCCGAACTTCCTGCAGACTACCTAAAGTTAACAATTCATTATCAATCTTACTAGCTTGCTTTGCTATAAATTTTTCTCTGTCCCTCTTCAACACATTCAAATATCTTGCACACCCTCAAATACAGTTCGAGTGGGATAAAGACCTGCAAAAATGAAAGCAGACAATGATCAAGCTGACACATACACACTTGCTACTAAAATTTATACTATGGAATAACTATTACAATTAGCCATTCATTTGAATACAGACTACTTAATTAAGCATGAACGAAAAAAACAAAGAAAAGATAAATAACATAAACTACTTAATTAAGCAATCGAGTATAAATGTCCTGCAGATGCCAAATTTTTAAAGGCACCACATTTATTATTGTTAGATCTCCATGTTACAACATCAAGGAGCAAGGACCCTCCCTATCCAGAGAATTAAATCTTAAATATTTTTGTTTTCACAATAACTGTATGCAATCAACAAGTGCTAATAAATAACCAACTCTCAAAAGACCTAAATCTCATCATATTGCCACCATATGTATCAGTATCATTACTGCAATGAGCAATACTAAATTGACACTAGATCTGTAAACTGGCCATATTGCTTTCTATTTTTAACACCACCCACTATAACCCAGAACAATATTCATAAATCAAAAAGTTGTCTATCAACACAAACAAATCAGCAGATTCTAGGGTTTGGCCCTCAAAAAATATTATCCCTCTAATTTTTCAGAACCAAAACACAAAATATAAAACAAAAGGCCTAATTCAACACTAAAAGCAAGAAAATCCATCTACCCACATCTAATTTTGTTACCTTGCAATGAATCAAAAGATTTGTCGCGAGGAGATGGGAAGCCTGAGCGAGGAGATGGGAAGCCTGAACGAGGAGATAGGAGACGAGCGAGGAGATCACTACAAAAAAATGTGGCTTTAGCAACAATCGATTTTCGTTGCTAAAGGTGTCAAATTTCGTTTCAAAAGGGTTTTGGCAATGACTTTACTGTCGTTGCGTCTTTTGTTGCTAATTATTTTGCAACGAACATTTTTTTTTCGTTGCAAAAAGTAATACATTTTGCAATGAAATTTGACTTTCGTACAAAGACATCGATCCTTTAGTAACAAAATGTATTGTTGCAGAATAACTAAAATTTCATTACTAAAAACCCCATTTCATTGCAAAAGCATGCTAATTGGCAACGAAATGAACTCTTTTTTTGTAACGACCGTGCATTTTCGTTGCAATTGACACCATTTTGCAACGACATTTTTCGTTGCAGTAAATTATGAAAATTGTTGCCTAAGCTTGCTTTCGTTGCGGAATGTAAACTTTTTAGCAACGATTTTTGTTGCTAATTATATTATTTGGCAACGACATTATGCTGAATCAGCAACGAAAATGTTTGTTGCTGGTTATTTTTTAATAGCAGCGAAAGTCGTCGATTAGCAACGACATTATATATTGTCATTTCTTTATATGTGCAACGAAAGTTGATATGATTTGTAACGATATAAAATGTTGCCTTTTATGTTAGTATTAGCAACAATATCCTCTCCGTTGTTATTAGTTTAATTTTTTGTTGCCAAATATTATATTTTTAATGCCATTGGCAACGAAAATTTATTGCTAAATGTATAAAAAATTGTTGCTATATTAAAACTTGTTCAATGCTTTGGTAACGAATTATATTGTTGCCAAATAAAAATTTAATATTTTTTTTGAGTACCTGGCTGGCTCAATGTCCCCATAGCAAATAATGGCAAAAATACAAAAAACTAAAATATTATTAACTTAATAAAATCATCAACTACATAAGCATTCATTATCTTTACAATTAACCATCTAAAGCTACCACAGTTCTTCAATCAAAGTATATATCTACATGTATAGAGAGAGTACACTTCATAATTTCGTTCATTGTCTTCCGTAAGCGTAGCGCAGAAATTTGATACCCAGTATTGTAAGGCATGTCATAGAAGCAGTCTTCCTGCACAGATTTAAAAATAATATCAAAATCAGAAAAATGAAGCAAATAGGTCACCAAAGGCAAACTATTTAAATTTAGATTTGGAAGTTCAAATAAAGACACAAATTTAATTGAGTAACTCAGAAGCTAACCTTTCTTCACTTCACCAAGTTCTATGGCCATAGCAAGGAGTTCCTCTCTGTTCTTTCCCATTACACGAGACATGTCCTACAAGCATATAGCATATTAGAAATTTATTCTAACAGATTCATATCTATTAAAAGAAAACTATATATATAGTACAATTCTTAATTCATATCATATTTCACATTTGGTGAGTTATACATCTATAAATAAACACAAGGAGAAAATGTAAATATGATAATGATCTTAACACCCATATGTTAAGAGCAGTTAGCCTTGTCTTGTGAGATCCAGCTGACATGCCATCTTCATATGAATGAACTACGGTAACAGCTTCAAGCTCCCCCTCCTGCTAAAAAAATAAGATTACTCCTGAACATATCCAATTTAAGAAAAAAAAATATTCTTTTAAGAAACTTTCAATTAGTGACAAAGATGTCAAGGCATTTTAATAGTAAATAGAAAATATAAAAGCTTGGGTAGGTTTTCCTTGTAGAGAGACAGTAATGCAATATCAGAGGTGTTAGGATATTACTGATATAGACACAACCATAATGTTTTACAATACAAATTGGATGACGAGCCAAATACAGATTTTCCTTCATCAAGTGTAAGGCCTCAAGTATTGGTTATAGACAGAAGACATGAATAGGATCGATGATATGTTCTTAAATTCAAAAAATTTAAATTTCACTGTGCATTATTAACAAGAAGATCCACCTTTACTATATATAATTCAACAAGTTCCTATTACAACACTTGCTAAAATTAACTTTTAAAAGTTACCACATACTTTATAACGTTTTCCAACACTTTTTGAAATGAGATTTTTAAGACATATTAAATGCACCTGTTAGCATTTGCCTACAAGTTATTTATGTAGAAAGAAGTAGGTTAAAAAACTTGCATGCAGGCTGCAAGTTTTAAAGATGCACAAGTGAAGAGGAGATGGCTACGACCAAATCAAGGAAATTATGCAAGACAAAATCAATTATAATATATAAGAGTAATCCATGTACTCACTCTGATCTGACAGTATGACTCTTTAAGTCTGTTCAGAGTCAACAAATGACTCTTTAAGTCTATTCAGAGTCTCCATCCTGAAATGAACAGAAGAATAAATGACGATTATACATGAGAGAAAGATTGGTCTACTACGAAGAACCATCTTAATAGTCACGTGACAACAATAATGGCAATTAAAATGGACATGACTGATTATATATCAATTGGGTCTCAGCAGGTGGAGTACTGCTACTACTAATTGATAATGAGAGTACATAGATGGCAGTTATATATTTGAAGCTGCTATTAGTGAGAAAGTTAGAAATTGAGGTGATTAGATTATACGGAGTATATTAGGAGCTGGTGTACCTGTTTGTTTGGTTATGCCTATGATTCTAATGAAAAATGAGATGGTATTAGTGATATCTATGACGATCTATTTGTACTGGTCATGGCGATGTTAATGGTAATAATTTTATATTGTCTCCTAAATGATGGTGATGGATGCCAATGCAAAAACTCTAACAAACAAAATAATGTAAATTTAAAGTTGCATCACCAATCTTAAATTGTTTTATTTTAATCAAAGATTCTCCCAAATGAATATATTGAGTATTGCTACAGATACATAAAATAACATACAAAATAATGTGTCAAAATATGATTAGTTGATGATTTACCATAAATAGATGGTTCCAATGATTATAACCTACCACAACCATACACATCATTTTGTATCCAATTTTAATATCCATTCTTTATTCATCAAAGCACTATATTAATATATTAAATATTCACTTATCAATTTTTTTTATTAAAATATAAATACCAAAGTATGTTGGTGGCCCAACAGCAAGGTTGGAAATGCCTCATAACTCATTTTTTTATGTGTGGTGGGGGGAGTAATTATAAATATTACCTCGATGCAAATAACTGAAGTCACCTGAGCACCCATATTCAAAATGCATGTTGTTGATAAACCGTTGCCAAAAACTGCAGCAATACCTTCTTGGATCAACAAATCAACTATAAGAACACATATACCAGAGGAGAAACTCAAAGGCATAAAGAACAACAGTAAAAACAAGAAGGAACAATTGAGGAATCAAAAAAATATCTAAAACTTGAATCACTCACATCACAGATCCATAACTCTTTACATCAAAATCTTGTAGTTTGGCATTTTTGTAAAAAAATTAAAATTAAATATTTTACTAATATATATTTTATGCTTTGCTGTTTTGGGTTTGTGGATTGGGAACTGCGAAGAGAGAGAAAATCATGATTAAGAAAGATCCAACACTAATTTACTTAATATTATGATTTAAACATACAACACTAGACTTGGCTACTTGAAAGTAAAATAAGCTAGTCAATTCAACTTGGAGACCTCTTGGTACAACCATGTATGTACACATTACAAAATATAACCATTGAAGATAAGTTGCCGCAAGAGGAAGTCATCAATACCATAGAGAAATTAAGTAAAACTCAAGTATTATGAATAATTTATGTTCGTTCTAGTAGAACATACCAACTAATTAAGAAATGAGTATTATATGTAGAAAGTTCCCTTGATATCTGATTGGTAAAGAATAAAGTGACAAGTTAACAAATAAATGAAATTAATTTTTTTTTTCACAACTTAAGCCTTATGAAAAGTGGAAAACCAACTTAAGATCTTGCATTTGGATCCACTCTAACTACCTCAAGTAAGTAAAATCGTTGAGCAAAGTAAAAATACTAATATTCAAATATAGTTACTTACAACTACTAAAGAAATATGAATTCCAATATTATTAATAAGATTTCAACAGTACATAATTAACATCTTTTTGGCCAAAATAATCAATTAATCATTTAAATGTGTATCAACATAAACTTGAAAGAATACACAAGTTTGGCCCTATTAGTATACCCAAAACCACATGATACAGTAATGAAAGACAAACATACTATAGTTTAACAGTTGAAAGTCCATATCCAAATAAATCTACATCCAGTTACAACATCCTCAATACCCCTCAAGGAATGAGTTGTAAAAAATTCATGCAACTCAGAAATACACATAACTAATGTCTCATGACAAATTAAATTAAGCTTGAACATGATCAAACACAACTAACCACATTGATAGCAAGCATTTGACCATTGCTTTTCTTCATTTTCTTCAGCTTTCTTAGAAAGCAACTTCGAAACACAAATAAAAATTTTACAATGTATGATTAAAATAATCCTTAAAAGTCCATACAAATTGAATACATCTCATTTGCTTTATCATTATCTATTTTCTGCCATTATTATAAGTATTCTCTCTCTTTCTCTTTCAATTGTGAAATTTCAATACTTTCTATTTGGGTTTATCCTCTGCTTTTTTTGTTCAGCTGCCAGCCTGCTACCTTGATTATATATAATTTTCTCATTTAGGTTTTTGAATTTTTAGTTTTATGTTATTTCTCTACATAATCTCCATTTGGGTTTACTTGAATTTTCTGAAAATTCTTTTTTTTTTCATCTTGCCACCTTCCCTTCTTCTTGTTATTGAGCTTATGTATTCAAATCCACCCAACAACGACTACATTCAATAATCTTTCAACAATAAAAATGATTTCAAATCAAGCTATCTAGTTAGTTATAGCTTATGTTTTTAAGATATTACTTTATTTAGTCAGTTAATACACATAATATGTATTGAAAATTTATAAAACCTTGCAAGTTTAGTGATATACTACTGTTGCAGGCATACCATATGAATACCAAAATCACTAGCAACAAAGAAATTGTAACTTGACACCGTCCATATTATGGAATGTTAAATCATCGCACACTAAAAACAATCAATGTCATATATAAGTAAAAGAAGGTATATCAAATGGCAGGAATAAAAGTAGTAATTGAGTAATATAGACAAAAGGAGGGCTATATAAGAAATTACTCAACACCTCTTTCCTTTTTTTCTCACTTCCATGTTTATATATATATATATATATATATATATATATATATATATATATATATATATATATATATATATATATATATATATATATATATATATATCCTTTCATGTGATAAATTAATCTAAAAATTAAATGGAGAAATTAGGAGAAATAGTATTGCTCATGATCATCTCTCTCCTTGTTTGCGTTTTAGTTCCAGCAGTATTTGCACACAACATTCTGATTGTATTTATATTCGGAGATTCAGTTTTTGATGCATGAAACAATCACTACAACAAGAAATATAATATTTTATCACACTACACATAGTAAAGTCAAAGAACAAATTTCACAAGGAACCTTGAAGAATAAAGACAATGAAAAAAGTAATATTTGACTTAGTGGCATTTTCTCAAACACCTTGAATGTATAACAGTTTATATCCATCCTAATGGGGTATGTATACATGAATATTTCGACAACATAATAAGAACAAACAACTATTTCGACAACATAATAAAATTGAGTAATAAAATTGAATAATTCAGGGACGAATACAAAGATGAAAGAAGGAACCTTAGATTTGGAAATGATTTTTACAGCAACAGGTTGATCCTTGTGCTCGCCATTTTTTCTACCCTTAGCATAGCAGGTATGACCAAAATGTCCTCGCCCAATCTCCTTCCCCAATTCATACTTAGCTCTAAAATTCTTTTTGTAGTCGAAGTTTTTATCGAGTAACTGATCAGGCTCCGTGGCTCCTCTTCTGGAATTGGACCTTCCCGTGGATTCGCATGCCCAAATCGCTTGACAAACGAAGCTTTGATGTGCTTGGCGGGAGACGACAGAAGGAATGGACGCTTGAAGAACCTGTGCGAAGTCGATCTCGCCTATGTCTAACAACCTCTTTGCTTTATCAGTAAGTGAAAAGCCCTAAATTTAGGAGAAGGGGATGAAAGATCAAGAAGGTTAGACCAGGGTAAAGGAGATCGAAGAAATTTAGTTTTAGACATAGCGGGAGTGAAATAAAGAGAGGGTAATTTTTTGGTGAAATATTAAAGCTAGCTAAAAGTTAAAATTTCAATACTTAGTTTTGTATTGGAATTTTATTTTTTAGATAATTGATTAATTTAATTTGTGAAGAGTTTTATTTGTGACATCTTGTTTTTTGGGTGTCAGATAATTATAATAGTTTATTATTAAACTTATTGTGTTGAAATTTTTTATTTTATTTTTTATACGGTTTAACTTCATTAAAAAAATAACTAATTAATATTCTTTTTATAATATTTTCAAAGATCTCATTAGAGGATATACATATTTACGCTTATAAAGTCATCCTCTACCAAACAATCATATAAAATGAGCAAAATACTAATTAATAAAAATATAACTAGAGGAGGATATACTAATTGAGATCACATCCGTAGCAAATGATTAATATATATATATATATATATATATATATATATATATATATATATATATATATATCATGCACAAGAAAAATGAAAACTATAAGTATCAGTGTAGGAATTTGAAATACCAACTCCTACATGATATGTGTAATAATTATTTCATATCTCTAAATTATAACAAGTAAATACATCTATATGCTTAATAAATAAATAATGATAGATAATACAATATTAATGAAACTATAAGTATCATTTAAGGAATTCAAAATATAAACTCCGACATGATATGTGTTTGATAATTATTTCATATATTTGAATTAAAACAAAAAATACATCCATCATATGATTAACAAAAATTCTACGCCGACCCGTCCTAGCGACATTGCTAGCGACCGGGTTTTTTTTTTGTTTTTTTTTTGTAATATCTCTCAAATAATTTATAAGATTTATTGGAACTGAAATTTTTACAGAATAAAGTAATTTGGATGTCATTTGGATACATGTAAAAAATATGCCTGTACAGTCTGCACAGGCATATTTTTTATATGTATCCAAATGACATCCAAATCACTTTATTCTGTAAAAATTTCAATTCCAATAAATTTTATAAATTATTTGGGAGACATTATAAAAAAAAAACAAAAAAAACAAAAAAAAAAAAAACCGGTCGCTAGCAATGTCGCTAGGACCGGTCGGCGTAGAAAAGCTCTATGATTAATAAATAAAAGTTTATAAATATAAATTATATAAATATAATGTATTTACGAGATGGCCTAATATATTATATATATTATATAAATATAATGTATTTACGAGATGGCCTAATATATTATATTATGCCAAATAGAGATGAACTAGAGATATGAGATGAGGAAATTAATATTTTTTGAAAAAAGAAAAAAGGTAAAAGGAGAACTAGGAATAGCTAGGGGTATACCATTACTATTCTTCTTTTTATGTTTTACTTTTGGACTTAAAAATATGTTCATGAGTTAAGTTACTCCATCCGTCTAAGAATAAAAGTTTTTATTATTTTATGTAATCTCAAATTAAATATTTACTTATATTAAATAATCTATTTTTATAATAATTTGTGCGTAATATCTTTAGTATTAAATGTCATATTTTTATTATTTATAAATATTTATATAATATCACTAGTCATGTATATAAAAATATGCAATTAGATGAGAATTTAAATATGAATAATTTTATCATTTGATATTTCTTAAAAAAAAATAGCATAAAATCAATCATCACTTTCATTCTCGGAGTGAGGGAGTACTTGTAAATATATCCTATGTGACAACCCGAGAATTTAGAATATTTTTAAAATTTTTATTAATTGATTTAAGGTTCAGAATTAGAACCTAGACAGAAAATAAGTGTATGCGTTTGATGTTATTGGGATTGAATTTTGAGGATTTCAAAATTCGGTGAAGGATATAGGTGAATTATTCAGGATTAAGGAATTGTGTGAATATCTATGTGTACTAAAATATGGTTAAGGGTCAAGGGTTGACCAGATTAATTATTTATGTGTCAAACCCTAAGTATATATTAAGAACGTCAACGTTCTGTTAGAAAACCCTAGCAATGGATAAGAAATCGTAGAAATCGGTTCTAAAACACTAGTTTCAGTTTCGGGAATCCAAAACCCTAAATTCATGATATGAATATGGTGATTAAGTTAGAAAACCCTAACGATATATTCAGAAACTCTAATTTCAGTATCGAGAATTTAAACCCTAATTTGGGAATCCTAATGCGAAGTATTAAACCCTAAGGGTTAAAAAGTTGTGTATAAGGAATATGAACATTATGTGATGGTTTATTTTTGTTTATTATATAAACAAACAAAAGAAACTAGTGTAACCCTAAATATATATTAGGAATGAAGGATTTAATAACTTAAGGGTTATAGAAAAAGAGAATTGTGGTATTTAAAATACTTGCTAATTCTAGGAGATTTATTCTATATATCTCAAATGATTAATTTTATAAACTAATTATAGCAAGTCTAATTGGGTTAAGGAAATGAATGGGCTTGTGAGTAAGGATTTATATTATAATTGAGGAAATTGAAACCCTAAGTAAATGAATTGGGTTGGATAAGAATTTAAGGTATTGGATTATGTATATTTTAGAGGCCTGTGCAATACATTAATTAAGTGGCTCAAATATTTTTATTGTTAAGCCCAAAAGATTTAAGAAGTGGCCCAAATTTGGAGCCCAATTGAAGGAAGGGCATAATGGACATTTGGTAATATTAATAGTGTTGGACTATGATTGATTTACATGGCCCAAATGATTAAATTCTTATGTCCAATGGGTTAATTTTGTAAGCCCAAAACATTAAAGAAAAAGTCCAATTTTTAAGCCCAAGTAAAGGAGGGGCATATTGGATATTTAGTAAATCAAATAAGCATTAAATCAAAAGGCCAAACTTGGAGTATCCTAAGGCCAAGTGGCCGGATATTAAGAGGAGAAAGGAAGGGGAAGAATGTAATGTTTGCTACTTTAGTTGGTGAACAACTATGCAAGGTGGCAACATTTTATTTAGCCAACATGTTTGGTCATTCTTGCAAGCAATCCTTTAGTAATTGTGTGAGAGAAAGAGAATTGGTGGAGAATGAAGGCCACATGGCCGGATGATCAAGGGAAAGAAAGAGAGAAGATATGCTAGGATATAGTATATAGATATACTAACTATATCTATAGATATTTTACAAACACTTAAAACATCTTTCTCTTTCATTTTATTACTAGTTGTCTAAACTAAAGAGAGTGAGATAGTGAGAATAGAGAGAGCCGTATGCCTTGGTTGAAGAGGAGAGAGAGAGAGTTTTCTTCAAATTCTCCTAGCTCCATAGCCACCTTGGGAGGAAGAAGAAGAAGAAGAAGAAGAAGAAGAAGAAAGGGAGCATGAAAAATCAAAGGTATAACACCTTTATGTTTATATAATTTTATTTGGATTATTCTGAAGCAAAATTTGAATCTTTATTTCTAAACTCAAAAATCATGTATATACATGTTAATGAGTGTTTTATGTTTAAAATTAACCATATTGGGTGTTGATTTGGTTGGAATCAAAGGAAGAGAAAAATGTAATTTTTTCGGAAAAGTTTAAACTTTTAAAGTGTGAGCTAGGTTTTGATTTTTCTTGAAATTTATGATGGATATTTGTGATTTATGTTCTTGGGATGCTAGATCTATGTGTGAAGGATAAAAACCCTTTGGAATTACTCAATTAGGTTGAATATTGAACAAGTTATGGGATTTCTCCCAAACTACACAAAGGTAATAAAAACTGTTAGAATGACAGTTTATAACAGCCACTTCCGGGCTAATTTTCGGGAGCTTAAAATTTCTAAATATGGATTGTCATAGATGAAAATTGAATATCGGAAAGATATGAATCCAACAAAATTGACGGATCGTTAATCGGAATTACAGATCTCATTATATATAAGATTTCGTAAAGGACTCCAAAACTGTAACATGGCAAAAAGTTTCTGTCCAGATCTGTCCAGGGGCTGTTTTGGTAACTTAAATTGTGAAATAAATTCCGGCCTTTTGGAAAATGAAAATATATGGTATTATGTAGCCCGTGTCCAAAAATGAGCTAATTCCGAGTTAAAACAACCAAGTTATGATCATTACAATTTTTGTGATTTTCTGACGGAAATCGCTATAAACGGAGTTCTACAACTCTGATTGCAACAAAATTTAAAATGGAGCATCACGTTAACATATATAAGTTTATCCCAAGAGATGGGAATGTTTGGAGTTAAGAACGAGGTAGCTAATTTCTTAAGCTACGCACTAGAATTAATTTTTGAAAAATATCAAAGGAAGTTGAAAAATTATGGAAAAATAATTTTTGTGGATGAAATATGTGTATATATGTTTGGACTAAGGATAGAAAAATAATAAACTAATTTGGTATTTTCGTGATACGAATTTAGAATACAGCTTGTTGGATTATATAATTTGTGATTCCAGTTTGCTGAATTGAGAAATAGTTTACTGAAATTGAAAATATGTTAAATCCAGTTTGCTGGATTGCAGTTTAGATTGCTGAATTTGGAATTCAGGTTGCTGGATTTGGAATCCAGGTTGCTGAGTTGGTAATTTAGTTGCTAGATTTAGAATCCAGGTTGCTGGATTAGTATTTGACTTATTAGATGTTAATGAATACTTATGAAATGAAAAAGCGAGTGTTAAATCATATAAATGTGACTCTATGGCATGATTAAGTGCTTAGGAAGAGTTTAATTGAACTTAAACTCGATATTTGTCCGACTAGACCGTCGGGATGATAAAATTGTGTCGGTATCAACTCAAACTTAATAGTCTAATTTGATGCTAAGTCTTATGTGTATTATAGACTGATAGGATTATGTGCTATGTGTTTAGGTTATTCTGTGGATATAAATATAACAGTATTATACTGTGGTGATATTATTCTAATATTGGAGATCTATATTACTAATATTAGGTCTTTGGGTAAAGCGTTATAAATTGCATTGCGGTAATCAACGGTTCAGGCAAGTTTCTTTTTACTAAACTCTATTAAGAGTATTTTATTCAAACTTATGGTTAATCATTGCTGATTGCTACGAAAATTGTACTCTGTACATCTTACATGTATAAGTCAGGTATGAAAGGCTAATCACCTTCATTACCAGTTGGTTCAGAAATGTTTGTTCATGTTTAAAACTTGTTCAGTCAAAAGTTTGTTCGTGCTAGTTCTCAATTATATTGATGAATTATAGCCAACTTATTATTCATACTCTTCAATCATGATATATCGTTATATTGTTGTATATAAACTTGTTGGGCAACTTTCATGCTCACCCTTGCTATATCATGATAAAACATTGCAGATAAGACGAACGTGTTCGGATACAGGAAAAAGATAATGCCAAGTTCAGCTTGGGATATAAAGTGCGGCTAGTTTGTAATAGCGTATTTTGATAAATGTGTTGTATTTTAGATAGTTTATGAATTGTTTAAAAGTTAAGGTTACTCGACCTTGGAGATTATGTGTAAGTTTAATGTATAAACAATTTATGTTTATATCTTCCGCAAACAGTTATAAAAATAGTATACCGGATCAGAGGTGATTTGGAACCTGGATTCGGGGATGCTACATCCTACTTCTATCTAAAAATAGGAAACATTGGGAAGCATAGATATAATAATCAGGTTTGATGAGGTTGGGTTTATTTGGGTCGGAGGCACAGAACTAACATACTTGACAATCGATTGTCACGAGTACTATTTCAACAACCATAATCTATACTGTTGATCGCAACATTGGATGACACGGATTGAAATGGATTTTCCCCTGCCTCTACAAGCTATAGCGACATGAGAAATTACTAATTTGCCCCTCATTTGCTCATGTGCTACATTATCTACCGCTAATAGTTATGGCTGTAGTTTATTAACTAATAAATTAGAATGGCTCAGTGGTAGCTTAATGGCCTAATAACCCATAGGTCTTAGGTTCGAAACCTAGGTGTGATATTTTTGCTTCTTATGTTATATATTTATAATTTTATCTCTAAATATTCATATAAATATTTATAAACAAATATTCATATAAATTTATCTTTAAAATTTATAAATATTTTGTAAGACCCCGAATTTTATTAAATAAAAGTATTCAATTTTTCTTATAATTACAATTCAGTAAATGGTTAAATTGATAAAAAGTTAAAGTTAAGGGTTATATATGAATTTTTTTTCCAAATAAGCAAATGGTTATAAAATACTCAATGTTGTCGGGGAATATTCGTTTAGTCGTGAAATATTCTTTCTGTCGGAGAATATTCATATGACGGCGCAGTCTTTTGTGGGCCCCATAACAGAATAAATGTCAGATGAAGAAAATGACAAATTAAAGTTTTTATAAATAACGGCGTAATCGTTACCGTTAACACTGTTGGAATACCCGGTGGGTAAAGTAAAGTAATACGCGTTGTTGCACAATAGCACACGGTATTGCACAGTATTTTTGAATTATTGATTCTTACGTAAGAAGACACTACTCAATAATTTTTACAGTAATTACTGTTCAATATTTTATTTTTTTTTCAATAATTGCTGCGTTGATATTTTTATATTATTGTTATTTTAATAATTGTCACTGCACGGTATTTTCCATTATAAATCAATAATTCATATTATTTGAATAATATTATTAGATAGCATTATTAGCAATATCTATAAAGTTCTGTCTAAGGAGAGGTTTGGTCACCTAATTGCGCGCCAGTAAGGAGAAATTCTTATTGGAAAGCTCCCTCTTTCCTGAGAACTGCCTGGTTTTCATTATTGTGATTCTGTAATATTATTTGTGAATAATTAATTATTGATTTATATGATGAGGAAAATATTCATTTTATGTGGATATAGATGGAGAAAAATTTTAAATTGACAATTGTTGAAAATCGATATTTTATCTTTTCTTATAAAATAATATTTTATTATATTATGATAATATAATAATGGTGATATTTTTACAATGAATGTGAGATATATGAGTATATGAGGAGAAAGAGTATTTTTGTTACATTAAATGACTAACACATGTTTTGTGTGTTAGTGGACCCCATTTCTTGACTGAAATTTGATTATAGCTTGTAAAATCATCCGTATGTAGATTTCTTTCAATTTTTGTTTGGCATTTAGAAAAACTTTCTTCTGCAAAGTTGTAGAGAATTGAATTTTCTATAAAAATTCGCGAGATTCGAATTTTTTTGATAAAAGGGCTATTTATTATGAATTATTGAAGTTCTGAAGTTCCGAAATAATTGATTTTGGAAGTTTTAATTGTTTTAATTAACAAAAACGTTTTTTGTTTGTTTTTGGGCATCTTTATCATGTGTAAGGTGGCTGAGATCAGTCGATAAGTGGGCGTAAGAAATTGTAATATAAATAATATTATTTTATTAAATTTTCTGCTTTGGTGTTCTAAGAAATTTCCTATAAATAGGTGCTTATGTTAGAATTAAAAATCACACCAGAAACTGAGGTTTTCTCTCTATTTCTTTCTCTATATTATCGAGTGTATTCTTGTGAGTATTTTGATATCTTGAGTGTTGATATACGGTGGAAGTTCGTTCAGCGTTATTCCAGTCAGAAGTACTACTCTTTTGAGATAAGGGATAGTAAGGGATGTTATTTTATTCAAAAATGATATTATTTCTTCAATATCATTATGCCGAAATATTGGTGGGAATTTTTATCAAATTAAGAACTTTTTCATATCGGGGTTACTATTCATAATTACTACTATTCACGAGTTATTATTCATGAGTTACTATTCACGAGTTACTATTCACGAGTACTATTCACTACAAAATTAGTTTCTTTTTCTAACCAAATTATAGTTGATTTATGAATATTACTCTGGAGATTAAAACTATGTATTGATTATATTGATTTTATTATCATATATAACATTTTTATAACCCCGATGTTGAATTTCTCTTTGAATTGAGTGTAAAGATGGGTAAAGTATTGGTATGATCGTGACTATGGGTTCTCTTTGGCCAGTACTGCAAAGTTGAATTGTTGACTAGTATGATCATGACCATTTAATTTACAATGGAATATTTTTATCTTAAGTGCAAGGTGAATTGATCAGCATGGTTATAATTATTGTTTATATAAATTTTGAAATGATTATATATTTCTTTGAGATATGAATATCTTTGGCCCGTAGTGAAAAGATGACATGTTGTTGAATATCTTTGGCATGTAATGCAAAGATGGTATGTTGATGAATATCTTTTGTAAGACCCCGAAATTTTTTAAATAAAAATGAATTTTATTTATTTATTTATTTTAGGGTGAATTTGATTAATGTGGTTAGTTATGGGTAAAATGCGCAAATATTTTAAATAAGCAGGTGGTTATAAAATATTCATTGTTGTCGGAGAATATTCTTTTGGTCGTGGAATATTCTTGCTGTCGGGGAATATTCGTACGACGGCGCAGTCTTTTGTAGGTCCCATAACGGAAAGCGATTGGATGAAGAAAATGACAAAAATAAGTTGTTTATAAATAACGGCGTAGTTGTTACCGTTAATACTGTTGGAATACTCGGTGGTTAAAACACAGTAATACGCGTTGTTGCACAGTAGCACACGGTATTGCACCAATTATTGATTCTTAAGTAAGAAGGCACTACTCAATAATTGTTACAGTAATTACTATTCAGTATTTTATTTTATTGATTCAATAATTGCTGTATTGATATTTTATATTGCTGTTGTTTCAATAATTGTCATTACACAGTATTTTTATTATTGAAGCAATAATTCATATTATCTAAATAATATTATTAGATAACATTATTGGCAATGTCTAGAAAGTTCTGTCTAAGGAGAGGTTTGGTCACCTAATTGCGCGCCAGTAAGGAGAAATTCTTATTAGAAAGCCCCCTCTATCCTGGGAACGGCCTGGTTGTCAGTATTGTGATTCTATAATATTATTTGTGAATAATTAATTATTGATTTATATGATAAGAACATTACTGATTTTATATGGAAATAGATGGAGAAAATTTTTAATGTGACAATTGTTGAAAATTAATATTTTATCTTTTTTTGATAAAATAATTCATTTAAATATATTATTTTAATAATATATTAACGGTGATATTTTTATAATGAATGTGGGATATATGAGTATATGAGGAGGAAGAGTATTTTTGTGGCATTAAATGTAAAACAGATTTTGTGTGTCGGTAGACCTATTTTTTGACTGAAAATTTGATTATAGTCTGTAAAATCGTCCGTTTGTGGATTTCGATCAATTTTTGTTTGGAATTTGGAAAAACTTTCTTCTGCAAAGTTGTAGAGAATTGAATTTCCTATAAAAACGCGCGAGATTCAAATTTTCTGATAAAAGGGCTATTTATTATGAATTATTGAAGTTCCGGAGTTCCAAAATAATTGATTTTTGGAGGTTTAAAATATTTTAAATATAAAAAACATTTTTTTCATTGTTGAACTCATTTAACATGTGGGTTGGTGGCTGATGTTGGGCAAAAATTGGGTGCGTAGGAATTTATATAATATATTAATATTATATTAAATTTTCTGCTTTGGTGTTCTAAGCAATTTCTTATAAATAGGTGCTTAGGTTAGAATTGAAAATCACACCAGAAACTGAAGTTTTCTCTCTCTATATTATTGAGCATATTCTTGTGAGTATTTTGAGTATACTTTGAGTATTGCTATACGGTGCAAGTTCAAGTCATAGCCTATATCCGGTGTTTCAACTAAAAGTACTGTTTTTCGAGGTAAAGGATGTTATTTTATTCGAAAATGATATTATTTCTTCAATATCATTATGCCGAATTATTGATTGAAATTTTTTATCAAATTTGGAACTTTTTTATGTCGGGGTTACTATTCATGAGTTACTATTCACGAGTTACTATTCATGAGTTACTATTCACGAGTACTATTCACGAAGTATGATGATATTTTTTGTGAAATTTCTATCTTTTGGTGTCGGAGTTACTATTTACGTATACGGCACTATTCACCGAAAAATGAAATTTCTTCTTTTCGTCCAAAATATATATTCTGGATACTAGCTTTGATTGTATCCATGTTTTGATCATTCTTGAATTTTACTTCAGTATGATTATTTATGAAGTATTTTTGAACTCAGATTGTTTAAAGTACGGATCCTTAATACTTGTTATTTTGTTTCACTGAATTCATTTCCTTTAAAATATTTTTCATCATCCTCAGTCCTAAATGATGATATTACTGAATATCTTTGGCCTGTAGTGCAAAGATGAATGATTTCTTGATGAATATCTTTGGTCCGTAGTGCAAAGATGAACAGGTGTTGAGATGAACATGACCGACTGATTAATATCTTTGGCCCGTAGTGCAAAGATGAACAGGCGTTTAAATGAACATGACCAACTGATGAATATCTTTGGCCTGTAGTGCAAAGATGAATATTTGATTCTAGATATATATTGATTGATGTTACAGGGATAAAATATCAACGAAGAACTTTAAAATTCATATATAGAAGATAGTAGTTTGCATTCTCTACTTAACTCTTCTAATGAATTGTTGTTTCCGCTGCAGTTGTTGATTTAAAACTGGTTGTCTATTGTATTCTATTAGATTTTTCCCTGTTGAAGACTAACGATAATTTGTTGTATATTATCTTAGTCATAATATTCTTACTGGGCTAGTTGAGCTCACCCTTTTCCTTTTTGTTCCATTTTTCTTCTCAGGAGGCGAGAATGTAGCGAGTACTAGTCGGGGTATGGAATGAAGGTTCTAGAGAGAGTTGTTTAGTAGTCCTCACCATTTTTATAAAATAATGTATCAATAATTATGATGGGGATTTATTTACATGTGGATATTGTCTAGACGACAATATCTGTATTTAAACTCACAGTTTATATGTTGTAATAATAAAGTTGTAGTTATTTCTGTACCATGTATTTGGCGACTCAGAATGGGTTGGATGGAATGGACCTATTTTGGGGGCGTCACAGTTGGTATCAGAGCTTAGGGATATGATCTCTGGCGGAGATCGGGGAATAGAACTAGGAGGTTAAAGATGAGTAAATCCTTCGCTAGTGTGTCCTACCTAAGCTTATTTGTTAGTTGGTCACTATATAGGGATATTATGTTATATATTGATTTCCTTAATTAACCCTTGTTTTATGACAGTATTTGAGAATGTCGACTGAGAATGTTAACAGTGGAGTAAATGAGACCGTAGAGACGCCTGTACTCACCAATGAGAAGAATGTGCAACAGGCTGGCAATGTACCTCCTGTGAACAACACCACTGAGCAGAAGATGAACGACGGGATGTTTAGGAGCTTTTTGCAGTTCATGCAAAACCAGACGAGGGAGAGTCGTGTTCAAAATATAGGAGGAAATGATAGCAATTCACGGGTGGTTACAGCCAAGCAGTTCAAAGAGTTGGGACCACTAGAATTTAAGGGAAAGCCCGATCCGATCATGGCGGAAACATGGGTCAAGCAAATTACCAAGATATTCGATGTCTTGGGATGCACGGAGGAACAGAAGGTTCCATTCGCCACCTTTATGTTCCGTGGCGAGGCAGACTACTTGTGGGAGTCTGTGAAGCGTACACATCCAGCCGCACTCAGCATGTCATGGGAGACGTTTCAGAAACTTTTCAACGAAAAATACTTTCCTGAAAGTATTCACCATATGAAGGAAGTGGAGTTTATTAGACTAGAGCAGAATAACATGACGGTGTCCCAGTACGAGGCGAAGTTCGCGGAGTTATCCAGGTTTGCACCTCATTTGGTGGAGAATGAAGAACGTATGACGCGAATGTTTTTGATAGGTTTGAAACTTGACATACGCCAGTATCTCATTTCTCATAAATTTTCTCTCTCTTCAGATGTTGTCAACAGGGCTCAATTGTTAGAGCGAGAAAACGAGTACGTTCAACCGAGGGACCATAACCAGTATCATACTGGTGACAGCAGTCATCAGAACAACGATAACCTACGAAGAAAGAAGAATACGGGCAAAGGTGGTAACCACTCTGGTGGTAATCACGGCCATGAAAATAGAATAAGCGAGTTGGGAGAAGATTTTAAAAAGAGGAGATTCAACAACGACCATGTGAAGACGTCAGCACCAGCAGCAACTGGTTCCAAGGGAGGAGAAAGACCACCGGTCGTATGTTACAAATGCGGGAAAGAGGGACATATCAGCCCAAACTGCCCACAACAATTCAAGGTATGATATAATTGTGGAAAAGAAGGACATATCGCTCGAGAGTGTACGGTAGCGAAACCAATTCTAGCGGGGATGGTGATTCAAAAGGCTGTCCCAGAAAAGTCAAAGTCAACGGTTTCTGGAAGAGCGTTTTTCGTGATCGGTCAAAATGCGACGAACCTGAACGAAGTTAGCACGGGTTAGTTAATTATAATTCTTGAGAAGTTTATACCTTACTAGGTATCGGTTCTACCCATTCTTTTATCTCTCTTGCTTGCGCTCAACGTTTGAACTTGACTACGGAGAAATTAGACTTTGACCTATTTATGGAGACTCCGTTAGGAGAAACTTTCATTACATCCGTTGTTTAGAAATCTTGCTTGATTCAAGTTGGCACTATCACATTACCTGTTAACCTTATTTCTATAGAGATATTTGCTTTTGATGTGATTTTAAGGTTAACTACTCATAATGCCAAAATTAATTGCTTTTGTAAGGTTGTTAGTTTTCATATTCCTAAGCAACCTAATATTCGAACTCAAGCAATCAAACCATTGAAGTCAAATATTTTTATATCAAGCCATGTAGTCATTCGTTTATTGAAAAATGGATGTCATGTTTTCTTAGCCCATGTCATGGACTTGAACAAAAGTACATCAGATTTGAATGATATTTCTGTTGTTAGTAAATTTCCTGATGTATTTTCTGAAGAATTTCTTGTCCTACTCCCAGAGCGTGATATTGAATTTTGTATCGACTTTGAACCCGGTACAAAACCCATTTCTAAAATCTCATATCGAATGACTCCTATTAAACTTCAGGAGTTAAAAATTTAACTATAGAATTTGGTACCCGAGCCTTTATCTTGTGACTTCTTTTGTGGAATGCACCAAAGCCAGACTCTTCGTAGGGGACACAATATTCGTGCGATAGTAAACTGATAGGTGTCATTGTAACGTGCTATCCAAGGTTGGGATATGACTCACAGTTGAGAACAACCTAAGTCGGTAATTGAAATACGTAGCTTTCTAGGCTTAGTTGGTTATTATTGGAGATTCGTTGAAGAATATTCTCGAATCGCTATTCCATTAACGCAGCTGACTCATAGAGATACAAATTTCGAATGGAGCAAGGAATGTGGGAAGAGCTTCGAAGAACTCAAGAGGAGACTCATTTCAGCACATGTTCTGACCATGCCATCCTGGAAAAGCGAACGTGGTAGCTGACGTGTTGAGTAGAAGATCGTATACAAGTACAAGTACGATATTGTCAAAGACTCATTTCGTATAATTTACAAATAATAGAGATGGAGATGAAAACTCTAGGTACCCACGTGATGATATACGAGTATAATCGACTTTAATCGATAAAGTTAAAGCTGTTCAAGCTACACACCGGAGCTGATGAATTTGAAGAAGGAGGTGCAAGAAGTTGTTATTTCAAAAGCGAGAATTGGCGATGTGAGCAATGCTCAAACTTTCAATTTATTAATCCATTTGAAATTCTCGATCGAATAGGAACTGTGGCCTATAAACTCGTTTTACCGCCAAGTATGGCGCGTGTTCATAACGTTTTTTCACGTATCGATGTTACGTAAATATCTGGACGACCCGAACCACATTATTGAGTTAGAACCAAACGAAATAGCTGAAGACTTAACATACGAGGAGGTACCTGTCAAGATCTTGGATAGGAAAGCACATGTCCTATGTACCGAGGTTATACCACAAGTTAAAGTTTTGTGGAGAAACAATGCTATTAAGGAAATGACCTGGAAGTTAGAAACGGAAATAAAAGCGAGGTATTCTCATCTTTTTGAAACACCAGTTACGTACGTCAATTTCGAGGACGAAATTTCATAAGGAGGGGAGGTTGTAAGACCCCGAATTTTTTTAAATAAAAATGAATTTTCTTTATTTATTTATTTTAGGGTGAATTTGATTAATGTGGTTAGTTATGGGTAAAATGCGCAAATATTTTAAATAAGCAGGTGGTTATAAAATATTCATTGTTGTCGGAGAATATTCTTTTGGTCGTGGAATATTCTTGCTGTCGGGGAATATTCGTACGACGGTGCAGTCTTTTGTGGGCCCTATAACGGAAAGCGATTGGATGAAGAAAACGACAAAAATAAGTTATTTATAAATAACGGCGTAGTTGTTACCGTTAATACTGTTGGAATACTAGGTGGTTAAAACACAGTAATACGCATTGTTGCACAGTAGCACACGGTATTGCACCAATTATTGATTCTTACGTAAGAAGGCACTACTCAATAATTGTTACAGTAATTACTATTCAGTATTTTATTTTATTGATTCAATAATTGCTGCATTGATATTTTATATTGCTGTTGTTTCAATAATTATCATTACACAGTATTTTTATTATCGAAGCAATAATTCATATTATCTGAATAATATTATTAGATAACATTAATGGCAATGTCTAGAAAGTTCTATCTAAGAAGAGGTTTGGTCACCTAATTGCGCGCCAGTAAGGAGAAATTCTTATTGGAAAACCCCCTCTATCCTGGGAACGGCCTGGTTGTCAGTATTGTGATTCTGTAATATTATTTGTGAATAATTAATTATTGATTTATATAAGAAGAACAATACTGATTTTATATGGATATAGATGGAGAAAATTTTTAATGTGACAATTGTTGAAAATTAATATTTTATCTTTTTCTGATAAAATAATTCATTTAAATATATTATTTTAATAATATATTAACGGTGATATTTTTATAATGAATGTGGGATATATGAGTATATGAGGAGGAATAGTATTTTTGTGGCATTAAATGTAAAACAGATTTTGTGTGTCGGTAGACCTATTTCTTGACTGAAAATTTGATTATAGTCTGTAAAATCGTCCGTTTGTGGATTTCGGTCAATTTCTGTTTGGAATTTGGAAAAAATTTCTTCTG